>JASXTE010000001.1:21255605-21828105 GCA_030280995.1 Hemileia vastatrix | reverse complement strand
CTTTTCCACACTATAATTACCCCATATTCTATGCTCACTGTGGGGAAAAATGCTAAAATACAAAACAGGCACTAATTTAGTGTCCTAGCTTAATTATAAATGCATTGACCCTTATTATATGCACTAATGTCATTAATAACCTCAAGCTTGGCGCTTTAATTCACTACCATGCTTTAATTTGCCTAAATTAGTCAAGGATTTACCTGTGCAAGTGTCTTCCAAGGACTGCATGTAGTTACCCCACATCTCACACCCTTTTTTTTGAGTTTTTAAGAGGTTTCTCAGTCAATTTTGGTTATTTTTGAATGTGAATTTCATGTAGTTTAATTTCATGATTATCCCCATCATTTCTACAGTTAATCCCCCTTAATATTAAATAATATTTAGTATTCTTTTTCCCTTTGTAGTCTTTAATTTGAATATATTAAATGCATATACTTTCTTTTTTACTTATTCTTTATTTTTGATGGATTATCCCTATTACTACAGGATTTTGGTGGGTGATATCATTCTAATTATGTTACCAGTCACTCTTTATGTTGTTGGACATGTTTATTAGTTAGAATAAGGCGTCATTAAACAGGTATTGAGCTGGTAAATTAAGGAGTTCATCGGAGAAGTTATTGTGTATAAAAGGAGGGGGTTTTTGGTCTTGTTTTCTACATTCTTTATCATTACAATCAAATATATAACCAATACAGTTACAATACATATCAATAGAACTTATAAATTCCTTGAATATTATCTGAATTATTATATCTGTTTTTCTACCAACTATAAGATTGTAACACATTTATAATTAGTGAGATTAAAATTACTAAGACCCTTATATTGAGTTATATTTTAATACTTATTGGATTTGTACTACAGTATTCATATAGGACCATTAAAATCTTCTAGAAATCTAACCATTCAAGCTAGTTCATGTCTCTTTACTTGACCTCAGCCTGACAATAAGGGACCTTTCCTCAAGAATTCTGTTGGTTACCTTCCAGTAAGTATAAAATTCAAAAAGAGGATACAAGTAAATAAAATCCCTATAGAAATATTTGGATAATTAAAACAGGTTAGGGTCACTTATATAGTGATTTCATAAAAAGAAGCCCTGTTATATAATAAAGTTGTGAATTGAATCAACAGTTTTACAACTAATTTAACATAAAAATTGTTATTAGTGTGAGTCTGTCAATAGACCAATTAATTTTGTGATCTTTGCTGATAATAAACCAGTTAATAAAAACTGATTAATTGTTTTCTTTTAAATGGACTCTTTCTCCCTTTTTATTGGTTTGTAAAATTCATTTAATATTTAGAAAGAATCTTACTGACAAATTTTCTTTTTTAAATATTAAAACATGGCTACATATTGTAGATCAGTTAAATTAAGTGACTACATAAAAGAATATTTGACTTTTGGCACTTGTAAATTCACTTAATACCTACAAGTAAGAAATAAAATTATCTTCAGTGGTATTGATTAATACTGATAAAACTTTTTTTGAAGTTTTAATATCCCAAATTTCAATTTTTTGATTTAAATTCCATGTAAAAATGTGTGACAACAACAATGATATTGTGAGTAATAAGGAAAAACCTTATAGCTTAAGACCTAGATCTAAAAGACATGTTACAGGACATTGAAATGGAGGGCCAGGACTCTCCCATCAAAAGCAACAGTCCGCAGATGTCTCTGGAGGAAAGGGAAAGACTTTTAAAACAAGTATCAATAAAGAAAACAAAAAATACTTTACAAGAACAAATTCACTCCCTATCCACTCTACTAAACACCCTAACAATAAAAGTAAACAACATAGTAGAGCAGATGAACAATATCAAGAAAAGAACCACAGAGGGTTTTATAGAAGTCAACCAAGCTCTAGTGGAAATAAAATCTCAACCAACAACAGTTGCACCCAACAATTCCACAGCCACACCTCCAGCCAAAGAGGAGGACCAAAATATTACAGTAAGAAAATGGAAGTGGGATTGGTATGCTCAAAACTACAACAACCCTCAAAAGCAGGGCTCCAGCAGTCACCCTTACAGGGGAAATCCAAGGAGAGGCAGGGGAAATGGAATAAGACCTTGGTAAGTCATCCATCTTTTCAGGATAAATTATATAATACTAAAAATGAATTACTTATAGGTAATGAGATTGATAGAGAGTTATTGGATATAATTGATAAAGATTTTAAAAATTATTCATTTGAAAATAACATTTTAAACTTGTCTTTACATGATGACAATGTACATAGTTTTATCAATCACCAGGATAATACTAGTCACATTAAAATGGAACCAAATGAAGTAAATCTTGAGCATGATGATGAGTCTTCTGAATTTGACATGGAAAAAATTGAGTATTTTCTAAAAGAAAATCCAATGGAATCAAAAATCATTAGCAAATTAGTATTAAGAATTGAAAAATTAGAAGAATTCTCTAGAGAGTCAAACAATAATACAGAAAGTGTATTATTAAACCTCACACAATCATTTAGTACCACAGCCAATAGGTTAAAAATTATTGAAAATTCAAATAGTGAATTAACCAATGATAACAAAAGATTAAACTCTGAGATTAAGAATTTACAAAATAAATTAGAACATTCTCAGAATATTATGGCTACCATAGAAGGACATGTAAAATTTTCTTTTTCAAATGTGAATGATACCTTAACACATGTACCTGTAATAAATGATAGATTACAAATAGTAGAAATTGAAATAGCTAACATTTTGAAAAATACTTATAAATTAAAAGATAATACCTTCTATGTGGAAAGAGTGCCAGTTTTTATGAAACACCCATATGATAAACCAATGATTGAACATGAAAATAGTGTCATGGGATCTGAGAATATAAAATCAGTAAAGGATGAAATAAATGATCATCTTTCTAAAGTAAGTGAATTACTTAATATTCCTTAGGTTAGGGAAGCAAAAACTAACCAAAAGAACTTGCCTAAGTTATATCAGTACCCTTCTTTTTACAGGAATTAAAAATTTGATTGGCAACAATTCATTCAGAGAATTGATAACTTAAAATTTTTATAAAAATTACCTGATGAAGAAATTACATCAAAATTTATATCTTTGCTTACAGATGTGGCCTTATTATGATTTGAATCTGTATTGAGTGAGGGAATTAACTACTCCTGGAATTAATGGAAGGCACTAATTGAAAGGCAATTCGGTGGCCCAAAATTTAGAACCACTCAACAAAGATTTTATGAGAAAGCCATATATAATTCAAATGCTGGAGTAAACCTATCAGCCGGGTGTCTAGAAGGATGGAGGAAATGAAGAGGAAAAGGACAATAGGAGGGGAAAACTACAATATATTATAAGTATGAGTAATAAAAATAAGATATTTGTAGTTGAGAAGAGAGGACGACAAGAGAGTTTGAGAGAGTAGACAAAGTTGTAAAAATTTATTTAAATTGTAATATATTAAAATTAATAGTTAATGTTCAATGAGCAACAGTCAATGATAGTATTATAAATCTTAAAGTAACCTATAGTTATTTATGTAGTACTTAAATTAGATATATTGAACTAATAAAAATAATAAATAAAAGAGATATATTTAAAATATGTTAAGTGAGTGTATAGTAAGTGATGATCTACCAGAGAGGTTTCTAAAGCCCTTTTATAGGCAAGAGGACTTTCTAGAGCATTCCAAAGGTAATTAAAAAAAGGTAAAATAAAGTGAAAGAAATAATTAAAAGAAATTAATTAAAAAAAATAAACCTGTCATTAAACAAGTATCTTTTCCCATTAGAAATTCTAAAAAAGAATAGAACTAATATAGAAAATAACTACGTGAACATGGAATATGAGAATTATGAGAAATAATTCTAAAGAGGGAATAAAAATAGCTAAAAAAAGTATAATTAAAATAAAAGGAATTATTTTTATGTTTTTAAATAATCTTAAATCATTATAAGTAAAGGTAATTTAATTATTTTAACTATTCCAAGTAATTTAATGATTAAATTAATTGAAACAATTAATTAATTTAATAAGGAACTTATTTAACATGAGAAAATAAATTTAATCATATTAAATAAAAAACTTTTAATTGAGTTAGTAATTTTTGTGATACAATTAAGAGTCAAGGAAGCCCCAAATATTTATGGATATTATTATATGATGAGTTGTACTTAGTTTATATAAATGTTATTATTAAAATTGTAACTACAGTGTAAGTTAAATTTACACTTATAATACAATTTTGAATAATTTATTTATACATACAAGTTACGCCATGATATTATAGAATATTATATTTATTTATGTAATACAATTTGTTTAATAATAAAATTAAGTATAATAATTATTTTATTTATTCATAAAATATTTATAATTTTATTTAAATAATTTTTTTTAATTACATAAAGTTATTCCTCTATATGATTACAGTAATTTATTGTATAAATTACTGGACTCCTGAGATAGCCTGGCTGACAAAACCCATGGTATTTTTAATGAATTTAATAAAAATGATGAAAGCCATGGATCCAAAAATGGATTATTATGAGTGGAAAGAAAAAATAATATATAAATTGCCTATATCAGTCAGAGACATTATTGTAGCTAGAGCTGATACCATCAGAGATACTTCTAGGTTTATTAATATATTCAATGAAATATTATTGAACCACAAATATGAAACCAGGTATAATAATTAGATTCAAAGTGTTGAGGTAGTAAAACCCACTACAGATATGTTACCAGTGGAGAAGAAAAAACCTTCATCTCCCCTTGTCCCTAAAAGAAAAGAAAGTAACACTTGCTGCAAATGTAATGAACCTTGGGATAAAGGTCATACTTGTAAGAAAAGAATAAATGTTATTGAAAACTCACAAGATTCTGAACAAAGTAATCATGAAGATGAAAAGGAGGAATCTAGTGAGGATTGTAAAAGTAACATTTCTTACAGTGATGATGAAAATGAGATATATGTATTAGAACAGGATATTATGTTCCTGAATGATGCAATACCTCATACAGATAAATCTTTAACTTCCATTGAAGAAGCTGAAATTATCAAAGATTTATCTCATGATACTTACAAAATAACACCTATTAGAGCGCCTGTTGTTATATGTGGAAAATAAATGAATGCCATTCTTGACACTGGGGCTGCAGGTAGTTTAGTTTCTATTAACACTTTAATTAAACTAGATAGTAAGTATAAGGAAAAACTAGAACCTGTACAGACAAAGAACTGGAGGGGTTCTGGTTCAGTATTAAAGCTGATTGGCAAATACAAAACTGCTGTATTCTTTAAATATAATAATGGATATGTAAGAGCAGTGTGTGAATTTGTAGTAATAAATAATAATAATTGTAGTGATTGGTTTATTATTGGCAATGACTTATTGACCAAATTTGGCATTAAACTAGATCCTGAAAATAGTTGCTTCACTATAGGTGTAAATGGGAAAAGTAAAGTCAAGATTTTCTCTGAAAATTCAGTTTATTCCATTGCTCCTAAAGAAGAACAACTGCAAGTTGGAAGAACCACCTCTAAAGTGGTTGAATTGGAAAATTAAATCCAAAAAGCCTCTTTCAGTCCTCAACTCTCAAAGATTGAAGAAAACAATATTTTGAGATTGATAAAATCTTATCCTATGACATTTGCTCATGGTTCAAATGAGCTAGGATTGGTCAAAGACCATAAGATGAAAATCTCTTTAAGTTGTGATCTGAATAATATTCATGGAAGCTTAGCTTCTCCTGAAAAAAGGAAAGACATTGAAGATAACATTAAAATGTTGTTAGAAATAGGTATTGTTGAAAAGTGGATACAACACCTAAGTATTGAGTTATTTCACCAGTTTAAATTTCTTATGAGAAAGATAAGGAAAGATTATGTGGTGACTACAGAGCTCTGAATACATTCACTGTAGACAATATTTACCCTCTACCAAGGAAAGCTTCTATCCATGCTACCTTACAAGATGCAAATTATATTTCCTGTCTGGATGGAAACAAAGGTTACCAACAGATCAGTCAGCCTAGATATCCCTAGGACTGAGTGTTTCTTATACTTAAAATAATATAACCTTAAGTACATTAAGCTTATATCTTAAAAATAAGGTTAAAACAATAATATATATGATTATATTACATATATATATAATCATTACTCTATTATATAAATTATAGTAGTTTAAATAGCTTATCCATAGCCTAATAATACTTATTAAGGTGTTAATGGAGTCATAATATACTTATCTTAAGTGATATTAAGTAATTATTGACATACATAAGCTTATATGTATACATAAATCTCATATTCAGTGAAATATGCAGTATATTATGTATATTTAGGTATATAAGTGGGTTTTAGCCTCTTAATAGCCTATAACCTTTGTTTTTCTGCTTATTTTAGGTCATATGGACGTATCCAGTGGACTCACAATTCTTACAGAACCATAAACATCTATTTCAGGTGCATACACTCAGTTTGGACAACTTATTCTGCTTCCTTGGATGGATATTCACGGATTTATGGGTTGGGAGGTCATTTCTGGGTTAGTATGGATGCTTGGGGATGTTATTGGGGGCTTGGAAATTTCATTTGTCTCCTTTATATGCTTTGGGTTTAATTATATTCTCTTTGGATGAGTTATTTTACCTGTTTCTTTATGGTATCCGCTTTTATCTGGATTTTCTATTTATGGTATGGGTCTGTGTTATCATTAATTGTGATGGAGGGTCCTTACTTGAGGTCTGGGTGTTGAATCTTCTTGAAGTGGACGCCATGGGGAGGTGATGGGCCCTCACAGTGCTGTAATTGCCAGGGATAGCAGTGACATCATCTGGATTGAAGGTCTGTGCACTCCAGTGAATTTTGGTATAAGTAAGGGAGAATTTTGGTGGTTATTAGACATCAATTACTTACTAAAATTTAAATAAACATTATAAAACATTTATTATCATTTAGAAATATACTATAAAGCCTTTATAAATTGATATTATCTTTATATAAGCTATAACTATATTATATTCATCTATTTTCCACCACTAGCACGCATTAAAATCCAAGTACTGTGAGTTTTATTTGAGTATAACTATTTTATTAGTCTTCCCCTGAGTTTTAATCACTAAATCATTTATCAATAAGTAGTAGTACCATTAATAAATAATATTAAATCATACTTAAATACTAGATACACTTACAATATTACTATTTTTAATTCTCAATGAAATTTTTTTTCAAATTTAAAAGGTACATATTAGCTTTCATATGTTTTGAAATAGATTTTCTTAAAATACTAAATCAATTTAAAAATGATAAATTTAGAATTAATAATCCATTTTTCTGTAATTTTATTGATAAAATAAAATTGAAAAATAAGATAAAAAAATATTTAATGTAAAAGAAATTTGTGTTGAGAAGATTCTTAAACTTTCTTTATTTTAATTTCTAATCAGAGTTTATTTAAGTTTCAAAATTATTTCAGTAAATATTCATCCATCATTAATGAGGAGTGCAAGCTGCTGTTAAAGAGGAGCTCAGCATGAGCTCCATCTGAGTTCCATCTGAGGTCTATATGACTTCAAGTTGAGGACTTGCTAGCAAGTCCCCCCCAATTATTGTGTGGTGTCTGTCTCCCATAAAAAACCTAATCTTCTTCACCATATCCAAAGGTAAAGCTCCATCCAATCCAGCAGCAGTTTCATACAAATGTAAAAATACTTCTCAATCCTCACCAGTAAGTGTGGTACCATCTCAAGATACAATTCTTACTGATTCCCTAAAAAGTACACCAGTAGCCAAAACACCAGATTCAATAGTAGAAGACATCCAGAATTCATAAGATTAAACCATTAAATGAATATAAGTGTTTTTTAAATAATCCTCTTGCAGGCTAAGATAGTACAGATATTAAGTAAGATTTATTAAAACCCAGAAAAATTGAACCCCATTTTGGGCTCCACCAATGTAGAAAGACTCTTACAGTTGCCTTTCTGTAAGCAGAATCCAAGGGAGTTGGATAAACAAAAGAAAACCCTGTCCCTTCAAGTAAATAAATAGTTCACAATTAACTAAGCTAAAACCTCTACTTGAAAATAAATGACCAATAAACTATTTGTTATTAATGGTGTTGAGATGTAGAATCTGTGCTCTTTATAATGAGGTTGAGAAAACACAACAGTGAGCTTTATTTAGAAAAGTTATTTAAATGATTGAAAATATGTTTTTACAAAGCTTTTATTTTTATGAGATTTAGTTGTTAAAATCTAGGACCTTGTGATGGGACTTTCAAAATGGTACAATATAAGTTAATATTAATGATGATGAGTGAATTTAAAAATTTTTATGAAAAAGTTTTATATTTATAAGGGTATTTAAATTTTATTATTTGTTATGAAAAATACTTAATGATTGTTATAATATGTGTTGTTGTGGTTGGTCGTTGTATGATGATTGTTAAGATACAAGTTGTTTGATATCTCCCTTCCTCTACATAATTTAAAGTCTACCGGCTTTATATGCATAGTATCTCACATGCCCTACTTTCCCTAACCAGACCATTCCAGAGCTATTCCAGAGCTTGTGCGGAGATCTCCAGAGTTTGTACAGAGCTTGTACAGACCTCCGGACTCAATTTGGGCCTTTAAAATATCAATAAAAATTCTAGAATAATTAAAGATGATAGAGCTACTTCTCCTTTATATTTCATTTAAATTTTTGTAGCCTTTGCAACCCTCTTCATCTGGTAAAAAATTGTCAAAGTTAAGAAAATTATGAAAAATCAAAAATACTTTATAAAATTATTAAAGATAGTAGAAAAATATTAAAAACTCCAGAAAAATTCACAAAGGTTCTTGAGACTCCTTACTTTTATTTCCATGCACTTTTAAACTTATACTTACATTTTCTGCCCTGTAATTATTTGTTAAATCTTGACCTGTAAAATTAACCCTTTTAACCACTTTTAAAACTTAATTTATTTAATATAACCATTTTAAAATTAGATTGGACATTCCAATCTCAATAATCATTCCTCAAAAATCCATTTTTATTAACTTTAAGTGCCATACTAAACTTTTGACTTCCACAAAGCCCACATTTAACTTGTTGAACTTCAACATCCCTTCATCTTCCACCACCACACAATATTTGGGGGGACTTGCTAGCAAGTCCTCAACTTGAACTCAGATGGAACTCAGATGGAACTCAGACTGAACTTTGATTGAACTCTTACTGAAATGTGCTTGAGAACCAGCTTTAACTATTGTACAAACCTATATGAATCTTTTTTGGTTTCATAATGAAAGTGAAATGAACTCATCTCAAATTTTGAATGAAAAATGTTTCAGTAATCATTCCAAACACTGTACACCTTAAGCACATAATTTTGAATCAGTATTTTAAATTATAGTTTAAGATGGAGCTGAAAACTCATTTAAAACTTTCAATTTTTCAAGTGATATTTTTACTCTAATTTATTGCTGTTTTAAAATAGATTAAAACATATCAAAAATCATATTTAAATATAAAATATTGTTTGAAAAAAATTACCAAAATTTTCAAAACTACGCAATACAGAGAACTATTATAAATTGAATTTTTTTGATTCCCTTTTTGATATTTTTTAGTCATGTTATATAATTTTGAGTCATGAAAAGTGAAATTGAATATTCACCTGCTGAGTGGTATTCAGTGTGTAAATGTAAATTGATAATTCATATATATAATGAAAATAATTTTGAATATTCTTCCAAAAAAAATATGCATAAAAAATTTATATTGAATATGCATATGAAAATTCATATTGAATATGCATATGGAAAATAATATTGAATATTCATATTCAATATCTAATTGAATATGCATATGCAAAATTTATATTGAATATTTATATGCAATGAATAAATGAATATGCATACAAGAAATTACATTGCATGTAAATATTAAAATTTATATTGAATAAAATATTTAAAAAAAATTCAGTATAAATTGATTTTATGTTAATTTTTGTAATTTTTTAAATTTATTTTATTTAATTTTATTTTATTATATTTTAATACACACATTTTATTTAATTCATTAACTCAAATTAAATCAAATCAAATTGTATTGTATTGTGTTGTATTTTCTTATATTAAGTTGTATTTGGTTATGTATTACTTTATTTCATTTTATTTTATCAAAATTTTATTTTATTTTATTGCACTTTATTACATTCCTTTTCAAAAAATATAATAACAATTTATTTTGTTTTATCTCATTTTCCACCATTTTTAATTTTTTTTAATTCTAGCTATTATACTCATCTATCTGTTCTTTTTATATTCAATCACATTAAAATAAGTCTTAATGTCATTCAATTCATTTTTATACATTTGATGGATGCTGTTGTATAGCCATGTAGAAGCATTAAGTTGGTTAAAATTGGCTGGTAAACTCTGATGTATGGCCTTAGATCAGAGTTCACAGGCAAAAAATTGGATGTGGTACTCTGATGTATGGCAGTAGATCAGAGTAAAGATGCATAAAAATGGTTGGTGAACTCTGATGTAAAGCTGAAAATCAGAGCTCAAATTCTCAAAATTGAATCTGGTACTCTGATCTACAGCTGTAGATCAGAGTACCACATGCATGAAATTTGGTTGTGAACTCTGATCTATGGGTTTACATCAGAGTTCACCAACTCAGTTTGAGAATTCAAAGACTGTTATTTTCACATGTAATATCACCTTTTGAAATACAATAAGATAATAAAAATTAAATTAAGATGTAAGGGAATAAAATATACTAAAATAATATAAAATTAAATTAAATAGAATAATAGTAAGTGAAATGAAATGAAAGATTATATAATATAATTCAGTATTATATAGTATGACAGAATAAAAAAAAGCAAAATCATATCAAATACATTAAATGAAGTAAAGTGAATATTTTTTAAAAGGCATGATAAAAATTAAAGAAAATTTATAACTCATTAAGAAACATTATTAAAAAAATTAGCTTTTTTCATGAGCTAAGTTATTTCAATGTAGTTGAAAGAATATAGATATTCCAATGCATTAAAAATAAACTAAGGACAGGCCTTGACGCCTGACAAGCTGTTTATCAATATATATAGTGGTAAATAAATTACTTTGTCATGAATAGGGGTCTTATAGCTCTCATTTAAAAAAACTTATTACAAATGAGTTTAATAGGTCTTTTTATGCCCAGATACCTATGTACTTAAATTTAAAGCTTATCATTTACAGCATATAACATTTTATTCATTGTTAAAACTTTTTCAAAAAATTCAAAGACATTAAATATGCTTAATGTTTAAATGAATTTGAAGAATTCTCAGGATGAGATTTGAATTGGGATTTCAATCAGAGATCCATCAAGACTGAGATTAAATTTTTGATAAGATATTAAAAAATTTATAAAGATATGATTCTATTAACTAAATGTTTTTGAAAAAAAAATTACTTAGGAAATAGAAGGATGAACATTAAAACAATATATTTAAACAATTTATTTGAATTTATTTAAAATAAATTGATTTGATTTTTTTAGATGATTATATAAAAATTAAAAGTTGACACTCAAAGTCAAAACATGTAAAAAGGTCTTGTATGAAATTTCAAATGGAATTGTATGGAGATTAGGAATAACATCTGTAACTGACAATCAGCAAACTATAGGAGATTGAAATTCAACAAATTCATCCCAAACTCATGTTTAAATATGTGGAATAATATTTAATTATAGATTTTATTTAATGTAAATGCCTTTTTCTAATTGTTACTAAATATCTTTGATATTTTTGAGTTTTATTGTATGTTTTTTTTCTTAAAATATTTTATAGATGATAAAATTTGACTGATTTTTCAAAGATATGTATAATTATCATTGTCATAAAATGAAATTATTGGAAGGAAGGAATGTATTACTATGTATTGATTAATTTCAATATTTCATTACTTTTGATGCTTTCAATTTTATTATTGATATGTGTAGTAAGAACTTATGTATCTTGAATTACTGAAGGTCTATACAAAGCCTTAAACTAGAATTTAATTTAAGTTAAATTTAAAATGGAGGTCTCCACTTTAGTATAACAGGGTGAAAATTTTAAGGCCATAACTCAGTATTAACATGATTGAGATAAAGCTGCTTCTGTAGTAAGAAATAAAAGATGAATGTGAATTCTGATGTTTGGTGATACAATAGCATCCACCCTCTTATTTTTAAAGACTCTTATTACATTTTTTCTCAACCACTTTTTTTAACTTTCTCACTCTTACTAGCACCTTTATATGTGATCAAATTTTCTCAAAAATTGTTTTTCTATCTTCCTTTCAGATTTCTCTTTTCTCTCCTCCATTTTTTTGACTCCCTATCACACAGATCATAACCTGTTTCTTGTCCCATAAATCTGCTCATAACTACTTCCAATACCCTTCAATCAACAATAAAACCCATTCTAATCCCGGTTTCTCTCCTCTATTATATTGACAGCCACTTTAAACCCATTTAATTTCCCTCTCTACCCCTTTTTTCAACCCATATCTCCAATTTTTATCATCACCCTTTGCCTGTTTCTACACTTACCCTCTCATAAATCGCTTTTCATTTCCTTCTCAAAAAAATCCTCTTAGTTTCTATGAGCTATAAAAGGCATAAAGGTCTTGGGAAGTGATAAATAGGGATGGGAAGAAGTGGAAAGGGGTAGGTACACTTTTAAAGGGTCAGAGATCATTTGATAGCAGAAGAAAGGGTTTAAAATAATGGAAATAATTGTGTTGAGAGAAAAGAAAAGAAATTTTTAACAGGGAAATAATATTGAAGAAAAAATTTTATGTAAGACAGAAGTTAGGAATGGAGGGGTAATTCATAGTGTTCTACAAAATAAAATAATAATAAAACATGATAAATATGTTATATAGCATGGAAAAAAGAATGGAATCAACTCAAAAAATCAAATTAAAATCAAACAAACCATTTTTATACCATTCATTCTAATGAAATTTCATTTTATGTCTTTCTTTTTTCATATTTTAAATATAAAGGGTTAATCTATTGTAAAAAATACTATTAAATGCATATATTTTTTATTTATTGAATAGAAAACAGAATAGATATTTATATTAGAGCTAAATTTTATCACCAAAATATTATTTCCTTCATTTTTATAAGTGTTTTACATTTCTCAGATATTTTAAATATTAATAATGGTTAATAAAATCTTTTTGAATAACTAGAATTAAATTTTTGTTTCAATTCATACTGGTGAAATTTAATGGAAGATATTAATTCCCAAAATATTTTTATTGAATTATTTACTATAGGGCCTTATAATTTCACCATATATTAACAATTAAGTAAAATTATTTGAACATTTAAGATCACTTTTTTTCAATTTAAATTGGGGTGTGTCTACTTTTACATGCAACAGATTATAAAGTTATTTTTAACATTTTGTAGCTTTCCAGATGGGCTTAGATGTGAGGAGGGTTGATTTCAACATACCATTACAAAATTGTGTTTGTAATGCTTCAATATTGTTTCAAAAAATGTTAAAATGTCTATAATAAATAATCAAGCTAGCTTCATTAGAGGTTCAATGTATTTTCACACTTTATTCCTTATTGTTTCATCTCTACCTCAATGTGTTCTTGATTAGATATGAATTTAGGTTCAAGGTTGCAGAATTTCTAGCTAGTAGGCCCCACATATTACGTGGTGTACCCATCACTGATAAAAAAAAAATTCCTTATCTTTTTCTTTTTTTTATTCTTGTTTCACCACAAATCATGTTAAACCTTGGATCCCCTGATTTTGACCCATAATCTTTCTTTCTTCACTTCTCCCAAGGACAATTCTTATAAACAGTGCATCCACATGTGCAGACCCTTCACTTTTACTCTACCAACTCCAGAAGCCAAACTATACAATTAGGCTTGTGACTTATGTAACTCCAAAAAGAAAAGATGTGATAGAGACACCAACTACCCTCTACCTCCACCTTCAACTTCCCAAAAGTTCACTTCCAGATCCCCTACTGGATCCCTAGAACTAGGTCCAGCCTCTTCCTATTTATATTCAGCTCCTTCCAGAAACTCCAGGAAATAAGTCCCCAGAAAACTCTCTAAAAGGGTACCTTTACCTTCTCAAACATCTGCTTTTAACTCTGAAAATTCTGCTCCAAGTGCTTCAAAATCAGTTCCTAGAATTCTAGACCGTGTCCAGCTGGCCCACCTCACTAGGAAACAAAATTCAGGCTCAAAACTTCAAAATTCAGCTAGGAAAAAGCCAAAGTCATCCAGAAAACAACAAAACTTCTACACAGCAACCTCCTAGCTCTTCCAGAGCAGTGTAAAAAAAATTACAAATTCCAATAATTCAAAAACTTCCCAAACTTCTAGAAGAACTACTATCGCTCCCCAAGGAAGAATCAGAACACCCAAAACTGCTCCAAACCCAAAATTATTTTATCTATCCGGAAGATGAGGCTACACCTCTTCTCTGCCTGCCAACTATTCTTCTGACAGTTCATTTTCTTCCAGAAATTCATCCAGAATACAACAGTCTGCCCCTAGATCACCTTCACCTGCCCCATCATACAACAACTTTGGTTCTCCAGCACCAGAAACCAATACAACTCAGCAGGATATCAATAACAACAACACCACCAACAAAAAATCTCCTTCTCCAGCTAGGCCCCAGGAAAAGTTTAATCTCAGTTCACCTTCTCAGAACCCAATGGAAGAAGATGAAAACAACCCATATTTATCTCTGGATGATCCTCCAACCACACACATTTCCATTCTTTCAGAAGTACAAATCCCTATGGATTACAATTTTGGTGAGATTCACATCTGTAAGTACCATAATATTTCATCCAATTTCATTAACAAAAAAAAACTTCTGAGCAAATTTCTTCTTGTTTAGATGGAATCCCTCCTCATGAAACTACTATTGGAGTTGGCCAACCTGTTGAAACTCCTTTAACCCTGGATTATGAGGATATAAAGAAAAACCTAAGCCTTGTGTGTTTGAACATGCTAAAGGCTTTTACTCTTCATGGAATATTGAATGAATTTGAAAAGACCCTGAGGAAGCAATTTCAGAACAACCACTGAAAGATGTCAAGAATAATCAAGCACACCTTTCAACATTCTATTTCATCCCCTTCTTCTTCCTCCCACAAACTACCTTCCAAACAGGTTCCAGACCATTACAACCCATACCATCTTTCCAGAAGAGTGCACTTTAAAGAAAAACAGTGAATCTGAAAACCCCAACAAAAAACAAAAGCCTCAACACAATCCCAACCAACCTCCAGAAGCTTCTTCTTCCAGACATTAACACCAGAAAAAAATCATGGGAACCTGATAGCAGGTTCCAATCCCTATCTTTGACTTCACTCAATTTTAGCTCTGCTGGAATTATTTTGTAAAAACTTTGCACTAAAAAATGAGCACACTAGCTTGGGAAACATAAAATCAAATTTTCTCTCAAATCAGAACTGAATATAGGGATAGCCACCCACTAGCACATGCCACTTAATTATTTGTGGTGTAAATTATTGAAAAAAGATAAATAAATTAAATTAATAAATAAATAAAGAAAAAAATTAATAATAATTAACAACTAAAAAAAAAATTTTTTACAGATTACTACCTATAACCACTAACATACTAAAAAAAACTTAAAAGAATTAAAACCATAATGCCCAAAAAATATGAGAGCTGATAAAATAAAATGAATAATAATAAAATAAAATGAATAATAAATGCAATTGGTATACCCCATCCAATTGATAAGCTGATCCCCTGATACCTTACCCACATCCAAGTGCACCATGATCTGGATACACCTTTAAATAATTTTTGAATAATTTTGAACTGAAATAAAATATAAAAAATACTAAAAATGAAAAATAAAAAATAAATAAATAAAACTGCTAAATAATAATAATAATAATAATAAATAATAAAATAGAAAATAGAAAAATATTGTTTCCCGGCCAATTGAGGAGCCGTTCCCTATCAATGCTTACCCATATCCAGGTGGCCCTGATGTGGTTACACCATATAATTTATATTTTTGTAATTATCTGCCTTTTTATCTAATTAACCCCCATAAAAAATTAAAAGAAAAAAAGAGAAAAAAGAAAATAATCTAAAACTACATCCATAAACACATAAAATAACATAAAAAATAAGAGAAATCAAAGTTCAAGTCCAGTCCAAAGAAAAGATCACTGGGTGGGCTCCCTCCAATAAGTAAAAATGATGGGAGACCACCAGTGATCCACAGCCATTCAAAAGAAACCAACATTCCATGCCAGTTTAAAGTCATAGAGGACTAAAACATGAATGACAAAAACAGAACTAGAATTCAACTAGAACAAACAAAAGACTTGAAACATACATTCTGGGGTAACTGTTCTACAGAGCAGCCAGCTCATCAGTTACCCCCACACTTGCCAAAATAATATCTAGAAGCCCCCAAAAAAACAAATAATAATGAAGAGTCCAGCACTTGAAGACTAAAGATAAACCAGTTTAAATTCATAGAGGACTAAAAAATCTGTGAAAAGAAACCAATACTAGGGTTCAAACAAATTAAGAGAAGGGGTCGGAAACAGACAATCTGGGGAAACTGTTGATAGAGAAGCCAGCCTATCAGTTACCCCCACACTTTCCAAAATCAAATCTAGAGCCCCGCCCATGGTTACCTCTAAAAAAAAATTTTCAAACACAAAAGTTGCTCTGCAGAAACGAAAATCCAAAATTAAAAGAATGGTCCATAGTTTATCCTCATTGCAGATTCAGTCTTCTTCACATCTTGTGTCTCTAGGATAAAACCTCTTCACTTGATCTGCAGCTACTCTTTTCTTTAAGACTGCACCATCCAGCTCTTCCAAAAAATAAGAACCTCAACATACCTGAGATCTGATTCTGTAAGATCAGTTCCATCTTTCAGAAAACATTTTTCCCCACTGACTCTCCAAACTTCTATTATAAACCTACACCAATCAAACAGGCTTTAAGAGATTCCTGAGTCTATGAGCCAAATTATTGTCCAAATATCTGACTGATTGATCTCTAATTTTTATCATTCTAGAGTATTCTCTCTCCTGAAATTCCTCTTTACATTCCAACTGTTGCATCCTAGCACAGAGAAAATCTTCTACTGAATGCACCTCATCTCAATCAATTCCAAGATATGAAACAGCATTTAAGTCCACTGGTAAAGCTACCTTCTTCCCAAACATTAACTCATAAGGTGAATAGCCAGTTGTCCTTTTCACAGTGACCCTATCAGCAAACAACACCAAAGTTAAATACTGCCTCCACTTTTCAGCACTATCTCCACAAATTCTCACCAACGCATTCTTGATATCTTGATGGCCTCTTTCAACCATGCCTTCAGTTTCAGTATAATAAGGCGTAGCCACTCTAACTTTAGAGCCAATTATAGCCACAGCTCCTTTGAATTCAGCTCCAAACTCTGGCCCACCATCAACAGTCACCAACTTCATTAACCCATATCTATAAACCCATTCCTTTTTCAAAAAATCTGCCACATTTTTAGCAGTTAAATTAACCAGAGCCACAGCCTCAACCCAACCAGACAAATCATCCCTGGCAACAATCAAATATTTATACCTGCCCTCTTTAATATGGGCAGCATCCAGACTGACTCTTCCAAACACAGTTGATTCACCAGTAGCATGACCAATTTTTTTTGGTTTAAGGTGACTTCTTCTTCAACACTCTTCACAAGTTTTGACCCAACCCTGCACAGCCAAACTCATACCAGGCCACCAAAATCTGTCTGCTACTCTTCTGTAAGTCTCCCCAATGCCTCTATGACCAAGGTTGTCATGAAAAGACTTCAAAACTACCTCTTTACCCTTCTTCTGAGTCACCACAACTTGAGGATTTGGATGCCTCCTCCTCATCAACCTTCTCCCTGACACATAAAATCCAGGACTCTTCCTCTTTATTTCTAAAAAAGTCTAATAATAAAAACTATCTGTCCTTTCCAAGGTCAACAGATATTCCACCATAAAAAAATAAAACCCAGACTGACCCCAAGTCTCATCTTCAAACTTCAACACAATAACATCCAAGGGCACAACCCTGTCATCAAAATCACCAGTATACACATGGGACAATTGACCAGCCCATATAGGACATCAATCTTTAAATTTTAGCACATCCTTCTCTTTCCACTGAATTTTTAGAGAATCCAGTGCACCAAGTAAAACACCATTTTCAAAATTTGAGCCATCCCAAACAACAGCCCCTTTTTTATTAATAAAATCATCCTGACCACCTGAATGAAGATCAGATCCAGCCAGTTTAACCTCATGGGGGAGGTCTAGACCTTCATCAGAAACAAAAATATCACCAGCCAGTTTAACCTCATGGGGGGAGTAGAAAAAGCTTCAGCACCTTTTGTGCTGGACCTAACCACTGGAAAATCTTCATCAAACTCTTCAAAATCAGAATCTTCATCTGTAGGTGGCATCTTTGACAACCCATCAGGCATAGTAAAATTTTTACCTGGCTTGTGAACCAGGTAAAAAGAAAATTTTTGAATAAATGCCACCCACCTAGTCATTGGATAATTTATAAGACTAGGTGTGTTGATCATATGAACCAAATATTTTTCATCCACCTGCAGCTCAAAATTCTGACACCACAAAACAAACTGTAGCTTCTTCAAGATTATAGCCACCCCACACAACTCCAAATTAGGCTGAGAATAACTAGATTCAATCTTATCAAACACCACTGACTTATACCTTGCTTTCCTGACCCTCCCAGTTTTATCTTCCTGAGACAAAACAGCACCAGAAGTAATATAGCTTGAGTCCACTGCCAGATAACTTTTTCCAGCACCCACACCATAATCCAACTTGTGAAGAATAATATTTTCACCTACCACCTTTTTCAAATTCTGAAAAGCCTCATGACACTCTTTGGTCCATTCCAAGTCTGCATCTTTTCTGGCCAGCTTCCTGAAAGATGAATCCAACAAATAAAAATCCTCAATAAAAATCCTGACATACACACACACTCCCAAAAAACCCCTAACTTCAGTAGTACTTTTAGGTCTTGGCCATAACTTGATTTTATTAATCTTCTTCTTTGCCATAATCCTTCCCTCATTACACACCACATGACCCAGAATTGCTAAAGCAGGAAACCAACAACAAAAGTTTGACCCAGATATGGTCAAAACAGCCTCTTCAATCCTAAACAATACTCTCTCTAGAGTTATTAAATATTCCCAAACAAACCTCCTTATACCAGGATTTTCTTTCAAAACCTCATTACCATAATCAATGGATGATCCTTTAATTTCACCATCATCGATAAAAATTCCAGCATGAGTTGGAACCTCATCCTGAAAAATCCAAGACATTTGTGCTTGATAAACTGCCACTGAATTTGTTGCTCCTTGAGGCAACCTTGTGAGCTTAAATATTCCCAAAGGAGTCCCAAAAGTTGTGAGAGGCCTTGACTCCACATTAAGTTTCCTCTCATCATTTCCACCCATAATATTTCCCAAAGCATAACACACTCTTCCAGAAAAAGCTTCAACAAAATCATCTGCACTTAGTGGCATACCAGCATTTTTTTAGTGATTCTATTAATAGCTCTAAGATCATGAACCACTCTTAACATCTCATTTTACTTCTTCACACAGAAAACAGGGGTTGAATAACTGGAGGTTGACTGTTCATATAACCCAGTCCTGACCCTTTCCCTTAGAATCTCTACAAAATCATCTCTGATAGCAGCCAAAATTGGAATAGGTTTTATTTTCCAAGGTTCATGACAAACCACAGCAATCAAGTAAGGTTCCCCATAAGAGTGTTTCAACACCCCCCTTTCCTCCTCTACAAATGTCACAGCCTACTCCCTCAGCACAATAATGTGCAGCAACTTATTTTCCTCTTCAGAAAAACACCCATCAGAACCAAAATTAACAGCTTTCAACCTTTCCACAGTCAACCTAGAATTTTACACGAAATCAGGAGGATTCTTCACCAGACAAGTACAGTATGGATCTCTTGAAAATGGAGGTCTCTTCAAAGGAGGATTTAAACCCACAGGCATAAGCTAATTGAAAGGCCTAATCTTCTGAGTGACCTTCTTATATTTTTCTGCTCCACCTTCAACTTGAGGAATCTTCAGGAATTCTTCTTTACCAGACCTAGAACAAAAACCAAGGGTTTACCCAATGCTCACATGTGTGGACAAGGTTATTTTTGAAAGGTGTATAAGAAACCCTAGAAGTGCACAATTGGGAGGAATTAATTTTAAACCCTAATCTCACCACTCCAAATCTTTTCCTCACATTTTTATCATCATCTTCACTCAGATCTTTCAAATCTTAAAATCTTGATTCATCCACAGAATCACATCTTCTAAACTTGTGCAGTTTAAACTCATTATGGAGGCCCAAATTGGGCAGTTTAACCTCATTATGGAGGGACATACCATGATCTTTCTGATCTTCACAAAAATTGATTTTATTTTCTTTCTTCATTATCCTCAGATTTATTTATACTGTGTATATATAGGTCTATATGCAGTTTTAACCCTCTAAATAGCCTATAAGCTATATTTTTCTGCCTATTTTAGGTCCTATGGATGTATTTAATGGACTCACCACACCTACACAAGCATATACACCTTTTACAGGCACATATATCCAGTTTGGACTACTTAATCTGCTTCCTTTAATGGATTTTTACTAAATTATGGGTTGGTATATGATTAATGGGTTAATTTGGATGCTTGGGGATGCTATTGGGGGCTTGGAAAGATGATTTGGTTCCTTTATATTCTTTTCTTTTCATTATATTTTCTTTGGGTGAGTTATTTTATTTGTTTCCTTATGGTATCTGCTTTTATCTACTTTCTCTATTTATGGTATGGGTGTATGATATTATTAATTGTGATGGAGGGTCCTTACTGGAGGTCTGGGTGTTGGAAATTCTTGAATTGAATTACATGGGGAGTTGATGAGACCTCACAGTGCTTTAATTTCAGGGGATAGTAGTGACATCATCTGTATTGAAGGTCTGTGCACTCTTGCAGATTTTGGTATAAGTAAAGAAGTATTTGGCAGGTTATTGAACACCAATTACAAAAAATCAGATAAAAATTTTAAAAAATTATTACCATATACAAATATCTTTTAAAGCCCTTATAAATTGATACTTTCTTTATATTAGCTATAAGTATATTCTATTAGCCAATTTTCCACCACTATTCTTCACCAATTCAAATATATTTTGAGTTGAAAATTGAGCGTAAAAGTTTTATTAATCTTTCCCTGAGGTTAAATCTATAAATCATTTATTATTAAGTAGTAGGACCATTAATATATACTATTAAATCATACTTAAGTACTAGCATACACTGACATTTACTCTCCACCACCTCACCACCTCTCCCCCCCCCCCTCAATGGCCTCAGAAACCCCATCCAGGCAGCTTCCCTGCCTATCTGGGGTAAATTTACCCTCCCATACCTCATTTCTCTCCCTCCTCTTGCCTCAGCAGCCACAGCCAGGCAGAAAATCTGCCTTGCTGCGGGACCATTACCCTCCCCCACCTCTCCCCCCCTCACTGGCCTTGTAAACCCCATTGAGGCAGCAAAAATACCTGGTTGGAGAACTTTGCCATCTCCCCACCTGTCTCCCACCTCCCTGGCCTTGTAAAACCCAGAAAGGCATCTTTTATTCCTGGTTGTGGTACCTAAAACTCACCCTACTTCCCCTAGTCTACCTACCTATACCACCACCTAGCCCAAAATATAAATAACAAGCCAGACAGGCTTATGGCTTTCTGGCTAATAAAATTAATAAGCACATCACCATCCACCCCCCTCAACATATAAAAGACAGCCAGCCATGTTTACTTTCTGCCTGGAAATGTAAAATCCTTCAGCACCAACCCTCCTTTCTAAAAATTGAACAGAAATGAAATGTTAAGAGCTATACAGGCACCCCCACTTTTCTAATACCTATCCTGTAACACCCACTTCCAACTGCCTAAAAAAAAATTTGCAGATATTTATTTTTTTTCAAAATTTAAGTGCTGCTTTTCTTTTAAATCCACACTTAAGTTAAGTGCAGATTTTCCAGAACTGAAAACCCCTATTATAGATTTTGTTACTGTGTGAATTGTGTGTAAAAAATGTTAGTTACATGTCTGAAAAACTCTGATTGTTCTCAGAGTTTTCTTCTGACACAAAACTACAGATTATGGGACACTTTTTTTGCTCATCATTAAATAAGGAAGCTCTTTACTTGGGATATTCAAAATCTGTATTTTCAGATGTTAAGCTATTGTTAGGGAAATGCACTGATTTTCCGCTTTTCTAATACACCAATTTAGCCTCCCCCAATCTCTTTTCTCTGGTCATTACACCAATTTGACCCCTCCCCATTTTCCCATCAATATTTTTTGAAACAATTTTCCCCACATTTTTCATCAACCTTCCTCTCATATGACTATTTTACCTTCTAACTCTTATAACCCACCTAAAATGACTTCTCAATCTTATCCTCCCCACCCTTTATCTCTTGATGAGCTTGAGCAATTCCAAAAGCTAATCAATGGTGTGAATAAAGCTACCATTTGTATCATGAAGCTACTTTCAGATGGATCTTACTGGTGTGACTGGGAACGGATAGTCCAAATTGCAATGACAAAATAATGCTGGATCACCTTCATATGTGACCATGGATGCTTAATCTTTAAGCAATACTTTTTTTGATAAAAAAGCTTGGATGATTATCTTTAATATCATTGATATTAAAATCTAATGTCTATTACCTTGGAATAGCTCACACCATGCTGCATGTCTAGTTTTGTTCAAAAATTTTAATAGAGCAATGCACACATCTCACATCATTTTTCAAAGCATTGATATCAGTGCCTCTCCAACATTTTGAATCCATCATCAAACATTGAAAACAAGTCAATAAAATAATAGACATCATTATTCAGAATTTTTTTACATTCACCAATGACTTTGTAAAGGCCATCATGACTCAAGTACTTCTACTAACTTCTTTCACTAATTTTTCAGTAGATGTAAACTGTGCAATTGAATTACTAGGTGATAGTCTCACAATGTCAACTGATGACTATGTAACATTTATAATGAATGAAGCAGTCATTCAAAACCTCTGAAAAGAGTATCAAGTGACTATTTCAGCATTTAACAGTAAAAAATTAATTGATAATCATGTAATATCTCATGTAAGTAAAACTGTTTGTAACAGGTTTTCATTTACTAGTAATAGGGATTCAGTTTCAAGTTACTCCATTGCTGTTCCAACAATACCAAACACTAAAATTTCACATTCAAATGTGTTTATTGATGATGTTAATTCTACTTCAATTCATCAAACTTATGCTTCTCCTGATTAACTTCTTGATTAGCATCATTGATTGGGCAACACTAGTGACTGAGCTCTATGCAAACTCATAAAACTCACCCTTTTTATTGGTTTACCATCTGAAGGTCCTAAAGGAAAGGTTAATTTTACAGACTTTGCTATTTCTGGGAATTTACAAAAAACTACAGCTCAATGTGAAATGAAATAAATATCCTTATTTTTATTGGTAGTTAAAGAGTTGATTGGACCAATAAAAGATCCAACAGTAAATGGTGGTTATAAATGGGCAGCTTTATTCAGGGACTCATTCTCTACTTATGGAAATGTCTTTCTTCTCAAAAACAAAAGTGATGCTATGGGCGCCTTCAAAGCTTTTTATGACAAACTCACTTCTGTTACTGGAAGGAGATTACTTGTACTTAGGACAGATGAAGGTAAGCTTCACAGTAATTTAATGAAATCAGATCTTTCTTCAATAGGTGCTGTCCATGAGTTGACTATGCCTTATAATGCTGAACAATTTAAGCAGAAAGTTTGTGACATTTTTGGGACTTCTCTTTTACAAGTGGAAATTCAAAAAACTTCTGGGGCATTTCATACAAGTGGGTATTGTTTGTTCATAACCAAATACCAATCAGAAATATCACAGAATCAAAACCTCCTCAGGTATTCTATGGTACTCAACCAAATTTCAAAAACATGAGTACCGTTGGTGAAAAGTCTTTTGTTCATTTTTTCAAAAAAGTAAAAAAAAGCTGGATAATTAGACACTTGAGTGCAGAGTAGCTGGATATTCACAAAATAGCTATGGATGGCTGTTCTGGAATGCAGAATAAGGACAACTCTTTGAATCTGAAATGGCTATGGTTCCCACCAGTGACCCCAAATTAAATTATCTTTCACAAAAAGCCCCAAACCCTCTTCCTTCCAAAGGATCTCTTGATTCTATTCTTACTTCTCTTTATTTTGTTAATTTCACTTCTGAAAAAAAACTTTTTATGAGCAAGATTTATCTATTGAAGCAATGCAAATCGCCACTACTTGCTCACCAATCCCTGTTCCTAAAACATTTCTTCAAAATATGAAATAACCAGAATCCACTGAATTGAAATGGCTTGTAAAGCTGAAATGAATAACTTTTAACACTTAAAATTTTTCCAGAAGTTCCTCTTCAACATGGTGCTGTACCTCTCAAAGGCAAATGGGTTGTTGCTATTAAAAATTCAAAGAAAGATTCACCTATCAGATTAAAGGCAGGATTTGTGGCTAAAGGATTGAAAAAACATGATGGAATTGATTATTAGGACAATTTTTCTCCTACTGAAACACTTTCTTCTTGATGGATTCTATTAACTTGTTCTGCTATTTTTTGTTGGAAGGTGAGATCTTTTGACATTACATCTGCTTATCTACATAGAAATGTGGAAAAGGATCTGTGGATTGAAGCTCCTCCTGGTATAAATATAAAATAACCTGGGCATGTTCTTGTTAGAGGATAGAGCTTTATACTAGCGTAAGTGATTTCTATCTTTATGATAATCACTGATGCTGACGTTTAAGAACTGCGCTAACCTGGAGTGAAATGTAAGTAATTCTACTTTATAATGTATTTAGTTTTTACACAGACTGTGCTGACCTTTATACTAGTGTAAGTGATTTCTATCTTTATGATAATCACCGATGCTGATGTTTAAGAACTGCGCTAACCTGGAAATATCAATGTATACTTAGTTTTGAAGAAAAACAAACAGATTATAGATTTCAGATAACAGCACACCTGGAGTGAAATGTAAGTAATTCTACTTTATAACGTATGTAGTTTGTACACAGACTTTGCTGACCTAGATTATAGAATTAATAAGTAAGATCATACTATTGAACATATGTATGGTTAAGCACACCTTTATACTAGCATAAGTGATTTCTATCTTTATGATAATCACTGATGCTGACGTTTAAGAACTGCGCTAACCTATAAAACCAGAGATTTAACAAAGAAATAACTGATTACTACTGTATGACTACACACCTGGAAATATCAATGTATACTTAGTTTTGAGGAAAAACAAACAGATGAGAAAATACATCAG
This sequence comes from Hemileia vastatrix, assembly GCA_030280995.1. NCBI lineage: Eukaryota > Fungi > Basidiomycota > Pucciniomycetes > Pucciniales > Zaghouaniaceae > Hemileia > Hemileia vastatrix. The sequence continues at coordinate 21,802,596 of JASXTE010000001.1, read as the reverse complement.
TGCATTGTAGTGTATTTATACTGTTAACATATCCTACATAAAACACTATTCACGTTTTAATGAAACATCCCTATACATCTGTAAGAATACTACATCTTGTGTGTCACAACTATTCCAATTATAGCTAGGTGAAAGCCGATGAACTAGGACGCTTTTGAGATTATTCCAAGATATCTGTATACTGGATATAGACTGCTTAGATACAATTTATCCTAACAGTTCTCAAAATTCATAAAGCTCTCTATGGCACAAAATAGGCTTCTCATTGTTGGTAGCTTCATACTTCTGAAAAGCTCAAAACTCTAGGCTTTCATGCTAGTCAATATGATACAAGTCTTTATGTTTTAAAATATTTTTCATCAACCGGCTTAGTATGGTTGCATGTGAATTGTGGAATAGACACTGGTAGTAGTGATGCTGTATTTGAGAAGCTAGAGAAATGGCAGTCCTGGGGACTAGAGGTGAAATTTTTTGAAAGTTTAGATGGTATTGTTGGAATGAAAGTGAAGAGGTTAGAAAAGGGCTTTGAACTGGACTGTCACAGGCTGATAGAGACTCTTTTACATGATCATAATCCTGGTGGTTTGAAATTCAAGACTCCTCTCCCAGTAGACATCAAACTGGATTCTTCCAAACCTGAAGATGAAGACATCAATTCAACTCAATTTCTGTCAATTATTGGTAGTTTAAATAAAATTTCTATTTCAACATGTCCATATGTCATTTTCAGTAAATTTTCTGGCCAGGTTCTCATCTAGGCCTCTATATTTTCAGTGGAAAGATTTAACTTGTTTACTCAGATATATAAAAGCAACCAAAGATTTCAAACTTTGCTTATATCCTGACTCAAGGTCAAAGATAAATCTAACTGAATACTCTGATGCTTCTTGGGGTGGTGAATGGTCTAGATCTACAAGTGGTCACATAGTCTATCTGAATGGATGTCCTATCTTATGCTCCTCAAAACATAAAACTGCAGTTTCTGATTCCACCTGCTTTGATGAATTTATAGTAATGTTACTGGCAACAAAAGATGGTATCTGGATACACAATCTTCTTACTGATGTTTGTGGACCTATTTACAGTGTTTTTTGAAGTTTGAAAATGAAAGTGCAGTCTCCCCAGAAAAATACAATCCCTCAAACAAAAGGACCAGACACTCAGATAGCTATTTCTTTCTGGTGAATGAGAAATTATACAGAAAAAATATTGTATTGTATTGGGTAGCAGGTACAGTAAAGTATGAAGATATATTGACTAAGAATGTAGGTTCCATCCATACTGTAGAGAAACATTATCATTGGGGTATTTCTTCATTTTATTTTTCATTATTTTTTTATTTTCCTTTTCTATTTCCATTTCTTTTTTTTCTTTTCCTTCACCTTGGTAATGAAATGGGGGGCTTTTATGTACATATACATATTATATATTCTGTTACTATGTGACTTGTGTATAAGACCTGTTAGTTGCACATCTGAAAAACTCCAATTGTGTAGAGAATGATGCCTTTCAGAGCTAAGAAAAAATATCAGGTGTACTTGGATGCTACACTATATACTGAAGCGAGGCTAGCTAAGTACATAGTATGGTAACACCATGACAGATTGTTGTCAGAGTTTTCCACTGATGCAAAACTTCAGGTAAATTAATGATAAATTATTGTTCTAGGAGTTCGCCACTGACACAAAACTACAATTTTTGGTAGTGTGTCTATTTAGGCAGTTCCATACTTTTTATGCCAAGTTTTAGCTCAACTTTCCTTCTCTGGTTTCTGTCTCATTTTTCTCACACTCTTTTGTTTATGTTTTCCTTATTACAACAGAGCACCTGATATATTTCTAAGATAAAAGCTGCATTGGATTGGTAATTAGTTCCTCAGAAAACTTTTGTTGTGATTTCATCTTCTCAAGTTTTACTTTGTTTTATTTGAATTTTTTGTTTTAATTAACTCACTTGTCCTTCCCTTCTTCAATAATATTGTTTAGGAAAAAAGCTGTAAGAATAGCTCTTAATGACATGCTATTTTAAACATATATAAATTTTTTGGATTAAAGTGTGTAAAATATATTTTAGTAGAATTAATTGAAAGTTGAAAAAATGGAGCAATTTCAACTTGACTACAACTAGATTGAAAGAAGAAATGAGAAAAATTTCCAAGTGAGAAAATCAAGTTGGGATTTGCATCAAGTTCAAGTTTTAGGATTGGGGTCAAACCCTTTATTGAGCTAGATACAAAATTGGTCTTATCATGTTTCCCAGAAGAGTTCAGTGGAATCATGCTGTGTGGGAGGTGAGAACATTCCAGATAATCAATGAATATTTTTTATACAGCTAGACCAAAAATACTTTGTGGAAAATGAAAAAAACTTTAACTTTTAACAAAAAAACTTGCCCTTTTTTGGGAAACACCATTATCAATGACATTATCACCAAATCTCACCCTAACATCTTCTTTTAGATAATTATCTGATAACTTCTCAAATCTACCAGTGAAACACTGTCAACTAATGTGCCCCCCTCTTTCCCCATTTTTTTTTTCCTCCTCTTGCTCTTGCTAGGTTTTTCTATCCTCCCCCTCCAGCATCCATTGCTGTTGGCTGCTCATTTGGTGGCTCCAAACAACCTCAGGTATTTATGGATTATTTTTATTTTTCACTTCTTAATAATTTTTTTATATATGGAGCTTATATTATCATTTTTTTACTCTTGTTTATTGATTTTTTTTGGTGGGGGTTTTATTTTTTTTCCAAATCTTTTATTAATTAATTTTGAAATAGTTTTTCCCCTACAACTTTTTAGATAAAATAATGTCATACTTGAAATATAGACCCAAATTCAAAGTTCTTGTCATCATGGAAGTATTGAATGGTAAAGGCCTTCATGATATAAATCAAAAACATTCTTGTAATATCCATGAAAATTCTCTTTTTAATTGGATTAAGCTATACAAAACCACAAAAGCTGTGATAACAGATCCAAAAACTTATCTGAAAACTTTTATTCCATTACTTTTACAAGAAGAACATAGGCAATTTATTCTCAAAATGATAGCAGAAGATCCTGAAATATATCAAGATGAAATTCAGGAAAGGTTACAAAAAGAGCACAATATTAAAGTATCTAAATCTACTATAGGTAACAAGCTTGTATATTGCCTTCATCTCAGTAAAAAAAATTACAATGTTTCAATGCAGAACAGAGCCCTTATCAAAGAGATAAATATTTTGCAACTGTTGAGATGCTAGACCCTTCTTTTTTAGTGTTTACTGACGAGCTTTTAATAATATTTTTTATTTGATTTATAACTTTTTTTTGGTTTAGATGAGTGTGGTATATCCCTTGATAATGTCTATTGTCAGGAAGGTTGGTCTTTACAGGGGCAGCGTACAAATAGTGTATATCATGTTAGAGCCAGATATCAATTCAACTTAATCCCAGTGGTTTTTCTAACTGGTTTGGTGGCAAGCATGATCCAGAAAGATATTTTAACTCAATTCCATTTTGAGTTCTTTTTGGAGAAAATATTGGTGAGATTTATTTGTGAGGTGTATATTTTTCTACAATGTTTAATTTTCCATATAGTGTTTTTGTAGTTGCCCATGATGAATCCCTACCCAACAGAAAACAGCATTCTTGTCTTTTATAATGCTACTTTCAATCATGGGGGCAGAATAGAAGAGATTGTGAGGAACTGCGGATGTAGAATTTTATATTTACCAGCTTACCCCCCCCCCCAATTTCAATCCTATTGAAAAAATTTTCTAAGTGCTCTAATCTAACCTTAAAAGACATGCAAAATTTTGTGGTGGGCTGGAAGATAAAGTGGTGATTCAAGGTTGGGTTAAAATTTTATTTACTAAATACTTATCGAAAAAAATGTTTCAGGCAAGTGGTTACATAGCATGACATAATTTTTTCTGATGTGGATGGGTGATATATAAGGCCTTAGAGGCACTTGCAGAAATTAAATAAGATTATATAAATTTAACCACTTGTTTGTTTAATGATGAAGCACTTACTGAGCATTTTATAAATGATCCAATCTTTAAAATAAGTTGAACCAACCAATTGTTATATAATTTGACTTCCCAATTTAATTTTGTTTTAACATGATAAACATAATAGATAATAGATGGTAAGAAGCAGGAAAGGTAATTCTTTGTTTAAATTTCTATTGGATATTTCTTATAAGTATTATTTAAAATATCATTATAATTTTTTTAATTGTAAAGAGTAACATAATATTTGTATTTATTTTTTTTACCTTTATAATAAATATAATTGTTATTTTTTATTTAAATTTTTTTATCTAATTAATAAATATAAAGATAAATAATTTTAAGAATCATTTCCTTTGAATCTGTTTAGATATTAAGTCATCTGGATATGTTTTTGCACATTGGACCAAAGCACAAGTACAAGGTGTAGGCATTCCATTTTCAACCAATTCATTTGCTTCAAAGTCACCAAAAAAAGATTAGTGGTTAAGCTTCATTTGTTTTAAAGAATTTTTCAAAGTGGAATCGTTTGGGTCAACATTTGCATAATGAAAGAAGTCCAACATAGATGAATCACTTTCAAGATTGTCATTGTTCAAAACAGGGATGGAACACAAAAGATTTTGATGATTCTGAGCTGTTTCAGGCTGGAGACCAGATGATTGACTTAGAGCGTTAATAGTGGTACCTAATATTGCTGCCAAAACATTGAGGGTGTTCAGGTTATTGTTTGTAACATCTTAATTTTGCACATAGCAAGTCAGCCCTTGTTGAAGGTGTTGGTATCTGAACTGTGGAGTCACTGGAGGCATCAAATGAGTTATTTGTGTTGGATTGTTTTGCTTATATAAGTAGGTTGTATTATAAACAAATCAATTAGTTTCTTTTAACAAAAAAAATCTAAAATGTTACTTACAATAGCTCAAGCCCAAATATCTCCCAATGCAGGTGTGACAATAAAATATTCAAGTGGGTTGGATGGGTTGACACAACAGTAAGCTTCCAATAGGCCAGTGAGGTCCTCCAGTGGAGGGTGTGATTCCTGAATTAATTAAAGGAGGTCATAATGTTCAGCTGTGTGCTCCACACCAGGACCAATAGAAGCATGCAAATTTGTATTGTTGAGGTTTCCAGGAACATCACTTTGTAAATGCTGTGAGAATGAAAATCTCTAAATTCATAACAAATTAATGAGTAAATATTTTTACAAAAAAAATTAGAACAATAACTTACCTGAACAGCCCACTTTGGGTTCTTTTGTTCAATATGAAACAAAATAGCCTGCTCTTCATTTAGTGATTCTGCCATGTTTAAAATTTTTTTTAATATTTGATCTGAATTGCAACAAGTCTTCCTCCTTGCAGAAAAAATCATACCATTAGGAATTACCACAAACCAAGATAGTGTGTCAAGTTCCACTTGTTCACAAATGTGTTCAGCCCACAGATAGTTTTCCCCATTATTGATAGAAGTAATCTCTTCATCCTTAAAAGCTGAGAAGTCAGTGTTATTGAAAGGCCAAACAAAAGAAAGATTGTGTGGTTCCAAGATAACTTTTTCAAATTTTTGACATCTAGAAGCCCCAGTCATTCTCCTTCTTTGTGATCCAGCAGTAGCTTCATCCTTTGGAATGAAAAAAATGAATTCTGTATACACAGTTATAAAATTATGTGCAGGTAGTTCCAAATCTTCATCAGGTTCTATGGGAGAGCCTTGGGATTGGGTATTGTCTGAATCATGGGTAGAGGAATCATCACCTCCATAGTTTATAGAAGGCAATTCAGTGATAAAAACTTGTTCACTTAACATTGAGCTATAACATAAAAACATCATCAGTGTTAATATAAAAAAAGTAGGATAGAGAAAGACTTACAAATTAAAAAAGAGTAGAAAAAATAAATTAGGGGGGGAGAAAGAAAGATGGGGATTGGGTCCAGAAGGTAGAACAGAATTGACATGTGGTGACTTTTTTGTTTTTTTTTGGTCACTGCAAACTTGAAGCACGCAATATCCATAGTGGTTGTGAGTTGGACAAATCTGGATGATTGGGTGGTAGTGATGTTTCCAAAAGAAGTGAAGTGGAAGAAAAAACAGAAAATGTACATTGAAATACCTTAATCACTACGCACCAAGTAAGATATCCCTGATGGGGATATCCAGCACAAGTTAGGGATATTTTAGGGAGGGACATAAGGTCAAAAAAATAAATGTAAGAAAAGTAAGTGCAAGAAAAATAAGTGCGAGAAACATAAGTGTAAAAAAAATCATTTGCGACCATGAGAATTTTTTTTTTTTCAAAAAAAAAATTGTGAAAAAACAGAAAAAAAAAAAAAGGTGAGTAGTAAGGACACAGGGTAATTGTTAGTATTTTGGTTCAGGCACAGACTTGGGCGCCACTACCAATTTATTTATTTATTTTTTGGACTGCAACCTCTGTACTACCTCCCGAATTCCCATCAAAATCGGGTAACCGAGTGGTCAATTTTGCAGTGGAGCTTCAGTTTGTGTTAGATTTTCTTCACTATCTCATTCCTTGGAGGTTAGAGTTAGGTTACGATTATGTTTCATTATCTTTGAAGTTAGCGTTATCACTCTGATAGCTAGTTAAGATGAAATGGCCAGATGAGACTAAAAAAAATAAAGACAGTCTTCAAAACTGCCAAAGAGGTAGTTGCTTTAAGGCCTCCCTAAAAAATCATCTTTTCTCATCAGCCTGTGTAAAGACAGAAAACGACATTGTCATTTGAAGTTGCAGATTCGAAGCACCGCTGCAAAGTTGATCACTTAGTTACCAGAATTTGATGGAAATCTAGGAGGTAGTACATACAGACGTTGCAGTTCAAAAGAAAAAAAAATTGAATTGATAGTGGTACGCAAGTCTGTGCCCGAACCAAAATATTAATAATTACCCTGTGTCCTTACTGCTCACCATAAAAAATCATTTTTTCGGAGAAAAAAAAAGGGAGGCTTTAAAGGGACCACCTTTTCTACTGCTTCGGAGACCACCTTTCTATTTTTAGTCTCATTTGTGCATTTTCACCTTAACCAGCTACCAGAACAATAACGCCAAGTTGAAGAATGAGAAGAAGTAATGGTAATCTAACGCTAACCTCTAGAGAATCAAATAGTGATAGGAATCCAACACTGACCTTTACAAAAGAAAGAAGGAAGGATAATCCAACACTATCATCAGTAGAGGGCAGACCCAAGCGAGTGATACTGCTAACTTAATAGAGGGGAAACACTAAAAATAGAAAGGTGGTCTCCGTTGCAGCTCAGAAAGGTGGTCTCTTTAAGGCTTTCCCAAAAAAAATTAAAATACAAAATTTCCCATGGCTGCAAAATATTTTTCTTACACTTATTTTTCTCACATATTTTTTTCGCACATATTTTCCTTACACATATTTTTCTCGTGCATATTTTTCTATCCTTATGTCCCTCCCTAAAATATCCCCAACTCGCGCTGGATATCGCCATCAGGGATATCTCACTTGGTGCGTAGTGAATGGTTGTAAGTTGAACAAATGTGGTTGATTGGGTGATAAAGGCGTTTCCCAAAAAAGTGCAAATTTTTTGTCAAAAGTTGAAGTTTTTTTTTGCATTTTCCACAAAGCGTTTTTGGTCTAGCTGTATCATACACTCTCAACCAGCAAGGGGCATGAAGGAAGTGTACCACAAGATACATTAATGAATATGTATGTACAGCTATACCAATAATTGTTGGTGCACAAGTTGACAAAAATTTTGCAACTTTGTACAGCATTTTGATGGCCGAATGAATTGTTGGCATGTATTGTCAATTCAGCTGACTGTCACAATGGGGTGCAAAGTCGAAATTTTTGTTCAACTTGTGCACCAACAATTATTGGTATAGATGTAATTATTCGAGACGAGTATACACAGGGTACAGCAAAACCAGAAGAACTTGCGGGATTCTCGTCTCCGATCCCCCGCCAAAAACATGAATTTAGGTCGCTTTTGGCAGGGAATAAGTGGTAAGAAACTCGCAAGCTTTTTCGGTTTAGCTGTAATGTGCAGGATAAAGCGTTTGTAGATGGGAAGAATGATGTAATTAAAAGAGAATAGCTGCGGAGAGCCAAAGCGTATAAGCGTTTATAGACCACTTATATTCAGCTAATGTGTTGGTTGATAGGCTGATTGGGGGTCACACTTGTAATACTCGTTGCTTGGTTGGAAATCTGCTTGGACATATAATTCTTCTTCCAAACATTATTCTTCTGTGGCGTACTGGGTTGAAATTTGGCGGTTGTGTCTCCCACAGAAGATCCTCAGCCTTCTCGTTCAGTTCAATTTTTGTTTAGTTTTGAATTGTAGACGTGCCTTATCAAGGTACGTTCCGCTCTCATTATATTTTATATTCTTTATTTATCTCTTGCATTCGGTTGGTCCACTTCTCATATATTCATTCTTGGACTTCAACACTTATCCGCATTTTGTAGCTGACCTAATATAATATTGTAACTCCTTGGCCTCAAGGTCATTTTCTGGAGAGTAGCAAATAGGTGCATTTGAAAGTGTATAATAAGTCTTTACAGCTGTCGGTGATCCAAGGCTAGCACACTATTTCTTTGAATTTCTCCATCCAAACTGTGGTCAGTTGCTATATATTTTTTCTTTATCTTGGTGACTAAAATTGTACTTTTATCTTATGTTATTTTCTGTCAGTCTATCAAGATACACTTCAATTTTGGCTTCGATCTAATTACTAATTCTTTGGGAGGCTCATCTATATTTAATTCACGTGGTAACTTTTCAACTGATACGTACTTTGCGACATTTTACCCCAACCAATAGTCTGGTTCTATCGACCTCCAGCTCATTTACCCCATGAAGTCTTTGCGGAATCTACCTCAATCCAAGACGTCAGCTTTAAACTGGTCCACATTGGCACCTCCTGTAGTTGACAGTGATAGTAATACTGATCTAGGTCAACATGGTGCTCCCGCTTCAAGCAACAAATCTTCTTCTATATCCAGTAATAATCAATTCATCTATGATCTTTTTCCCATTTCATATCATTCAGCTACTGACCGCCCTTCTAATTTTCAATGGGCAACAGAACCTAACCCCCATAGCATTGTGGAAGAGCACGGGATTGATAACTTAGTTATCGCAAGGTCATCTATCAGTGCTTCACATTCTCATAATTCTTTGTCCACAATGACAAATACCAATGCCAGTAGTAAGGAAAGAAAGAAAATTTTCGGTAACAATCGACAATCCATGCTAACTAGCTTGACATTGAAACTCAAATCACGTAAAAATGATTACTCGTTGAGTGAACACTCCTCAAGCGCCTCAGACCAAGTGAAATTGAAGAGTCTTACCATGCCTCGCCTTTCAAGTGAACAGATGTCACCAAGTTTTACGCCCTCGTTCTCGAACGATGACAATCTTATTTCACCCAACTCCTCTTTATTTTCCAGGCGTCGGAGGTTGCCATCTTTTGGGCTTCTAACTGATGAAAGTAAGGATCGTCATTCCTCCTCTATAGAACCAACTGTACCAGTGGTCCCCTACGGACAACATGGGTTACATTCTCCAACGTCAAAGACTCGCCGGTTATTACTAAAAACATCCAGTTCTAGCGTTCCTCATTCGGTATCAAACTCTAGCGGAAGTGCTCCATCTACCAAAGCCACCTCATTTACTAAATCATTCAAAAACTCGAAGTCCTCGGAGCTATTTTCTGTTTCTGGATCATCCAAAAGTGAAAGTTCAAACGATTCAAAATATCGGCGTGTCCCGTTTTCGGCCGGCTTAATCACAAATGGTCGGATGGCTTGGGCCAACGAGCTGGGTGCATTTCCCTCTTCAAAAGAAACCCTTGAAGGTAGCATGAAGTGTGTTGTTTTTTTTTTTTTCTTTTTCTCTTTTTTTTTTTCGTAATCCTAAATAGTATCCATTTCCTTGCATAAACATAGACATCGAGGTCTCTTGCTCAAATATACACCATCATCATCATCTGGTTTTTGGCCTCATAAAGCTCAGAAAGTATGGAAAAATGTTTTTTGCTGCATATCTGGAATTTTTCCTCACAATCATCCAAATCACCAATCCGAAAAAACTCTTTACTCGCTTCACTGCTTTGTCTCACCACAACCATTACCTTATGACCAAGAATGGCAGAGACTCAGATTAACCTCTGACAGCGTGGTTTGTGTTCTGGAAGATCGCCTAGAAGGTCAATCTTTAGTCTTGAAAGTTACTGGACAAGAAGTAGTACCAGATACTTCCTCAGAAGCTGCTATTCATGGTTCTTCGGGGAAGCATAGCCAGCTTTTTAGCAGCGAGCATTCAGTTGATTCATATTCAGCAAATATGTCTTACGAAGAGGTATCGGCTACCTGGCTCTTTGCAATGGAAGGTGTTGCACATTTAAAATCATGGATGAAGGTCTTGAAGGAAATGGTGAACGACCTCCAAACTCCTGTTCATCACACTTCCTATCTACCATCAAAAGACAATACCAAGGTACCATGCGCCTCATATCCCCCTTCTGTCCCCCCTATGAATCTTTCCAACGGTAGCCAAAATCAGCAAGAAGTTTCTCTTTGCAGCGATCTCTCCTCTCACAATCTATCAGCACACACAGTCCTCACTAGCTCGCATGCTCCTTCATCTTCTGCTAATGGTGCTCATTTAAAAGGCCACATTTCTCCATCCACAAACACAGAAGATCGCAATATATCTGAGCTTGAATCTGACAAACTTATTGAGGGAAATGTGCACCATGGGGAGAAGATCTCTACCTCATCAACATTGCTGCCATTGGATGAAGGACTGACTTTCAAGTCTAATTTTCCAGTGGTGACTCCTTCAGCATTATCTATGCCATCTCTTCCGTTACCACCACGGCACAAGGCTAATTGTTTGATTAATAAAACTGAATTTCGTCGTTTATCAACTCAATCTCAAAATGGTCCAAAAATACTTCCCGTGCAAGCTGAAAAGACATCACGAGTATCAAAGACTAGTTCAACAATGCAAGTTCCGTCAACTCCAATCACTTCACCCAAAACTTTGGCTGCAATTCCGCTGAATGATTCATGCATATGCGAGTCCGAAGGCCAAACAGCTCGAGTTGAAGGAACTAATAGAGATAATAAGCACGTCTCTATATCTAGTATTATATTCCATAGTGTTTCAACTTACGAGACCCCAAGTAGATGCAGTCTGCAAAGTGATAATTGTCAATCGGCCCTAAACAAAAAAAATATAATGATTTCTGGAGACAATTCAATTGTCACAACTAGCCCGGCCGATGATTCATTTGAAATACATAGTAAGAATTAATCAGTCCATGTTGTTTTCTTATTATTTCAGTTTTGAATGCTTTATTCTGATTTTTTCGTATGCTATGTTTTATTAGGCTCTGATGACGGCGTTTCTTCTTTTGGCTCCCCAGCAGATTTCAATGATGCCAACAGCCCTGCTTTTTCTTTCTTCAATGCTGGTCATCCATCTAGGCCCAAAAATCCTGGTAGAATTTTTTCTACTTTCAACAGTATTTCAATTGTTTTGATTTATTCAATTCCTTCCTCTCCCCCTCCCCCCCCCCTCTCTTAGTCTCGAATGCATCATCGTCCAAGTGCTCCAACGATACTGTTTCGGTTCATTCTTTCTCTAGCTCAAAAGTTCAATCGATTCGTACTGCTTCCAGACTTCGCCCGTTGCCCTCTCTCTCTCTCCCACCCAGTCACCTACAGGACTTCCATTTACATTCTTATCAAAAACCTCCTTCCGCTCCTGCAAATATGCAATCATTCCGAAAAACATCTGCTGCTAAGAATATTGATTATCAAAAAAAAACTTTTCGAAAAAGTAATGGCTCCATCATTTCGGGAATTTCATCGGTGAAGCAATCCAATATTGAAATCAATGGGGGGAAATCAGTAGATACAGAGCATGTTGAAAAGTCTAAAAGTTTTGTGGATCCTGGGGAAGAATCTTGTCACATCAAGTTACAGTCAATTATTAACACCTATCTTCCTCCTCCATTGCCCCCTCCCACATCTAGTTTGCCAGAGATACCTCAGGAGTATACTTCCAGTGATAACTCAGAGGATGAAGATGTATCAAATCATTGTTCTAATCCTGTAGACAATGAAGATGAAGCCGATGAAGCCAAGCCTTTCTCTGCAACTCATCAATATTTTATTAAGCCTCATGATACCACCCCTAAAATCATTAAGTCACCTAATTCTTTTGCAATGCTGGAGCAGAGTAATGAGAAGTTATCACACATGGTAATCGATGGAGAGCTATCTGCATTACCAACTAACATTACAAAGACATCACCGATGGTGTCTAATTCACCTTCTCCTCGCTCCTCCCCTACCCATATACCTGCAACAAATGCTTTACTAAAAAGCCTTTTTGATCATCAACGACAGCTTCCAACATCCGGCCCACCTTCGTCGTTGCCATTACCTCTAACACCACCCCTTGATCCATCTGCCTGTACACTGTCAGACGAATGTCGGTCAACATCTGGTCAATCCATCACTTCCCCATCACCCGATAATATATCTCATCACCCAACTATAATTTGTATTACGGATGGATCTATCGAGTCTTACTATACCAAAACTAAGCCAGTGCGCGATGAGAAATACCAAAAGGCTATTAATATTTCAAGTTTTTCCTTATGTGATTTAGATATATTTCAAAGCGCAGATGAACTATCCGCGGCGCAATCAGAGAATCCTGAGTATCAAAGAAACTAGGTAAGGATATGAAAGTGATCGTTTCTTTGTTACTGGTTCTTTCCAAATCGCCATGTTCTCATGCAATATTGGCCCTTTGGGTTAGTGAGTGGGTTTGCAAAAGTGGGAATATTTTTTGTTCTCGCAACGTAATCAATAACCGCAGTATGGACTGGTGTTGCAATTCATATTCAGCAAAATCTAGAATATGCCCCGGATTTTTGCTATCACTAGCCATATTGTAACGCTAAAAATACGATTGCGAACGTTTATAGTTTCTTTAAGTTGGTATGAAGCTGGATTATCGAGAACAGTTTTTGCCTATTTGTCTTATTGAATTTTATTTATTTTTTTAATTTTATAATAATAACTTTAAAGGGATGTCATCGTGGTTTGGTTTAATATGAAGCTCTTTTTTGTCCTTTTTTGTAATTATTTGGTTAAATACTTCGGTGTTTTTTATTCTTCTGTAGTGTAAAAACTTTTCATGTGATATTTGAAAGCTCGTAAAATACCTCTTATGTATCGTGGAATTTTTTTTTGGGGGGATAGCTTGCTAGCAAGTCAACTCATCGCACCCTGCTGAAACCAGCTTCACCATTTAGTTAAAGCACATGTAGGTCTTTTATTTATGCAAGACTCGAACCCAAGGAAACAAGATTGAGGTAGCAAACAACAATTTTTTCAACAATAAAAAAATTAATACCTGGTGCCTATTAAAAATCATAAAAAAATAACAATAATCTATTGAATAAGATGATATATCAATAATTATAGATGTCTCATTTCTTAACAAGGCTTTAGTGTATCCATAGATTGCCATCATGAATAAAATGAAAAGATTTCTTGGCTACAAAGATGAAATTATTTTAGTGCTGGTAGTTTTGGAAAAATTAACTAAATTTGGGAGCTTGATCATAAATTTTGCTTATATAATGAGAGAGTGCAAAAAAGGCAAGGAAAATTTTTAAAAACATGAGCTTAAGAAACAATGAATGTCATACAGCCATATTCACAATGGTTGATGGCTGGTGCAACTTATTACCACAACAGTGTTATTCCCCTTTTTAATAACTACTACTCTGTTTCCTATTTAGTCTCTACTTAGGGCATCTGTCTCCGTGTCGGTAAAAAATAATTATACAATTACATTTTACTTGGTCATTTCATAATGAATTTCAATATTCAACCGCCCTATGCAGTATCTTTTACTTGTTGAGACTAAAGAATGGTGATAGAAGGAAATTAGGTAAGGGCACAATGCAGCCCGCATGTATATAGTTAGCATACCGCACCCGTTTGTCCCTTAGAGCATCCACAGCCGTTACAGCAAATATTCAGTAGCTATATGCATTTTACTGGCGCCATTTGTTACTTAATTGCAATATTCATCAGCCGTATGCAAATTCTTTAACTAAACGCGCGTTAAAAAAATATTCATCAATCGTGTAACTCATTCAATAACTACTAGCACACATCCATTTCATACTTCAACTCATGCACACACATCCTCAATAACATGGCACAAAGATTTATGCACATTATAGATGAACTACAATCTATTGGAGAAGAAGAAATCATATTTAGAGATCTTTTAGAGTCAATGAAATCAAGTAATAAAGCTCATAAGAAATTATTTATTAATTGCTATCGCATTGATGGACATCACCAGCTTATGAAAGACTACTGTAATACAAATAGTACCTACAAATCAACCATGTTTCACTGCCATTTTTGTATTGGGAAAACTCTATCTCTTTAAATTCCTAACAATATATAGCTACAAAATGTGTATATTGGACACAGAGGACTGTAAGTCAAATGTGAAGCACTTGGGTTGCTCGCTAATGCTTATCCATGACAAAGCAAGTTGTTCTTCTTGGGGTTGTCAATTAGGAGGCCTTTTTTTCCTAGATTCAGTCAACATAAATGAGTTATTATTGAGATATTATAGATGAGAAGGTGTGGCTGAAGTGTTTAATGCAAATATATGTAGTAATTGAATGAATAGTAGTAGCTATTGTTGTGTGAAGTGAGGGTGAAAAAACGGATAAGTAATTAATGAGGCCCGTCTGGCTTCAGTAGGTAATGGTTGAGTTGAAAAAAAGTGGCGCAAGGTTTTGGCAATTACAGAAGCTACTCAAGCAACTTTGCTCATTTGATTATATGACTACAGAATAAATTAGTTACTAGAGTCTAATTGAGCAATGATTGGGGAATAAGTCGGTAAAATATACATACCAAACCACTTTACCAACACGGCTGGGGATTCTCTTATCCATTTCGGATAAGAGACGTACAGTGCCCTACCAAAAGTCTGTGAACGGTCTTTTTTTGATGTCACTCACTCAATATTGCTCAGAAAAACTTCTAGAATTGTATTCTGGTTCAAAAGCATGTTTCTAATCAAGATAATCATATATAAATACAAAATCACTATGATAACATAAAAATTAAATTGAAATCCAAAAAGCAAATTTTTCAGCTACCATAAATAATTTTTTTAGCCAGATGAAATACATACCATTAGATAGCCCAGACATCATAGAATGTCTCCCCAAAAGGAAATTTCAAATTAAAATTAAAATTAAATTATTTTTTTTTTCAAAAATAAAATTTGATAACCATGGAGGATCAACTCGTTGGTAGCTTACAGGAGTGGAGGAGAGGGGAGGTGTCAGCCAGGCTATTCCAGGAGTCCAGTAAATGATATATAAATTATAAAACCTTAAAGAGTGGGTAAGAATTGTATTTAATGAATATAACTTAATATTTTATTGCATAATGAAATTATATAAGTATTTTATTATATACAAGTGTTACATTAAATTTATTGGTTATATATATTTTTATATACAGTTAAATTGAACATAATATAATATATTCTACAAATAATGGCGCATTTTTATGTATTTAATAATTATAAATTTATATTTAATTAATTGAAAAAACATATATTATAATTATAAGTGTAAAATTGACTTATAATATATTTAAATTAATTATTTAAATTTATATATTAAATAACACCTCTCATATAATACTAAACAATAATTAATGACGCTTCTTTTGACCCTTAATTGTGTTAGAAAAAACAAATAAATTAATTTATACTAAATTGAGATTAATTACATGATTTGTTGCGTCAAAGTATTTTTTTTGTTTCACTTAAAATATCCTTTAATCAGATTGTACCATCTGTTTGAAATTATTTTTCTCATAGTTCCTATGTTCCAATCTTGTTTAGTTATTCACTATTTTCACTTACTGATTTGGGAATTAATGGCGGGAAAATTGGTTTCTTAATTGGGGTTTTAATTAATTGTTTCATGTTTTTCTCTATATTGTTATGTTTCATTTACTCTTTTGATATATTTGTTTTATTCCATTCTAATCATTGTATTTACAAAGATAGTAGCGCTTCAGAGGACCCATTGCCTATAAAAGGGCCTTGGATAATCCCCTGTAGCCTCATCACTTATTACACACTCAACAATTTAAAGATAAATTTATTACGCTTATTATTATTTTTATTAGTATTAAATTCTAATTAAAAATTCTAAATAACAATTTAAAGGTTGCCTTAAGTCTGATAGTAATTATTGTGTTTGCCGCGCAGAACTCTTACTTAAATAATATTAATATTAATAAAACCAATTTGTTGTCACCTCTCAAATCACTCGTCGTTGCTTTCTCTCAAATAAATTAAATAATTTCAATTGTTTTTATTTCTTTTATTTCTAAACTACTATCTCCTTCTTGTCCTCCTCTCTTTTCTTCCCTCTTCTCTTATATCTTCTAGACGACTGACCGACAACTGGGGACCTTTCCAAACGACGACGACAATCGAGCCTGGCGACAAACGACAAAACGCACGGACCACCTAGCAAAACGAAACTTTTGCCGCGACTGTGTTTTGAACTTGGGTTCGACATCTTAGGTTTATATAATATTAATTTTTATATTATTTTGAAGTGATTTTTCGATCACTATAGTAAGTTCACCTTTGCGCCTCTCACTCTTATTACTATATTTTTATTGCAATAACAGTGATTGTGGCTTAATTGCTGATTCACTGAGTGTAAGTGTTCAATTTTAAAAATTTTTTTTTTCCTAGTTGACCATTATAGAGTGTTAAATCCTCTTAGTCCTAGAAGAATTGACATATTTTAATACAAAATTGAATTATTAACTTAATTTTTTTTTATTAATTATTGTTAATTTTGGTTGACTTAAAAGTACATTGTGCTTAGTCCCAAATATATTGCCATATTTAATATTGGTAATTAATTGGTTGAATTAACTTGATTGTTATTCCCAATTTAACTTTGCAATCCATTTTTTTAAAATTAATTTTTTTTTAATTATTACTTTATATTGAAAATTATTTTTTCTATAATTTAATTAATAAAATTTTTTTTATTATTTGGAGCAATTATTGACTAACTTTTTTATTTTTTTTATAAAATAAAAAGTAAATTATAAATTTTCCCACTAGTATGTCCAACAATTTGGCAGAAAAAATGGATAACATGCAAGTGGATGAAATAGAAATTGACTATGATGCTGACACTGTAAGTTCTTCTAAAGTTGGTCATAAAAAATCTTATACTAACACAAAGAATTCACATACTGCAGGATGTGGAAATGACAGGAAATGCAAACAAACCAAACCCCCTTCCCCCAGTACCACAGAAGGAAGTAAAGCCTCTAGTGCCTCAAGAAGGTCTTCCAAAAGGCTTCAAAATAAAAAAGCTTCCTCTGCCACAACAAATCAGCAACCTATCCAGTCATATAAAAGAGTTGAAGACAGAAAATATGACGTACAAAGCAAAGGTAGACACATTGTGGGATCAGGTCCAAGAACTCAGGAACCAGATTCAGGCCCAGGCCCCTCCTCAGTTGCCTCCCAATCAGCCTCAGTTTCAGGCTCAACCTTCACAGCCACCCAGCTCAACCATCCAAAATCCAAATACTATGGAAGTAGAGCAATGGAAATGGGATTATCTAATGAGTCACTACCAACAGAATGTGCAACACCCTCCTCATCATCAGCCTGGCCCATCCAGAACACCCAATTTCCATCCACCTCCTCATCCCTACCAACAAGGCAGGAGAAAGAAGGCCCAAGCACAATCCCAAACCCAGTCCCAGGGGAAGTTTCCTCCTCTGCCATGGTAAGTAATTTGGTTGATAGTCACTTGGGTATGTTTTCTAATAAATCTTCTTCTGCAGGTAATATTATTGAACATGGTGAAAGAACAGTTAAACCTGTTAAAAGACAGCTTCCTGTAACTAGTAGCCCTATTGATGTAATTAGCAAATTGTCATTTGATGAACCTTTACATTTAACTTCTACATCTTTAATTAATCCTTCTCTTGCAATTAAAAATGATTCTGTTCCCCCTGAAATCTATACCTTAATTGAAAAAACTTCTGAGGAAATATTGAAAGATACCCTTGATTTTAATATTGTAAAAGACAAACATGTGAGAGATGTGTTAATCCATGAAAATGATAGATTAAATAATTTACACTTGCAATGTAAAGTGAGTTCTTCTGTACAAGATACAGCTTATTTAAAAATCAAAGAAACCTTGAATATTGTTCTTAGTCAACAAAAACAAATAAGAAGTGACCATAGAGCTATCTCAGATAGAAATATCAGTCTACATAAGACCTTGAGTGAATTGAAACCCCTTATTGAGGAAAATTATTCATTCAAAAATGAAATAAAATCTCTGCAAAATGAGTTTAAGAAGCTAAAAAATGATTTCCATGCACTAAGTACCAAACACTCAGTTTCTGAAGACAGAAATGTTCTATCTCTTGCAAAAGTAAATGACCAGATGTCTGAAATTCCAAGGATAAGAAACTATGTGTCTGACCTACAGGAAAAGTTCTCAACCTTAAACACCAATAATGAATTAAATGAGATTTCTGTAAATAAGCTGCATAAAAATAAAGGGAAAAGACCTGAGCAAAGTTCATCCTTTCTTCCTCATATTTCAACCATTAAACAAACTGACAATGAGTCTGTAAAATCTTTTGCTACTAGCAAAAAATCTTGTGATGGTCATGCACCAGCTGTTTCTGTAAATAATGAAATTTCTGAACACCTGGCTAAACTTCAGGAATTATTAATAATGAATAATTCAAACCAAAAAGTGGACCATCCCAGTAGTCAGAAAAATTGGCCTAAGTTAGACCAATATCCTACCTTTGATGGTGATTCTTCCTCTGATTGGCAACACTTTATCCAGAGAATTGATAATTTAAAGAGATCTTATAAACTACCTGATGAGGAAATTGTTTCTAAGCTAATTTCTTTATTTTCCAATGTAGCCTTGATGTGGTATGAATCTGTCCTCTTAGATAACAATCATTATACATGGAATAATCGGAAATCCTTGATTGAGAATCAGTTTGGTGGTTCAAAATTCAGGTTAGCTCAGCAGAGACTGTATGAGAATACTAGATATGTATCCTCCTCTGTTGAAAAGCCCATTGTTTTTCTGATGAAAATAACTAAAATCCTTAGAGCAATTGATCCAAAGTTGGATTATGATATTTGGAGAGATAAAATCTTGTATAAATTACCAAATTCTCTTAGGGATTCGATTGTTGCTAGAACTGAGCATGTAAGGGAAAATTCTTCTTTCATTAATATCTGTAATGAAGTACTACTCAACCATAGATATGAACCAAAGAATTACCTTAGTAAATCTTATAATGATCAGAATAAACCTTCTATAAAGCTCCCAGAAAAATCTGGTAAACCCTCTGCCCCAGTTGCACCTAAAAAATATGCAACAAATACTTGTTATAAATGTAACAAACCGTGGCAGAAGGGTCATGTTTGTGACAAGAAAATTCATCTTGTTGAACAAAATGAAGACACTGATGAAGTTGAACTTGATGTCAATAATTCTTCCAGTGACTGTGAAAGTAATATCTCCTATGACAATGAATCTGTTAAAGATGTTTTAATGTTGGAACATGATGTCCATTATTTAAATAATATATCTGAAGATTGTGTATTGAATTTATCTTCAGTAGAAAATGCTGAGATAATTAAAGATATTACTAACAATTCTATTCCTATATCCCCTTTAAAGGCACCTGTTATCATTAATGGTAAAAATGTTGATGTAGTTCTTGATTCTGGTGCTGGAGGAAGTGTAGTATCTGAAAAAGCTTTGGCTTCAGTGGATAAGGAATATTTGAGTAAATTATTGCCTATAACTTCTGAAAAATGGAGAGGGTATGGTTCTACCTTATTTCCTATTGGCAAATAAAAAACCTCTGTTTTCTTCAAATATAATGGTGGTTTTGTCAGAGCTATTTGTGAGTTTTTTGTCATGAAAAATGATAATTTGAGCAATTGGTTTATTATGGGAAATGATATTTTAACCATGTTTGGTGTGAAACTGGACCCAGCAAATAATTGCTTTACCTTAGGAATGAATGGGAAAAGAAAATTCAAAATTTCTTCTCCTAGACCTTCTGGGCATTTGTTGAAATCTTGTAACTCACAGACCCAATGTAAAGGTAGAACAACAACTGAAATGGATGATTTATTACATGAAATAAATACTGCTTCTTTTGGTGATCAGTTGACTTGTGAACAAAAAGATTCTATTGTTGCCTCTATTACCTCTTTCACTATGGCTTTTGCTCATGGGTCTCATGTCTTGGGAATTGTTCAAGAAGAAATGACGATTACCTTATCCTGTAATTTGAGTGATATTCCTCCTATCCTTAAGAAAAAACCATATCCTGCTTCTCCATCAAAAAGAAAAGATATTGAAGATAATATTGAAACATTATTGAAAATAAATATCATTGAGAAAGTGGATGTCACCCCCAAATATTGTGTCATCTCCCCAGTCTTAATTTCTTATGAAAAAGATAAAGCTAGATTATGTGGAGATTACAGAGCTTTAAATACTTATACTGTTGATGATATTTATCCTTTACCCAGAATTAATTCTATACATGCTACCTTGCAAGGTGCAAAATTTATTAGTTGTCTGGATGGTAATAAAGGTTATCATCAAGTTCCAGTTGAGAAACATTCTCAAAATTTTTTGCTTATTGCTACTCATATGGGAATATATAAGTATGTTAGGATGCCATTTGGCCCTAAAAATGCTCCTTCAGTTTTCCAGAAGGTCATGGATAACACTTTCCATCAAGAAATTATTGAAGGTTGGCTCATGGTTTATATTGATGATATTATTGTTTTTTCTAAAACTTTTGATGAACATATGATTCACTTGAATAGAGTTTTCCAAAAAATGGATGAAATCAATATGACCTTATCTTTAAAAAAGTGTAAATTTGGTTTTCAATCTTTGAGAGTCCTTGGCCATGTTGTGTCAGGCTTACAAATTTGTGTAGACCATAATAAAGTTGCTGCCATTCAAAATGTGAAAGCACCAACTTCTGTAAGAGAAATCCAAAGTTTTTTGGGTATGTGTGGCTATTATAGACAATATATTAAAAATTATCAGGTCATAGCCTTGCCTCTTACAAAACTAACCAGAAAAGATGTTGCTTTTCTCTGGAATAATGACTGTCAGAAAGCTTTTAATACATTGAAAAGTTGCTTAATGACAGCCCCTATATTGGCTCTTCCAGATTTTAACAAGCCATTTGTACTTTATACAGATGCTAGCTTTATTGGTCTGGGAGCTTCCCTTCACCAAAAGCAAATTATTAATGATAAATCCTCAGAGGTTGTAATTTATTATATTTCAAGAACCTTAAGAAATAGTGAATTGAAATATGGTGCCACTCAATTGGAGTGCTTAGCAGTTGTTTGGGCTCTTGAGAAACTTCATTACTACTTGGATGACCAAAAATTTGAGTTGGTAACTGACTGTAGTGCTGTGAAATCTCTCTTAAACCTCAAAACACCTAACAGACATATGTTCAGGTGGCAACTTGCTGTTCAAGAATACAGAGGAAGGATGACTATTATCCATAGAGCTGGAAATGTTCATTCTAATGTTGATATGCTCTCCAGATTGCCTCTGCCAAATAATGACTCCAATCTTGCTTATGTACCTGAAGATGATACTGTTCATATACATGGTATATTTATAGTTGATATGGAAGAAGAGTTATTACAGTTAATACTGGATTCATATGATAAAGATTCTGACTTAAATAAATTAGTTACTATTTTGAATGATCCTAAGAATGCTTCAATTCAAGCATTAATAAAAACTCTTCCTGCAAAGTACCAAAATGCTTTAAGTAAAGGAAAGTTTTCTATTGAAGATGGTTATATATATTATAGAAGGAAGCTTACCAATGTAATTGTTATTCCTCCTTCAATGAAAGAAACTATCCTCAAACTTTGTCATGATGACATATTAGCTGGTCATTTTGATCTTGAAAAAACATTGATTAGAATCAAAAACACTGCATGGTGGGCTAATATGTCTGAAGACACAAAATTATATGTTGAATCTTGTGATTCCTGCCAAAAATCTAAAAGGTTAACAGGTAAGAGAGCAGGGTTATTACAACATATTGAAGCACCTAGTGCTCCCTGGCAAATCATTAATATGGATTTTGTCACTGGTCTTCCTGTTGCAGGAAAAGACAGCTTTAACTCTTGTTGGGTAATAGTGGATAGATTCACAAAAATGTGCAAATTTATTCCAACCCACAAAGATGTATACACCAAAGAATTAGCTTTCTTATGGTGGTCTTACATGTTTAATATTATTGGTTTTCCAAAAGCCATTATCTCTGATAGGGATCCAAAATTCACTTCTGAGTTTTGGACCTCTTTGATGGATATTTGTGGCTGTGAGTTGAAATTGTCTACAGCTCACCATCCTCAGACTGATGGTCTAGCTGAAAGAATGATTCAAACTCTGGAAGATATGATTAGAAGGTATTGTGCCTTTGGTTTAGAATATAAAGACAATGACAGATTTACTCATGATTGGGTCACTCTTTTGCCTGGTCTTGAATTTGCATATAATAGCACTGTTCATTCTGTCACTGAGAAAAAGCCTTTTGAGCTTTGGTTAGGTTATGTCCCAAACACTCCTGCTCAGATTCTCAATAATAAATTACCTAAGTTGGAACTACACCCTGGTGTAAAATCTTTTATGCAAATGCAACAGCTATGCAGAAAACATGCTCAAAGTTGTATTGATAAAGCATTTGAATATGAAAAGAAAAGATGGGATAAATCCCATAAAGAATACACATTTAACAAGGGTGATGAAGTGTTGATCTCTACTGTCCATTTCAATTTACAGGGTAACCACAAATTAAAAGATCCTTTTGTAGGACCATTTGTTGTTAAAAGAATGGTTGGTGATAATGCAGTAGAAGTTGTATTGTATTCTCCATATGATAGGAAACATCCTGTCTTTCCCATTTCTTTGCTTAAACCTTATACTTCCAACAGTGACTTATTTCCAAAAAGAAGAGGAAGACCTAAGAAGAACCCTCAGGAAGTCACAGAAACAGCAGAAATTGATAAAATTCTCAATGATAGAATTATCACTTCTGAAAGAGGTACTGAATATTTATTGAGATATAAGAAAAAATCATCTGAACATGATGCATGGATACCTGGCAAGGAAATTTCAAATCTGCCTGCTCTGTTGAAAAAATACAAAAAGAAAAAATCTTAGCATTTTTTTTTATTGTTTTTTTAGAGTGAGGGAGTGTCAGCCAGGCTATTCCAGGAGTCCAGTAAATGATATATAAATTATAAAACCTTAAAGAGTGGGTAAGAATTGTATTTAATGAATATAACTTAATATTTTATTGCATAATGAAATTATATAAGTATTTTATTATATAAAAGTGTTACATTAAATTTATTGGTTATATATATTTTTATATACAGTTAAATTGAACATAATATAATATATTCTACAAATAATGGCGCATTTTTATGTATTTAATAATTATAAATTTATATTTAATTAATTGAAAAAACATATATTATAATTATAAGTGTAAAATTGACTTATAATATATTTAAATTAATTATTTAAATTTATATATTAAATAACACCTCTCATATAATACTAAACAATAATTAATGACGCTTCTTTTGACCCTTAATTGTGTTAGAAAAAACAAATAAATTAATTTATACTAAATTGAGATTAATTACATGATTTGTTGCGTCAAAGTATTTTTTTTGTTTCACTTAAAATATCCTTTAATCAGATTGTACCATCTGTTTGAAATTATTTTTCTCATAGTTCCTATGTTCCAATCTTGTTTAGTTATTCACTATTTTCACTTACTGATTTGGGAATTAATGGCGGGAAAATTGGTTTCTTAATTGGGGTTTTAATTAATTGTTTCATGTTTTTCTCTATATTGTTATGTTTCATTTACTCTTTTGATATATTTGTTTTATTCCATTCTAATCATTGTATTTACAAAGATAGTAGCGCTTCAGAGGACCCATTGCCTATAAAAGGGCCTTGGATAATCCCCTGTAGCCTCATCACTTATTACACACTCAACAATTTAAAGATAAATTTATTACGCTTATTATTATTTTTATTAGTATTAAATTCTAATTAAAAATTCTAAATAACAATTTAAAGGTTGCCTTAAGTCTGATAGTAATTATAGTGTTTGCCGCGCAGAACTCTTACTTAAATAATATTAATATTAATAAAACCAATTTGTTGTCACCTCTCAAATCACTCGTCGTTGCTTTCTCTCAAATAAATTAAATAAATTAAATTGTTTTTATTTCTTTTATTTCTAAACTACTATCTCCTTCTTGTCCTCCTCTCTTTTCTTCCCTCTTCTCTTATATCTTCTAGACGACTGACCGACAGGAGGGGACTTATTTTATTTTTGAAAAAAAAATTTTTAATATTTTTTTTTTGAAATTTCTTTTTGGGGAGACATTCTATGATGTCTGGTCTATCTAATGGTATGTATTTCATCTGGCTAAAAAAATTATTTATGGTAGCTGAAAAATTTGCTTTTTGGATTTCAATTTAATTTTTATGTTATCATAGTGATTTTGTATTTATATATGATTATCTTGATTAGAAACATGCTTTTGAACCAGAATACAATTCTAGAAGTTTTTCTGAGCAATATTGAGTGAGTGACATCAAAAAAAGACCGTTCACAGACTTTTGGTAGGGCACTGTACGTCTCTTATCCAAAATGGATAAGAGAATCCCCAGCCGTGTTGGTAAAGGGCTTTTACTTTTGTCAGAGAGTGGACCTCAATATATTTTAAGATAAATATAACAAAATCAAATTGAAATTTATTTTAAAGTGTTTGAATATTTATCCATTGAATTAATTATAAGAGTTGTGGAAGAATATTTCTTTTTTCTTGGAGTTGAATGAATCTTAAAAACCAAGAAAAATATTGTAGATACATTTTTATTGAAGTTGATCTATTAAGGTAGATGTAAGTAGAATTTGATTCATATGAAATTTTAGAAGAAAAATAACATTTCAATAACTTATTATTGACATTTAAGGATGACCAAGAAGGATGGCAATCTAAAAAGGGTTTGTTTTAATATTTATAGAAATAATATTTTTAAATTCTTAATAAGGAGTACCCTAGTTGCTTTCTTTTATTTTTTTGCTTTCATAGAAAGAATTAAATATCTTTTTTACCAAATTATTGAACGAAATTTGATATCTATACATGAATCTGTAAGTGTAAAAAATAATCAATATAAAATATGAATCAAAATACAGCAAGCTAAATTATAGATCATCGAAATGTAGAGTAAATATTGTTTTTCAAAATAATTGACACTTATAAAAAGATATTTTTTAAATTTAACTAGTTTTTCAAAGACACTTTAATATGATTTCATACCAATATGATGGCTTCTCATTATTTAAATGTCTAGATATTATTTTATCATGGTACATATATATGTTACTATTATTAAATGAATCGAATATTATTTCCAGGAGTTTTTCATAGAGAATACTTAGTATAATTAAGATAATTATGCACCTAGAAATTATAGATATTAGATTAAGAAAAGTCTACTTAAGAAAAAGCTTTGATGAATTGTGAGCAAAAATTCATTACACTTAATATTTTTAACTTTTTAACATGCTGAAAAGAATTGATAGAAAACTTTTTCAATTTTTTGTAATAATTATCTTAAAATTTGCAACAAATGCTAAGATGTATTGCCATCTTAAAGAAATATATAGTGTTATGAGAAAAATGACTTATAATGTATTCTTAATTTTTCTTCAAATTTTTGATCCATCATGATTTTGAGTTATGATTATTGCAATAATATTTACTGAATAGCAAAAAGGTGTAAGAAATTTATACAATAATATTTATTGATAGTTTAAGCATCTTTATTCAGATTCAGTAATAAATCTCACATAAATAAATAATTTGAGTTACACAAAAAAATGTAGCAATAAGATAAAGTATATATTTACATGAAGTAGGATTATGTATTAATTACGTCAACAATAGAGAAAAATGAAGAATTCGGCTTAATAAGATTCCAATAATCAAGAAAATCAGCTGCCATTGCTTTAGCAATATGGATCATGGTGGGAGTATTAAAATTAAGTGGAATAGGCCCAGAATTATATATTAAGGGTTTGATAATATTAAAGATATAAAAATTAAGGTTTTTCCAGATTTTTTCACCCCCCAGATTATTATTATCACAGTATTTTCTAAGGAGGCCGAGTTGTGTTATGAATTCTAAGCAGTCTGAAGCTGACACAAGCCGGTGGTCCTGTGAGGAAAGAAATAATCCACGAACACCATCAACCAAGTAAAAAGTAAATGATTGATATTTATGGTGTGCATATTCTTGATTCATCTTCTGAATAGAATCATTATGAGACTCATCAAATTGCTGCATATCTGTTGTTTTTTTTTATTCCTCGAACGTTGTTGTTTCTTGCTTTCAGCTTGAGTTATATTTGCAGAAGCCTCTCTAGATTTTAAAATAATTATTGAAATTATGACGTCAATTATTATGTTTCTAAATTGGCATAGGGGAGTGATTGAAAAATTTGCAGCAATTAAATGTGATGTTGAGCTGTTGAATGTATTGGGAAATTTGCTTTTCAGATGTGTAAGGTGGGCTAGAATATGTAGGGCACGTTAAATAGGACAATCTGGATTGAAGTCGGATTCTTCAGCAGGAAGGGTAAACTCTTGAGAAGCAAGATAAAGAGATGATGTGACGAGGGATGCCCAAAAAGAATGCTGGTGAGCACTTGGGCTAACTAGTCTTGATAGCATGCGTATCATCGATGATTCAGGGTGATCAGTCTTCTTAAACGGAGAAAGATTATTTGAGTTTGGTTCTTCAGAGTTACAAAAATTTTCCAAATTTTCAAAGTTCAAATTATTGACCACCCAGATCTGCAAAGTGTCAACATTAAGAAAATCCAAAGCTAAAAAAATAACAAAACAATTAGTTATCATAAAATAAATTATCCAACTTCAAGTAAGTGATACATACAGAGTTCATTAATTTTTGTAAGCATTTTGTCATGAGCAGATTTCATCCATAGAAAATTGAATTTGTGCGAAATTTTGTGTGGCTTTTCAAGAGAAGCAGACAAATGGATTTCAAATAACTGATCAATTTCTGGACATGCCCTAAGTACCTTTTGACCATTGATTCTACCTTCAAAAAATCGATGAATTTCAGCTATTTACTTCTGTAATTTTGAGTTTCCAATCATTGTTGGAGTATAAGGAAGGGAGTTATTAGAAATTTTTATTGATGATGATAGAGACTGTAGGATTTGGGGAATTTCAATTTTAGATTTTGAAGATACGGCAACTATAAGATGTTTCTTTGAACTTGAAGTATTTTTTTGTGGCTGGCTAGGTGGATCAATTTCTTCATTCGGTGTTTTCTCAACCTCATCAGCAGAAGTAGCTTAATCATCTTTTTGAATTAGAGAAGCTTCATATTTTGAAACTTCATCTTCTTCTTCTTCATTAGAGCAAGATTTGCTATTAGTTGACGCTTTGGAGTGATTGTCGTTTTTAGAGCTGGATTAAAAGATAAGAAAAAGACAAGAAATAATAAATAAGAAAGTAAACAATTTGGAGATATCTTTAAACACTAATATAAAATTGATTGCTATATTACTCATGAAAGAAATGACATACCCTTTTGACACATCTTGGCTAGTTTGTTAAGATTTTTGAGATGCTGAGTAAGAGGAATCCTTGGCAGGAGGAGTTTTAGTAGCACTGACAAAACTAGAGCCCCTAGAAAGTCTCATTCTTTTTGAACGTTGAAGAATAGTCTTATCTCCCCCTCGAGATGTTGATGCATAGCCTTCAGCATCAGGTATTTCATTATCATTATCATCTTTGATGATAATGACATCATCAGGAGGAACAATACCTTTTTCATAAGCTGAATTTGAATAAGTTTTAAAGAAAAAGTGTCCATAATTTATTGTTCTGAGTTTAAAGAATTTAATATAAAATAATTACTTACATTTTTCTAGGTCATCAATGTATTCAAGCACATTGTTGTAGGCATTCGAAATATAAGATGGCAAAGGCTTCTCGCTAAGAGTTGAAAGTAGTTCTTCAGCTTTGCCTTTAGCAAACTCAAGTATCTTGCCATATTGAAATCGGGTAATTTCAGTCCTTTCATTGGCAAGAGAAGGGGGGTTTGGAGACATGCCTAGAGGTGGTTGTTTCTTGAGTTTGAAGGATTCAAATTGAGGATGCTGATGAGATTTCGTCAAATAGCTACTTGGTGCTAATATATCAAATATATTAATGGAAAAGAAAAGTTAGTCTAAGAAGATATAAGAGATAAAGCAATAGATCTTACATAAAGGAGGTGTCTGTTTATCACAAGGCATTTTAATGACTTATTACTTGAAAAAAATGAAAAATTCTTATATCAAGGTAATAAAGAGATAAAAAATATATATTGCTATTTGTATTTTCAAGCTGTACTAACACAGATAAATGTGATAACCAAAATATAATAGTAGTAAAATTGAGAGAAATTAATGA
This sequence comes from Hemileia vastatrix, assembly GCA_030280995.1. NCBI lineage: Eukaryota > Fungi > Basidiomycota > Pucciniomycetes > Pucciniales > Zaghouaniaceae > Hemileia > Hemileia vastatrix. The sequence goes on along the minus strand of JASXTE010000001.1, from coordinate 21,773,839 downwards.
ATTGACAAATGTGGTACTAAACAAGAGGGTTTATATATTACCAGAAGCAGGTTTTTGATAGGGGTTCTTTTACAATGGCATCAAGCTAGCAAGCATATTGTAAAATATTCTGATGATAATAATGGGGTTAAAAGTAAAAGGGAAGTAACTAGACATAAACATTGGGGGCTTAAAAGGTTGACAAACAAAGAAAATGTCCAATTTACAATTTGATAATTGCAAAGGGTAAATAGTTGAGAATATAAGTTTAACTAATTTAAATATTTAAATTAATTTTTAAATATTGACATCATGCAATATGACAAAGGGATCTATTATTGGAAGTTTTGGCATCTTTATGTGTTATAAAAAATAGGGGACAAAAACAAAGGAAAAAGATAATTTAAAAAAGGGGATAAAAAAAGATAACACTAAATAGTATTATATAAAATTATTAAAAAAAATTAATTTATTCTATGATAGGAGCTTGTTTGGGCTGCGCTGACACCCCGTGGCACAAACCTAGTCTAAACTTAGTTAAAGTTAAATTGATATAATAAATCCAAAATAGAAACACTTAAGAATCTTAGCATATGAATAAAGTATAAAATTATTTGAAATTATTGCCATATAAAATCCAATAACCAACTACCAAAGTCACAATTTTTTTAAAGTATTTTACAGATTTGTACAAGGTTACGTACTGTAAACATCATTCAATAGAAATTGATGAACACTTTCCACTGAGATAACTAATTTGAAAAAGAAAATAGATAATGGATATATGTTTCTAAATTGAGTTATTATTGAATAGGAACAGTCAAAAAAAATATAGCAGGATTAATCAGGGTATTTTTTACATTGATGTAAAGCTTGTTTGATAAAATAGTAAAAACCTTTAAATCAGGACTAAAATAAATAATCAAATCAAAGAGGAATATTAGAAATAGGTGTTATAAAAATTATAACCAATATCTTAGAAATATTGAGGGAAATAAATTACTGGTAATTGCTAAAAATATTGTACTCTTTTACCTTAAAATGGAAATATCAACTACTCATAATATACTCAAAACAACTACCAATAGCTAAAGGTTTCCCTCTTTACCAAAAGACAATGGTAAGGAATATGTAGACAATTGAATCCATCAAACTGTTTTGAGTAAAGTGTCCAGCACAAGTTTGGCCGAACTTGTGCTTGACACTTTTATGAGGAAAACCTCACTTCTCTTAAAAAAACATACACCTTACCAACTTCAAATTATAAAAGGGTCCGGCATAGGTTTGGCCAAACTTGTGCTGGACACTTTGGCCAAGACCAGTGACTAAAAATTGCAAGGAAAACCAAAAATCAATAGGCTATAAAAGGAAGTTAATTGATGGCATTAAATTGTTTTTTGGTAAAAGTGTCCAGCACAAGTTCGGCCAAACTTATGCTGGACACTTTTATGAGGAACACCTCACTTCCCTTAAAAAAACATGCACCTTACCAAATTCAAATTGGAAAAGTGTCCAGCACAAGTTTGGCCAAACATATGCTGGACACTTTGGCAAAGACCAGTGACTAAAAATTGCAAGGAAAACCAAAAATCAATAGGCTATAAAAGGAAGTTAATTGATGGCATTAAATTGTTTTTTGGTAAAAGAGTCCAGCACAAGTTTGGCCGAACTTGTGCTGGACACTTTTATGAGGAACACCTCACTTCTCTTAAAAAAACATGCACCTTACCAAATTCAAATTGGAAAAGTGTCCAGCACAAGTTTGGCCGAACTTAGGCTGGACACTTTGGCCAAGACCAGTGACTAAAAATTGCAAGGAAAACCAAAAATCAATAGGCTATAAAAGGAAGTTAATTGATGGCATCAATATTTTTTTTGGTAAAAGTGTCCAGCACAAGTTCGGCCAAACTTATGCTGGAAACTTTTCCAATTTGAAGTTGGTGAGGTGTTACTCATAAAAGTGTCCAGCACAAGTTTGGCCGAACTTGTGATGGACACTTTTACCAAAAAAAAAATGATGCTATCAAATATGTTCATGTTATAGCCTAATTTTTTTTAATTTCCTTGAAGTAATAAGTTACTGTCCATGACCAAAGTGTCCAGCACAAGTTTGGCCGAACTTATGCTGGACACTTTTATAGTTTGAAGTTGGTAAGGTGCATGTTTTTTTAAGAGAAGTGAGGTTTTCCTTGTAAAAGTGTCCAGCACAAGTTCGGCCGAACTTGTGCTGGACACTTTTACCAAAGACATTAGATAGCATCAATTATCTTCATTATATGAGCTATTTTTATTGGTTTTCCTTGGAATTTTTAGTCACTGTTCTTGGTCAAAGTGTCCAGCACAAGTTCGGCCGAACTTATGCTGGACACTTTTATAATTTGAAGTTGGTGAGGTGTATGTTTTTTAAGAGAAGTGAGGTGTTCCTCATAAAAGTGTCCAGCACAAGTTCGGCCGAACTTGTGCTGGACAATTTGGTCATGGACAGTAACTTATTACTTAAAGGAAATTAAAAAAAATTAGGCTATAACATGAACATATTTGATGGCATCTATTTTTTTTTTTTGGTAAAAGTGTCCAGCACAAGTTCTGCCGAACTTGTGCTGGACACTTTGACCAAGAACAGTGACTAAAAATTGCAAGGAAAACCAATAAAAATAGCCCATATAATGAAGATAATTGATGCTATCTAATGTCTTTGGTAAAAGTGTCCAGCACAAGTTCGGCCGAACTTGTGTTGGACACTTTTATAAGGAAAACCTCACTTCTTTTAAAAAAACATGCACCTTACCAACTTCAAATTATAAAAGTGTCCAACATAAGTTCGGCCGAACTTGTGCTGGACACTTTGGTCATGGACAGTAACTTATTACTTTGAAGGAAATTAAAAAAAATTAGGCTATAACATGAACATATTTGGTAGCATCATTTTTTTTTTTGGTAAAAGTGTCCATCACAAGTTTGGTCAAACTTGTGCTGGACACTTTTATGAGGAACACTTAACTTCTTTTAAAAAACATGCACCTTACCAAATTCGAATTGGAAAAGTGTCCAGCACAAGTTCAGCAGAACTTATGCTGGACACTTTGGCCAAGACCAGTGACTAAAAATTGCAAGGAAAACCAAAAATCAATAGGCTATAAAAGAAATTTAATTGATGGCATCAATATTATTTTTGGTAAAAGTGTCCAGCACAAGTTCGGCCAAACTTGTGCTGGACACCTTTATGAGGAACACCTCACTTCTCTTAAAAAAACATACACCTCACCAACTTCAAATTGGAAAAGTGTCCAGCATAAGTTTGGCCGAACTTGTGCTGGACACTTTTACCAAAAAAAATATTGATGCCATCAATTAACTTCCTTTTATAGCCTATTGATTTTTGGTTTTGCTTTCAATTTTTAGTCACTGGTCTTGGCCAAAGTGTCCAGCATAAGTTCTGCTGAACTTGTGCTGGACACTTTTCCAATTTGAATTTGGTAAGGTGCATGTTTTTTTAAGAGAAGTTAGGTGTTCCTCATAAAAGTGTCCAGCACAAGTTCGGCCAAACTTGTGATGGACACTTTTACCAAAAAAAAAAATGATGCTATCAAATATGTTCATGTTATAGCCTAATTTTTTTTAATTTCCTTCAAAGTAATAAGTTACTGTCCATGACCAAAGTGTCGAGCACAAGTTTGGCCGAACTTATGCTGGACACTTTTATAATTTGAAGTTGGTAAGGTGCATGTTTTTCTAAGAGAAGTGAGGTTTTCCTTATAAAAGTGTCCAGCATAAGTTCGGCAGAACTTGTGCTAGACACTTTGGTCATGGACAGTAACTTATTACTTCAAGGAATTTAAAAAAAATTAGGCTATAACATGAACATATTTGATGGCATCTATTTTTTTTTTTTGGTAAAATTGTCCAGGACAAGTTTGGCCGAACTTGTGCTGGACACTTTTATGAGGAACACCTCACTTCTCTTAAAAAAACATACACCTCACCAACTTCAAATTATAAAAGTTTCCAGCATAAGTTTGGCCAAACTTGTGCTGGACACTTTGGCCAAGAACAGTGACAAAAAATTGCAAGGAAAACCAATAAAAATAGCCCATATAAGGAAGATAATTGATGCTATCTAATGTCTTTGGTAAAAGCTTCCAGCACAAGTCGGCCGAACTTGTGCTGGACACTTTTATAAGGAAAACCTCACTTCTCTTAAAAAAACATGTACCTTACCAACTTCAAATTATAAGAGTGTCCAGCATAAGTTTGGCTGAACTTGTGCTGGACACTTTGGTCATGGACAGTAACTTATTACTTCAAGGAAATTAAAAAAAATTAGGCTATAACATGAACATATTTGATAGCATCATTTTTTTTTTTTTGGTAAAAGTGTCCATCACAAGTTCGGCCAAACTTGTGCTGGACACTTTTATGAGGAACACCTCACCAACTTCAAATTGGAAAAGTGTCCAGCATAAGTTTGGCCGAACTTGTGCTGGACACTTTTCCCAAAAAAAATATTGATGCCATCAATTAACTTCCTTTTATAGCCTATTGATTTTTGGTTTTCCTTGCAATTTTTAGTCACTGGTCTTGGCCAAAGTGTCCAGCATAAGTTCAGCCGAACTTGTGCTGGACACCTTTCCAATTTGAATTTGGTAAGGTGCATGTTTTTTTAAGAGAAGTGAGGTGTTCCTCATAAAAGTGTCCAGCATAAGTTCGGCCGAACTTGTGCTGGACACTTTGGTCATGTACAGTAACTTATTACTTCAAGGAAATTAAAAAAAATTAGGCTATAAAATGAACATATTTGATGGCATTTATTTTTTTTTTTGGTAAAAGTGTCCATCACAAGTTTGGCCAAACTTGTGCTGGACACTTTTATGAGGAACACCTCACTTCTCTTAAAAAAACATACACCTTACAAACTTCAAATTGGAAAAGTGTCCAGCATAAGTTCGGCCGAACTTGTGCTTGACACTTTTATCAAAAAACAATTTGATGCCATCAATTAACTTCCGTTTATAGCCTATTGTTTTTTGGTTTTCCTTGCAATTTTTAGTCACTGGTCTTGGCCAAAGTGTCCAGCTTAAGTTTGGCCAAACCTGTACTGGACACATAGCACAATACTTAGATTCTACTGAAGTATGTTTATCAATTACATGTTATTAAAGCCTCTTTTATTTTTTAAGGAATGAAAACCAAATATAAATTGATGATTTTTTGGTTTTTAATGATTAATAATTTTCAATTATTGTTGCAAAAAGTGAAGTTTAAAAAAAAAATTTCTTAAGATCCTTGTGTAAACAAATTCCCATCGTTTGAATGCTTTAATTTTTTGTATATCACCACGCAATATAGGGGGAGGACTTGCTAGCAAGTCCGCAACTTGAAGTCAGATGGAAATCAGATGGAACTCAGACTGAAGTAATACTGAACTTTCACTTGAAGTATCACACAAATAACAATGGATCTATATTGAAAACATAGTGAAAGTGTGAGGATAACTGAATGGAAGCCAGAAAAAATCATTCCATGAGTCTACTCAATGCAAAGTATTTTTTGAAACAGCTTATTAAAATAATACTTTATTAAATTAATTTGATCAATAAAAATTGATTGACAATATTGCAATTCTTAAATACAATAATTTTATTAAAAAATTTCAGATTACATATAAAAAAAATCAGTGACTTTTTCTATTACTTACAACTGTTTTTACAGAATTGAAAACTATGTTTCAGCTAATATTTTATGGAAGTGAACTCTGTTCTTCGCCCGAAGAACAGAGTTCATCCTCCTATTTTCACACTCTGTTTGCACCAATCTCCATCCCTTTCAATTCTATCAACACATGCTTGTCTTCCCTTCCCATGCCTTTCGCTATCCTCCCAGCCCCATTGTATGCCATCCTCTTTTGATCCCCATTTCACCCCTCTCAACCTCTCCCAGACCCTTTTCTTCATTTAAAATGCCTCGGAACCCTTAATCTTCCCTTCCAACTCTTTCCCAACCTTTTCGCTACCCCATACACCCTTCCTCACCCCTCTCTCCAGCCTTTCCAGCCCTTGTAGCCCCATTTGTGTTCACATGAGCTTCAAGGTGTGTTCAAAGTAAATTCAATACTTCTTCATGATGGTTTCATCACTTCCTCAATGTGTGCTCAAAAAGATATGAATTAGGGTTCAAGGTTGCGGACTTGCTAGCAAGTCCGCCCCCCATATTGCGTGGTGTATATTTTGTTTATTAACTATGGTAATGGATTTTTGAGTGCCTTTAATGATCTTTCTTTTTTGGTGAGGGATGGTGTTCACTTTCATTTTTTTTCACATGTGCATTTTTATACTAATCATTGGTGGCGTTTAGCCAATAAAAAAGCAATTATAATTATTGAAAAACAGGTATTTTAATTTGAAATTCAGAGTCTAATTCTATTCTTGTTTTAGGCTTTAATTTGATCTTGTTGTAAGTTTCTGAGAAGAGATTCAATTTAATTTATTTTAAGTTCATTTATTGTGCATAAAAAAAATTCACATTTATTTAATTAAAACATTTATCATGTCTTAAAGTTTTACAAAAATATATATCTGTTTTTCTATCCTCAATAATTTTAAAATCGTTAATTCTTTTGCTCTCGTTTATCTTATACATCAATTGGAATTTTTTATAAGAAAGAATAATAATGTTATATTTAAAAAATGATTACTATCACCCTATATACATGGTTACCAGTGGGGTAAAAAATTTAAGGTGCTGCTGCTCAATCTAGTGCTTCATTAACTTTGGCAAAATCTATATCTTCTCGAACGTCAAGTAACTCCCTCTCATTAATTGACAAATTTGCTAAATATCCAGGTGAATAGCAGATTTTTGGCAGAAATTTGGGCACATTCAAGATACCATCTGTTGAAGCTGTCTTTTTAGTTGAGCGATCATAAAGTTTCTTCATTGAAGCCTTTTCAAAATTTGAATGGGCCGTCTTTTTAGTCAAGTTGTCCATTTTATCTAAAATTTCATCGAGTTTTGGATTTATCCTTCCAGGAACTACTTGTTTAGGACAATTCTCTTCTGGATCGGGTGGGGCTTCTTCTAAATCAGACATGAGACTTGTATCATGAAAAAGTGCTACAAAGCCTGGCTGATCAAAGTACTTTTTTCTTGCAATGTTGTAGTGGTTTTTTGAAATCTAAAATCAAATCAAATTAGTAATAGACTTTCTTTAGTTATTATTCTTTGAATAAATACCTTTGTTTGATAACGCTTTATCTGTGCTCTTGAACTCTTTTCCTTTCTACTTGCCTCAATCACCTCACAGTTTTGACCAGCCACCTTTCGAATCTCCTTTCCCTTGTTGACCACCCATTGCTTGACGATGATTGGTGTAAACTTGAGTTTTGCTGAATCAATATTTTTCAATGTTGAGAGCCACTTAGTACAATGGTCTGATACTACACTCCCCATTACTTTATTCCATAGTGACTCAGAAAAATTTTGACAGTTCCAATCAAAAGCGAGTCGACAAAATCCTTTCTCTTGAAGCTCTTGTTCCAAATGCTGTTTTACAGAGATCGGTACAGCAGCTCCTCCCTTTAGTCCTCGGGGCTCAGGTGTTGAAATAAAAGTTGGTAGATGAATTTTGGAACGTAAGAATATAGCAGTATTTGTTAAAATAAATTGACGATCAGCAGCTGAAGTTGCCTGCGGTGCGTTTTGAACCTGTTTTAATGCTGTTTCAATCGTCAATAGCTTGTACTCATGCCAATTTTTCCAATCTGTAAGTTCTTCATTTGTTGTGCCTATAGGAAACTCAGATAAATTAATGGGTCCACCAAGACAGAACTTCAAAAAGTGATAGATATTTTGGTTAATAGAATCTGAGCTCCTTGGTACATCACACCTCGTAACTATGCTTCTAACCATTCGCAAGTTTTGGTCATTTTGAAGTGACTCAGCATCAAGTATTCTGCACTGATCAGTAGCTCGAATTATAAGAGAGGGATTAACTGCAAATTTTTGAAAATAAAAATTGGTAAACCTATTTTAAAACATAAAAGCATGTTGAAAAAGTTTACTCACCAGGTCCACTGGTACTTGCGGCTGGGTTAGTAGAAGTGGATCCCCCACCACTTCCAAGAGACTGATTCAACAACATACTAGCCCAATCATTACCTACACTTTCTGCTTCCTGCTGAAAATTACCAGGTGCGGATTGCAATCTGTATTTGTGATATTAGAAGAGCAATCAGTTGATCAAATTTGGGGATCTGATGAAGACTGAGGAGGAGGTTAGGGTTTACCTGGATTTTCACTAGGTCTTTCAGGGGGAGCAGGACCCAATAGAGGCATTCTAGGATTTTGAGGGGGAGGATTATTTTGCACTCCAACATTACTTTCTAATGGAGGATCAACCTGCATGGCATCACCAGTATTAGACATTCTGTGCTTTATAAAAAAAATTATTAACTTTCAGAATATAGACAAGATAATATTAAAGAGAAATTAGTTATACATTTTAATTTTGAGTTTAATGAATAAAATATTCAAGCGAAAAAATTAGTGGAAAACTCAGTTTTATTGGCTTGAAAAATATGGTCCTTAGATTTTTCAACCCTGTTTCTGAACTATTTATAATATTTTTCAAGTATAGGTAGACTTTGTATAGTACATTGAATTCCTTTTAGTTGGAATTACATTTACAATAAAATGTCACTCATTAATAGCAGGGTTTCTAAACCGTAATGAATGGCCTTGTTATTGTTTTCTTAAACATTTAGGCAACATCTCAAAAAGTTTTATTTATTAATCTTGCACCTAGCTGTTCCAAAGATCTATTACAAACTTTCCAAATCTTTCAAATCCTTACCAATCCTAAATAATTTCAACCATATTAACGAAAATAAAATGTCCATGTTGTTTAATTTTTTACTTACTAGTGTCTGAAGTCCAACAGCAGTGATAACATCGTACTTTATTCCAAACATTCCCCTTTGGTGCTGTAAAGTGGCGGCATGTCCAATAATTGAATCCTGATTTATCACAATTTGTGTCGCTTTTTCTACTCTTACTAAATGGCAATGCACTTGTGGAAACACCTCATAGGGATCCTTTTTTGTATCTTCTGGTATAAGCTCTTTAAATGGACTAACGATTAGATAGACTTTTTCATTATTGTCCTTTGAACTAAAAAGCTGATCAATATGCCCAAACTGACTATCTTTTCCAAAGTAGAGTTCAATGGTAGAATTCCCAGGATTCTGGTCATGAGTCGTATAACTCTTTCCATGGACCAATATGCTTGCTATATTTTCAACTACCCTGTCTCCTGCCTTCTCTGATGGTAACAAAGCCCGTTTAGATGTCTCTTTTCTTAAGCGTGCCCTTACCCATTTTGTAAATAATGCCTCAGTTAAATGGAAATGTCTTTTTTTTGTATCGTACTCAATTTTTTTAATATTAGATCCATACTGAGCATCATCTTCAGCTTCACCTAGTTCCAATACCCTAGACTTCCGATGCCAGTGCTTGAGAATGGTCCGTGGTATTTCTTCTATGTTCAATAAAAATAAATTAGCTCATTTGCATTTTTAAGCACCCAATTACCAAACTAAATACCTGGATGATGATTGTTTGGAATTTCTGATAATATACCATTAACTCTTTCAGAAGCCCAAGTAGCCATACCTACGGGTGGACCAAAACGTTTAATCATTTCTGGAAAATGTTGAGTGAAATGAAGATTTGGCTTAAAGCTGATATTTTTCCAACCTTCTTCCAAGCAGTTACGATACTCCAATAGCAGTTGTTTTAATTCATCAACTTCATCGGCAGACACATTTTTTAAAGTTAAAAAGTCGGTAATTGAACTTAAAGTGGTGAGTGATTTGAGAAGATAATATTCTCTAGGTTTGTGGTCTGATGTCACGGATGTCTCGGCTTGATTTAATTTTTCTACCCAAAGGGGGATAAGTGACAAAGGAAAGTGAACAGTATAAAGTACATGCCACTCCACAGCTTTGAGGGAACCTGAATTTTTAGATCCTACTTGTTTTGGCACTCGTGAAATCCAGGAAGGTTTTTTTGTTTGCTCTATCACATTCCACACTGCCTCTAGCTCAGTGGCTGACAATCGTGGATTCCTAGTTCTTTCACTTTCTTTCTCTTTGCCCTTCTTTTTATCTTCCTTACTTCTAATAGTCTCAACAGATGAATTAGATCTTTCACTTTCGGATATACTGATACTTTTTTGCCTTAAGTTATAGGTTGAATTTCGACTTCCACTTTCAGAAGCATGTTCAGAGCCAAACTCTAAGGTTTGAAAGTGATGTTCAGAACTTGATGACTTTGTCCGGCTGTTTGATCCTTCCAATTCAGCTCCTCCACTATCCATTCTAAGATATGTTTGTGACTGTCTCATTGTACTTGTATATCATAGTCTTTTTTGCCGTCCCACTGGTTCAATATTATCAGCATCAGTGCTGATTAAGCTGCTTCTACATTTTTTATATTGCTTATTTAGAAATATATCAGAACGTGCATCATCATCTTCTCTTCTTACATGCCAATTTTTTTCCTTTGTCAGCTTTTTTTCTAGGTCGATTGCGGCATTTTGTATTAGATAGAAAGTTAGACTGTGATCTTTAAGATTTCCAAGCATGTGTGAATGCATCAAGTCAATTGAGCAATATTCCGTAGGTTGCCAATATACAAGGTTATTTAGCTCGCTCCATCGAACCCCATGACTCCTAACAATAGATACCCGCTCCCAATGTGACTGGCACTTTTTCCACTTCTCTGCCCAGTGCATATGATCCTCATGAGTATGTAAGGAAAATTTTTTGACTTGATGCTCACCAATTTCATCTTTTGAAATATGACAGACAGAGAAGAACTTAGTGGCTGAGTGACTTGCAAAACCAGCAATCTTTCGCATCTCTGGAATGTCTCCTATTAAAGAGAATAATGCAGCCCTTTTTTTCAGCCCTTTGGATAGTGAGGTGTTTTTTCAACAAATATGCCATCCCATAGAGTCTTTAGTTCATCGAAAAGAGGCTTCAGAAGATGATTTATTTGTTCACTCATTGGCTCAGTTGGACCGGGAATAATAGCATACAAAAATAGATTTTCGGTTTTGTATTGATCTTCTGTAGGCAAGTTCATACACACCAACAAGATATTACCCACAGATTTCTGATGACCTCCAATACGATTGCCACCCAGCCTAAACCAGTCAACATATAAACTAAACATTAAATTACCTCGTGTTTTTGTATACCCATTGACACTTCTATTTCAAGTCGTAGAAATATCTGGAAAATTTTTCCATACAAAACCATCATATACATCTTTCATGACATCCCTTTCCATGTTTTCTAGAAAATCATTTTTTTTCTCAATCAGCGTCTCGAATTTTATTAGTTTAAACTTTCCTGAAAGCCATTCAACCAAACTGTTGTGATGAAATTTTTTACGAGGATGGTAGATTGCTTCTTCTTGTTTGTACTTAGCCAAATACAAATTTTCATCACAATTGACAGTTTCTTCTCTCTGTCCTAAATCTTTCAAATAGCTCTTTGAGGATGAATAAAAAGGTTGAGTACAAGATAAGATCAATGGTTGGTGTTTGGGGATATACTCATAAAGAGCAAAGCACTTAGCACAGCATGTCTTGGTGACAAATAATGGATTGAGTTGCAATCGACTAAAAACTGTCTCTATAGAAGGGGGAATCAGGCTGATGATTCTGCTAGCATCTAGTTTGCCTATGTCACTAAGAAGTTTGAGTTTGTTGACTTCATCATGCAAAAATTCAGCACAACCTTCTTTGCTTAAATGATGGATAAGAGAAAGTTTCGCTGCTTGCCACATTATCTTTTGGCTATAAGGCTCTTCCAAATTCAAATTGTTTGACCGTGGTAGAGATTGAATTGGTTCCAAAACAGGCTGCCCCTAAGCAAAGAAAAAAAATAGAGATTAATTGAAACATAATTTCTCTTTATTTACCAAATATTGATGTCTTACAAGATCTGGGATGTTGGATCCTAAGTTAGGTGAAGCGCTGGATGTACCAACCATCTGTGCTTTGCGATTTCTTTCCTCTTCATGTTTGGAGTATGACTGAGATGTTTTGAAAGCTACACCAACTTCAAAGCTTCCCAATGAGGTCTGATGCTTTCTTGATGAACATCCAAGCTCTTCACATTTACAAACGCAAAAAAATGGTGTCATTTTAAGACTTCTGGATATAAGAAATATGTTACTGGATGGTAGCAATTGAACAAACTATTTATTTATTGTGAAGCACTTACTAAAATAAGCTAATTTTTAAGTCTCAAGAAGTTTATCAACAAGTTGGTTACCATGGATTTCTTTGAATGTTTGTTTCGTGCAGATCAACCATGCATTAAGTAGGTATCCATACTGTGCATCAGCAAAATGTTTCAGACTTGCTACATTTTACAATGTTGCATAAATGTTTATCAAACAGCTTATTTTGCACAAAGCATAATACTATAAGAGAATACAAATTGATCGCATTTTTAAATATAGGAGAAACTATGATATAACTTGAATCAAAATAATACCATTTAATTTATAATAATAAAGTTATTTAAGTGTTGCCGTTTTTTTTTTCTGCAATCAGCTGAATTAATAAAATTCTGCCAAGTAACAGAAAGGTTTTCACTAATAATCACTATAAGATATAAAAAAATTTAAAATATATTATTTTAAAATTTTCAAATCTAAGAGGTCATCAAAGTAAAGGTTCCAGAATCCATAAAACAGAATTTTTACATTAAGCTGCTTATTCCAAACTCTGAAAAATTGGTATGGTTTCCGAGTAATCTTGGTAAATAAAATATATACATACCAATAAGTTGCTAATATAAATTTTTAAAATATGTTTGTCAGCACAATCAACAAGCTCAAATAAGGTCATTATTTGCATTAAAATATTATCAAAATAAGTTGGAAAATCAAAATGATTCTGCATTATATTTTTACCCGTTTATCATGCAATAATTTTCTATTACAGCTGAGTTATTTCCTTTTGAATTAATTATGAACATACATAGATATCCATATTTTATAGAGAAAGATATTCATGAGAAAGCTCATCTGTCCGTCCACTCAACTCTTCATTATTAACTATTTTCAAAATAAAAAATTTATTATAGTAGTGTTTTTGTTGCCATATCCTTTCAAAATTTTATATTTTTGTTCATTTTGCTTTTCATAACGTATATGATGAGCTCTAGTTGTTCTTATTTTCCTCAGGGAAAAATACCTACTAATACCCGTGTACTAAATAAAAGATTCAATGAGATACTCCCTCAATCAACTTCTCATTTTTGCAGGTCTATTTACAATTTCTGTTGTGTGCTTTTGAATATTTCACCTCAGTCTAATGAATGGAAGCTGAACCCCACCGAAGAGCAACTACATAGGTTTTCATTGTTAAATATAAGCTCTCTCAACATTGATATTAATTTGCCATATCCTGAATGAAATTACCGTGTTTCTGAAAAAATCCCTGCTATATTCCACAATGCTTTTATCTACTTTCTTCTTCAATGCAACTTTCCTGGAAAAATGTTTGCTTGGAATCTTGATTGGTTTCACGAGTGGAATCAAGTTTTGGCAAAAATTATTATTAAGCACTGGGATAAAGCTTTGGAAAATAATTATTTGGTTTCTTATTCAATGGACTCTACTCATATTTCCTACCTAAATCAAATGGGTTTTCTTCACCGCTGTTTTATAGGTTATGCTGATAAATGACAACTCGGAAAAGATTCTGATAGTTTCTGTGAAATAGTTAAAATAAGAAAGTATAAATATAAAATAAAAAAGAAAGTAAGAACTAATATTTTTATCTTTTTTTTACACAAGCTTATATAAATTTGACAATCTTTTTCAGAATTCTTTTAACCAAACTCACCTTCTTAAACAACTTCCAAGTGGTGAAGCCTATGAGAATCTTTTCAAAAACGTAAAATGTTGCTCAGACACCAAAATTGATGATGAAGGTTCTTTTAAGCGGATTTTATTGCCATGGAGATCTGAAGAATTCTCAAGACTTGCACAAAATCTCGACCAGAAACACATTCAAATTCCGAGAATCTTCCTCTTATTCAGGAGAAATACTTAAGAACTTGGAATTATATGATAGATTAAATTTGGTATCCTCAATCAAGACTCACTTTAATTCTTTTCCAGTCCCCAGGGGTTTGCCAAGTGACTGCTATTCTTCATTATATCTCGCTTCTCTTAATCCTCAACAATTAAGACTTCTTAATTGTCAAGCCCCAATAAACATTTCCTACATACTTGAACAAATTTCAAATTCTAATGTGAGTTATTGATGAATTCCCTAATCAATAATCTAGCAGACTCATATTCCTCATTTCCAATGCTTGGGACACTTAACCTTAAAAAATTAGAACAGGTAAATATTTTTAGCTATGATGCAACTTTATATAAAGAAAATTTCACATACATTGATAGCTCAATCTTTTTTCTTTGTATCTTATAAATGCTGAATTCAATACTTCTGCTTACAAAATACTTGAGTACATGAGCTTCATTTTGTTGGCCCATTCTATACAGACAATCAACTGCTTGCTGTTCAACTGCTGGATTCCAATTAGGCTCCTGTTTCAATATTTTAAACAAATTCTCTTTTCAACCTTTTCTATTTCAATATAAGACTCTTTGACTTACCATTATATATACATTTTGTGCACACCTCAAGTCTATTCCAACTCCTGCAGCCTTGATTGTACCAAGCAAAACTTGACATCTTTCATCATTTTTGAATTTGTCCAGATTTTCATCCCTTTTTTTCATGCTCAACTTTCCTACAAGCTCTGTGTAGCTAATTCCATGGTCATCTAAAGCCTTTTTTATACTGTTTCAATGGATAGAATATTGAAATGTTGTTTAAGCTAAAAATAAGTTATTGAGATAACTAATAGAATTCCTTACATTTCCAAAAAGTCCGCATATTCTGAAAATATAACAGCCTTGGGACAAATTATCCCCCGTTATCCCCTTAAGAAAATTTCTAAATGACTGATTAGATGTATAATCTTTGCTGAATGTTTCCATGTGAAAGGAAATGTTGGAGGTTGATCTGGGTTTTCGTAGACAGAGTGGTTACAAAATTGCCATAAAATTGACAGTTCTTGGAGAAATTCAGCTGAGTCCCAATGGAGGTTGGTGTTTCAAGAAGGCCCATAATACTCAGAAAAACGTTCTTGAAGCTTCGTAAGTTTTGAGTGCCAAGGTTCTGATAATTCTACAGATATTCCTTGCTCAATTTTTTGAGGAAGTGATAAGATTGCTTCTTTTGTCCTCCGCAGGCATATTACATTCATGAAAGTATTTATCAATTTTATTGAGCTAGAGCTTCCTCTGTTTAAGCCATTCATAAGAAAATTAATCCACAAACAGTTTTCTTGCAATCTTTTGATTCTGAGGAATGATATAAGGCTTTGAAGATCAGTTGTCTGGTTCTGAAGTGGTGTCCCTGTCAAGCATAGTCGATACTCAGCCTCCAAGGCCAATATATTCTGATTCTTGTGCGACTGGGGATTCTTAATTAAACTTTTAAATTATGTTAAACATTTCATCAGCTTTTATAATATTCTGTTCAAAATTATTAGTAATTCAAATGTATGCTTACTGAGCCTCATCTAAAATTATTCTGTACCAAATGAGTTTATGAGTTACTGGCGGAATAGGTTGAGGAGTTTTCTTTGAAGAAGATGGACTTGCTGTCTCATAGGTAGTCAAAACAACTAGGTGGTTCTGAAGCTCCTCAAAATTAATTTTCTTTGAATCCTTCCCATAAAGAACCTTGAAAGGTAGTGCATTATCTTCAAAGTGAATTCTTATTTCATTGACCCAGTTTGATAATGTTGCAAGTGGGCAAATGATGAGAGTTGCTGATGTCCTATCTTTCTCTTGTCCACCACCCAAGAGTTGGAATCGTCTGGCTTCACTTTGAGTTGCAGTAATTAGGCCAAGAGTTGAGAGGGTCTTTCCCAAGCCCATATCATCAGCTAGAATTGAACCAATTCCTGCAGAGGATAGCTTTTCTTCAAGAAATTGTTCATAATAATTATTAAAACCTACTCTCAGCCAGCTTTTGTCTGCATGCCTCCACAGGTTTTCTAACTTTTTGGATAAGTTATTTTCATTGTCTATCATAAAATTGATAGCTTGAATCTGATTCATTTTCAGAGTTGTTTTAATACCACGTATAGATAGATTTGCCATTTGATTATCCCTTGTCCCAGAAATTTCAGAAGTTGTGTGAATACAAGAATGAGGAATATTGAAGAAGACGGTTGGATTGTAGTGTGGAATTGGTGTCAAATCCATTTGAGCATTTAGAAATACTTCTTTAGCCTGACTAATAAAATCAGTCAAACAAAAAAGGAGGCCACAAATTCTATACTGCCTCTTTAATAGTAGAACCAAGTAAGAGAAAAAATAATAAGGTATTTGGGGATTTAAAGCCCTTTCCTCAGTTAAAATTTGAGTTCCAGATCCAATTTCTCCAAGTAGTTGTCCAATTTGGCTGCTCTGTTCGTTAGAAAGATCACCAATAGGTTTTTCTTCTCCTTCTTTGAATAATCCAAAAACATGAACTAAAGATCTTCCTCGTTGCATAATAAATGGAGTGGATACTTCATCAAATACAGATCTTTCTTTTGGAAAAATAGGTTTAAAATTTATAGAGAATTGTCCAATGCATCTTAAATTTGACATTTTAATTAAATGAATTTTATGGTGATGGTGGTAGTTTAAAGAAAGAGAGGGTGAGAGCAAAGTTTTGAAAGAGAATAAAGTAGAGAATATATATAATATTAGATGAATATTCAAAATTGAATTTTTCATGTATGTTAATAATTAATGTTGACTCACATTTTAATAATAACTAAATACAGATAAATAATTAAAAAAAGTGCATTATTTTAGAGCCTAAGTTTTGTGCCAATATATTAAAATTAGTTTCTTTAATAGTGTAAATTTTTTAAAAAATACATTACTATTTTTTCCCCTTATAAAAAAAATATATATTTTTTCTCCTACATTAAATTTTTTGAACATTGTCTTATACTTTTTTATTCCAAGGAACAATGAGAAATTTCTATTGATAAGGGCTCAATATCAACTTTTGTCTAGAAAATTTAAAACTATGTGCAAATATTTTTACAGAGTTATATTTTTATTAATAAAATTTTTAAAAAGGACTTAAATAGTACTCTTTTTTATATATTTGTGGAAATAAAATTGATAATTGAAATAATATTCCAGACCTAGTGTACTATGTGTCATTTAAGATATTTCTACTAATATCAAACCTGACCTCCCAACATTAAATGGATCTATATATAAAATTGAATATTATGGTATGTTAAGTGTTGTGGCTCAACCATTGCTCAAATTTGTTCCAACTGATGCTCAACTTAAATCCAAAGCTCTGCTCAAGAAGGGATAAATCGAGGCTCAATTTAGGGCCAACTTTTTTTTCAAAATTTTTTCATATAATTTAAAAACAGTTTCCTAATTCTTTCAAAACATTTCCCCAATGATTTCCCAACCTCTTCCTGAAAGTTTCAAAAAGAGGGAACTGCTAGCATTTCACCCCCTGATTTCCCGTGGTGACAGTCTAGAGTTCATCTGGGACTGTTTCTGAAGTGATTTGGAGTAAAGAAAAAAATGCAAAAAAAAAACTTAGTAAAACACTCAGAAATGTGCTGAGCGTGCTGCCAGCATGTTTTCAAGGCAAAAAAAAACTTACCAAAAGTGCTAGGAAACAGTCTAGAGCTCTTCTGCGACTTTTTCCAAAGTGATTTGGAGTAAAAAAAACGTTAGTAAAACACTTGGAAAGGTGCTGGGCATGCTGCTAGCATGTTTCTAAGGCAAAAAAAGAAAAAAGAAAAAAACTTATCAAAAACATTCTGAAACAGTCTAGAATTGTTCTGGGACTGTTTCCAAAGCGAATTGGCCAAAAACCCCCCAAAAAAAGTTTCAAAAAAAATTAGTAAAAAGAAAAGCATGACAAGGTAGCACTCAACTTAGGTAAGTTTTGGAAGGGGCTTGAAGAGAAATATGAGGAACATGTGAAGCTGTGAAAAAAAAACATACCTTGATCAATGGGCAGAAAAAGATGTAAAGAAGAAGAGAGTTGGTGAATCTGGAAGGAGAATTGGATGATGATTAGGATATGTGTTATGAAATGTGTTCAGAAATGTGTTTTGAAATGTGTTATGAAATGTGCTGCAAAATGCAATATGGAAAAGTTTCAAGGGAATGAGTTGAAGGCCTTTTCCCACAGGGAAAGTTGAATACATATAAATTGCATGTCCACTATGAAAGAAAAAATAAGCTACAAACTAATTATGTAATTCAACACCTTTTTTAAGAAAGATTCTAAGAGATTTTCAAATTTTGATCAAAAAAATTAAAATAAAGACCTTTGTAAAGTCAGCATATGAAATGTTAAATTAATAAAGTAAATCTAGCAACTGTTTGATTTCATCTGTTGATTTGCCTGCACTCAGACATGCTAACATCAAGTTTTTTCTGCTAGTTTTTTCTTCACTTTTTTGATTTAATTTTTCATGTTGAAACTGTAATTTTTCTCTTTCCATCTGAAGCTGTTGATTTCTGAGTATAAGATTTTCTTCCCTTTCAAGATTTGAGTTCTTTATCTCCATCTTTAAACAATATTTCTCAATTTCTAAAGAATTTTCATCCTTTTTGAGGAGGTGAAAGAATTATTTTTTTCTTTAAGGTCAATTTCTCAGATTGAAGACTTCTCTTGAGACTCCATTTTCAAAATTTCTATCTGGGCCATTTCTTTTGACACAACAAGTTTTAATTAAAAATTAAAGAAAAGTCAAAAACAAAAATTATAAAAAAAATGAAGCAAATAAAATAAGCCTTACCTTCTTCATTTTTGTACACAATTTCTCCTTAAGTGGATAAGACTAATTTCAAACTTGATTGATTACTTGTGAAAGATGTCAAATCTCTTCTTTTAAGTCTGTTTGGGGTTTTGATTGGCTCATCTTCTACACTGCTCACAACATCCAAATATTCATGAAAAATATCTTGATTCACTCCAGCTGGGGTCTGATTCATGATTGGTATAGATGTTATTAGGTCAAAAAAGAAAAAAATTGTAGTAAAAGTTGGAGGGAGGTTTTTGATAAAAGCCATTTAAACTCACAAAAACTGCATCATCTTTCTCATGGTTATAATTGTTTTGAGTATTCTCTAAATCTTGTGTATTTAGTTTTGGATAAATCAGCATGTCTAAATCTTAGTTAATTTCAGAACCCAGTAGTTGAGAATCATCAGTGTGTAGAGGATTTACATCAGCTCTTTTCCTAAAGAAATCATCCATCTGTTGATAGAGTGTGCACATGGAATAGAGTTTTTCAGTGATTGAGGTGATTCCATTTTTTTGATCTTCTTCTGATACTCCAAAGCCAGTAGAAGAAGAAGCCATTTTTACTTTCTTGCATTTTGAATGATAATTTTTGAATTTATCCCTCATTTTATTGGTTGTTAAGTCCATTTTACCTTTTGTTTAATTTTTTAGTACAATTGCCATTTTCTGGTACCCACTGATTTTTGAGGCAGGTGGGTGTCCCACACGTGTAGACTTTTCACAGCCAAATCAGACATAAAAATTTGATTTTGTTTGAAACCAATTGATCACAATCTGAAGGTCACTCTTGGTCAGTTGAGTATAATTTTGAGCAATGGTTTTTTGGAAAGGAATAGTGGAATTAAAACTATGGAGAATAAAATATAATTAGTGCATGGTAAACTTTGATGGTTTAAAAAGTGAAATCCTAACAAAGATTTAGTTATAAAAGACAAACTGAAATAGAAAAAAGAAAAAAACATGAGATTGGTAAGGTGATGATAAAAGATAAGAAACGGAAAAACTTACAGTGATGATGAATATATAAATTTGAGCGGGAGTCCAGGATGATGTAGGGTTGGGGGAAAAGGGGTCTGATGTACAGTGGATTGAGGGAATGTGTGTATTGGTGGGCTGAATTGTGGTTGGGGTTATGGTGTGAGAATAGGAAGTATTTGACCAAATGTTTGACATGTCTAGCCCCAATTCTGCCATTTATGATAGCCTCTGGGAATGGAATTTTTAGACTGAAGTACGCCAGGCATATATGGTAATGTTTGACATCCCCTAATATATTTATGGTTATAATGATATGTTTAACAAGTTTCACAAAATTTCAAATGGTGCATGTTTTTCTTTTAAAAAGTTTCATACAATCTCACACAAAAAGGGGTATGAAGGACCATTCAAACATGAGTATTTACATCTGTGTGATTACTAGTAGAGGAACAGCAGGGAAATGATCAGAAACTATATAAAGGGAGAGAAAATCTGGGAATTCAACATGTGAGTGGCAAGTTATTTTTAAATCTTTTTGTTTTTAGTAAAAATTTAGCAACATCTAATATAATGGGAGAGTGAGAAAGTAGAGAAGAGGTGTTAAGAAGGATTTTGGGTTTAGTGGCAGAGCGGATAAGTGCAGGCCTGATATCTGAGTGGGCTTGGCGTAAGAGGAGGAGATTTTTGGGAGTATCTTTGCTGTTGGAGTCACAGTTGGGAAAATTTGGTGATTCCACAATTTTGGAATGTGAAAGATAGTTGTTAAGATTACAGTGGCCTTAAAAAACTTGAGTGAAGACTGTAGCTTGTGTGCAGATAGCTCAGATAATAGTTTGAAGATGGTGAGAGGGGAAAATCTTCCTCTGAGTTTTCTCAGGATGTCAGAATTGGGGGCAGTAAATAGGATAAATTTGTAGTGAATTTACAAGGTAGATTTGAGTGAGGCTGAAGATGGGGGAGAAGGGGAAAAGCAGAGGGCAGAGACAGCTGCAGGTTCTAGGGGGTGGGAGCTGTTTGCAAATGAGTCAGCTATTTTGTTGCCTGAGATGCCCAAATATCCTGGACACCATCTTATGGTAAGGGAAATGAGTGGGTTTTTATGTTTCAGTTGCGACACCACATGTGTAATAGTATGGAAATCAGCAGTGTTGTGAGTGGATAGGGGAGATATGGTGATATTTTTGATTGTTTCTTGGTTGTCAACAAGTAGGGTAAGAGAGTTTGTAATGTAGTGAAGGGGGTTGTTTAGGAAGAGATGAAGACCTAGTAAAATGCCAATCAGTACAGCTTCAAATACTGTATATAATTGGGAATCTCCCAAATGAGAGACAAATGGGAAGTTAAGACTAGGATCATAGGCTGAAGAAATGTAGATGCTGTTGACTTTGAGCCATTAGTGTAAATGAAGTGGGATGAGAGGGGAGAGAATGAAATAGAGGAAAGAACTTCTATTTTTTCAGAGTCTTTGCAGGACCCAATGTCTGCTACAAAGAGAGGGGGTGCCCATGGTGGAAGCAGGTGAGGGCATTTTGTGTCAAGGCCAGTGAGGGGGAGATGAGGGGGGAAGGGATGAGAGAGCATGTGTAGTTGGTTTTGGTAAGATTTGGGATCCTGGAGGGAGGCAAGATCTCTTACTAATCTTACCATGGGGTTGCTCAGTGGGATGGAAAGTAATTAGAGCCAAGCCTTGTAGATAGTGTAGTCAAGACATTGCTGGAAAGTGAATGATGCAGTGTCATGAAGGAGAATACATACAGGGGTGATACAGAAGGAGCCCAATTTTCTTCTCATGGCTCTTTTATCTACTACCTGAAGCATACAGGTTGTTCTTGATGCTTTTTTTTGGTTTGTGCCATAAAATAGCGGCGTAATCTGTGCAGGAGTGGATTAGTGATGAAATAAGAATTTTTTATTGGAGAAGTGGTATTCCCCCTCCAGAATAAGCCAGTCAGTGGATGCTGGAGACTGCGTGGAAACCAGTGGCAGAGAGGCTGGAACCATTTGCTTTGTATGATACTGTAGGGTCAAGGAGCACCCCCAGCCATTTGAGGGTAGAGGGGGGAGAGATGTTGCGAGAGTCAAAATAGAGAGTGGGAGGGTTTTTTAGTAGGGGCTGTCTTTTTGTGAGGAAGATAAATTAGGTTTTGTATTGGTCAAAGACAGTGGTGTGTTTTTTTCCCCATGAGAGGGCTTCTTCTCCAAGGGCCACTAGTTTGTCTACAACCCAATCTGAGTGCTGGCTAGCAGCCAGAAATATGATGTCATCAATATAGCCTAATGAGAGGCATGTTTGTGAGAGAGAGGGGAGAGAAATAAGAGCTGAATTGTATGTGATGTAAAGGATGGAAAAAGTGGGGATCCTTGTGGGAGGCCTTTTGGTTCAAAGGCTGGGGGGGATGTATAGGAGAAGAAGGAGATACTGGTAACTGATCTTTGAGGGAGTTTGTGATGAGTGAGGTGAGGTTGTGAGGAATGGGGAGTGATGATAGGATAGCTGCTAATCTGTCAAGGTCAACTGAAGTGAAAGCTCCCTTAACATCTAATGATAGAGCACCCACAACTTTACCTTCTCTCCATCTGTCTTGTTGTGAGATGTAGGAGAGCATCTGATGTTGAGCGGGTGAAGCAGCCACCATAATGTGTTTTGGGGAGGAGATTGGCTGTTTCAAGAAAATAGCATAGTCTTTTTGTAAGAAGGGAGTCAAGTAGCTTACCCATTGTGTTGAGTAGAGAAATGGGGCAGAAAGCATTGGGAAATGTGTATTCTGGTTGGTGAGGTTTGGGGATAATTATTGTGTTTGCCCTTTTCCATATCTTTGGGTAGTAGCTGTGATCAAGGCTAGCTTGAAATATTGGAAGCAACAGTCTGGTAGTAGTTTGAGGGAACAGTCGGAGAAGAAGGTTGGGGTTCGCATCCGTGAAGGCAGGGATTAATGGGAAGAATAGTAGATAGAAATAAATAAATTCACTGTAGGATAGAAAGCCAGTAACCTAAGGAGTCTAACACAAACCTTAAATTCTGACAAATGAGTCAAAAATGAAACATCTGAAATAGAGTCGCAGTTGTCGTTATCACGGTCATACACATTTCCGCTATCAAGGGATTAAGTTCTCCGAGGAAAACTAAATATATGTTACCGACTCAGCTTTTGGTAAATCTGTAGTGACTGGGGGGGATAGGGTATGCGAGGTAAAATGAGGAACAGCATTATTTTCCCTAGCTGAAAGCTATAGAAGTTTATTGTAGCTGAATGACCAAGTATCTGTTTGCTTATTCTATTTTCAACATGAGTCCACGCTATTTTTATCAAATACTCTAAAGACAACAAATTATCTTATCATTCTCATCAGAATTTCGCTTCACAGAGATCATTACTTTCACTGCTATATCGTAATAATTTTATTTGAACATAAAGACAAAAATAATATCATTCCTACATTGCAAAAAAAATCCAATTCCATCAGTAGTGGGAAACAAGAAAAATTGCCAATCTGGTATTAAAATTTCTATTAGGGGGTATCAAAGTTAAAAATTCGTAATTATTTAAAAGGCATTTCACAACACAAAAAGAAAGCCACAAACTTGAAATTAATTCTCAGTAGAAAGGTGTTTTGGGGGCACAATATGGCATATTTTAAAAAAATAATTGTGGTTTATTTGGTGGAAAAAAGAGGTATTTTGAAATGGAAGATTTCTAAATTTGATACCCCCTATTGTTTGCTTTCTACTGAAAATTTAAAAGCGAGCATCAAGTTTTCTTCAAGATAATTTAACTTCACACAATTTTCCCTTATAGTCACTTTCTGGTTTATCGGGATTTGAAGAATGAGTCTTGTCGGCAAGTGTTACTCACACCACGTGCAAACTGCAGAGAATTTTGCGAATTCAACACCCGGAGGATTTAGCTGAGACGCAAAATCCTACTCAGGGACCAATTGAAGCCTCACCTGGATTTTTCAATTCCTCCGCACCTTGTAGAAATTCAGCTCCCCAAAAACTATTGGTCAGTGGGATGACAAGTCGGAAGAAGATCAGATTTCTTATGAGGGATAAATTCAAATGGGAGGGGAAATTTTCATGAATCTAAAAAAGGATTGAAGTGGGATTCAAAATTCCAGTTGAATCGTGCGGGTGATGAATTTTCCAAATCCTCTGCAGTTTGCGCGTGGTGTCTGACGCGTATTTAGATTAAGCAAACCAATTTATACATTGGTATGGAATCTTTGCATGATATATAAGTGGTAAAGAACCCGGAGACACTGCAACAAATGTTTATTTCGTCCTGGGGCGCAACAATGGCGCAACGATTACGCAACAGTTATGTGACAATTTTTTTTAGCACTTAAAGGTCTTAAGTGTGTCTTAAGTGCAAAAATCAATTGTTTGATAACTGTTGCACAACTGTTGCGTAATTGTTGCGCCCTTTGGCCCCATGGCGAATTGAAAATGTGTTGCAGTGTGAGTTGATTTCGGTGTAATCCCATCCCCAGCCAAAATTATGAATTTAGGTCAGCTGACCTATACTTTTGGCGAAGATGAGAGGCAAGACAACCGCAAGCTTTCCAGGATTAGCTGTATGTACAACATCCCCCGTAAAAATTCTGCAACTGCGACTCCCAGATGAAACTAGGAGTGAATGGCTTGTTAATCGTCTAACTTAATAACTTTGCCTATGAATATTTTTTTCTAATTTTAGTCCGCAACGTTTCATCAAGTATTTGATTCTGAACCCGTGTCTAAATGATATTCCCAAATTTTCTGTTATGTCGGGGTATTTGATTCTGAACCCGTGTCTAAATGATATTCCCAAATTTTCTGTAATGTCGGAGTATTTGATCGTGTTTTTCGATGGTCAAAGAAAGTTTCAATCGTAAAGATAAGCGTTGGTTTTAACGCCTTGAACATATTGGACAATACTTTCAACCTTATATCTAACGAGCTTAATTCTCAAAATTGCTACTTTAGATGTAACATGCCTTAAGTTGTGATCAGGGTATATAACTGATATGAATTTGCCACAAGTTTCAACACAATTCTCTAAATATACTTTTTGATTTACTTTTTCACTCTAACAAATCGCCCGTCAAACATGGCCCAGGCTCAGTATATCAAAGCTGTATCTCTCTTTTTTTATTTTTTTATTTTATTTTTATTTTTTGAGAGAGAGAGAGATTGGTGATTCTATAATTGTGTTGCACCTAAATCCACTATATATTTTCCACTCTTTTACCACCTTTTCCATCCCATATTTTTCGTGGTAATCTCGATTACTGTTCCCTTTTTCTATTAGACTGTATCTTAAGTTTTTTTTACAACGGCAGTCTATTTTAGTTTGAGGCAATAGCTCACTACTAGCATAATAGTAAAAGTTATCAGTAAATCATTGCCGGCCTCTTTGTTTTAGAGTAAGCGCTATATACTGAAATATTTTTCAGAAAAAAATGTCGGGAAATTCTTTACGTGCCCAACAAACGCGCTCAAGTTACAGCAAACAAGACTTACGAGCCTTGCCTTCGGATCATGGCAATTCTTCACCCCCTCATGGAACAAATTATTCGAGATCCTATCATGGCCATCGCCTCCGATACCCATTAGATTCCTCCAGTCGCCGATCACGCTCACCACTTATTGATAGCTATTCTCCTCCACGTGAACGCTATGCGCGTCGCAGAAGTGTGTAAGTACCAAAACAGATTCACCTGAAAAAATTAATCGCGTCTGTACATACATAGATGTACTATCTTAGTTATTGGTCAAATCGGCAAAATGACATCAAAGCAAAAGTCTATCTTTAAACTGACTATAACAATGGGAATTGTTTTAACTGAATCTCATTTCTTATAAAATTTACGGTAGCTCTCCTGATGGTTATTATCGTGCCCGGCGAGGCGGTCGCTCTTCACCTCACAGAGAATATCAGGACTTCAGAAGCTACAGGACTCGGTTTCAGCCTGGAAGCAAAGGAAGGCCTCGTCATGTGCCTCAAGAAGTGGAACCTGCAAATGTGCTGGGAGTATTCGGATTAAGTGTTCGTACTCGTGAGCAGGAACTTGCCGATCACTTTGGGAAGTATGGAAAGCTAGACAATGTGGTGATTGTTTATGACCAAAGGGTCTGTTGATCCTCCCTGGCATTATTTTTGAAAATGAAAACTAAGAAAAACTCAATCACTACAGACTGGTCGCTCAAGAGGATTTGGTTTTGTAACGATGCGTACTGTTGAGGACGCCACTACATGCATTCAAGAACTTAATGGTTTTGTAAGACTCTTTTCAGTTACACAAATTACTCCCAAAGAAAAAAATTAAGTTATTGTCATACTAAAATCCAACCCCCCCCCCCCCCACCCCCCGGATTCCGTCTTCCCAGGCGCTACACGGACGGCCAATGAGAGTAGATTATTCTGTCACCACTCAACCTCATCAGCCAACACCAGGGCATTATTTAGGGGCCCGCCGACAAGACCGAGAGCTACCACCTCGAAATTACAGAGATGGTCACAATCACAGCCCGCATTCTTCTCGACTTAAAAAAGAGAGTCCAAAGCACTACAGACCTTATTCACTTTCACCTAGAAGGAGCCCCCCTTACTCCAGAATGGCGCAAAGTCACTCAGAGAGAGATGACAGCTTCAGATCGCCAATACATTGTCGTTTAGCATCCCAAGATTTACTTTGATATTTGTATGTTCTTAAAAATTCTCATGTTTTCTATATTTATGAAAATTAAAATTTTGGTAATCAGATTTTTAAACGGGAATGATTATGCCCGCTTTCAAAATACCAGCCGGTACAAGAGTGATTCAACTTTAGCGTGCACCTGCTTGATCAATCTGAATGTTCTTTGGTAACTCCAGCCGTGGAAAATGTATCTCAGTGATAAGGATGATAAACAAGAGATTCAAGATCTTTATTATTTGTATAAGAAACAATGGGGCATAATGTATGGAAAAGGATAAACTACTTGGTGGAACAAATGAGAAATTTTAGAAGACTCGTGTTCTCTTTATTTTCCAATTCTAGATGTTAATTTTTGTTCTTGATTGAAGACTTTGGTGGAAGTATGT
Source organism: Hemileia vastatrix (assembly GCA_030280995.1). NCBI lineage: Eukaryota > Fungi > Basidiomycota > Pucciniomycetes > Pucciniales > Zaghouaniaceae > Hemileia > Hemileia vastatrix. Next base: position 21,746,860 of record JASXTE010000001.1, on the reverse strand, counting down.
TATTTTTTGAGACTAAGAAAACTCAATGCCAAAAAATTAAACTAAATAGCCAAGTAAATGGAAACTTGTGAAAATTAAGGAATATTTTCGTTCAAATCAGCATTTGAAAACTTTAATCAATATTCTTTTGCATTTTATGCAGCATTTTCATCTCTTATGTTTGCTAACCTTTTCGTTGCTTAATCATAGTATGTCTTTGTATACTAAGTACTTCCCTTTAGTTACTCTTTTCCGCAAAGTTTGGTTAAAATTAACCTTTTGGCTCACGAAAAATTGAATTCAAGTGACAAATCACTGGCTACCAGAATTAAGAAATTAAATCTATCCAAGATATTCTCTAAAGCAAAAGAGAGAAAAGAAGCTGAAAATTAATCTAAGCCAAGCCAATGTTATTCTGAAAACATAAATTCCTAATTTTTGTTGGTGTAAGTTTTATTAAGAACGTTAACGACAGCGGAAGTTGAGTGAAATGAAAACAAACGAGACCAGCTAAACCAAAGCAGATACAGCAAAACCATAAACACTTGGCCTTCTTACCAAAATTTTTTACAACTTTTTTGCCAGGGTCAGAGCTATTCCAGCCTCAAATAGGGAGTTTTAGGCTTTTTTGAGTGGTACACCCAACAAGAAAAATGCCACGCCAGTAAAAAAAAGTGCACAAAAAATGGCAAAAGGGCCAAGAATTATTTTTCTTGCCGTATATATTCTTAGTTTTTTTTAAATTCTCACAAAAACTAAATACTTATCCTTGGGCATTCACACTTGAATATAAAGGTAATAATAAAATGAATTTTTGTCACCTGAAATTTAAAAGACAAATCAACCCGAGAATCATATTTCATCTTAACAGAAAGGATGAGGAAAACCAATTTTTTAAACTATTTCAAGAAGAAAAAAATAAATGATAGCTAACACCGGGGAAAAAAAATGGCGACTAGATGTCGGGTTTAGTTCGCATACTGAATTGAATCAATTCCTTATGTGAACTTAAACCAGCGTCTAGTTGCCATTTTTTTCCCCTGTGCAAAGAAGTAAAATAAAATAAAATAAAATAAATCCATTTCATATCAAGAGCAAAAAATATTCAATTTTTTTAAAAAAAAAGTAATTCCTTTTGTTATTTTATTTGAGGAACTGCCTAAATGGACAGTAAGTACAGCAGCTGACAAAAAGATCCGGAACGTTTTTGCATAATCATCATTTTCACACTATCTTTTTTTTTTTCTCTCAACCACCATCACCTCTCATATCCCATTAAACATTTTTCAGGATTATTTTGCTTTCTCTCTTTTGGAAGGTGTTTTTTAAGGGTTGTTCTTGCAAAAGCTAACAAGTTATTTTCTCTTTTTCTGATTTACCATTTTTTCTAGTTTTCTCCACCTATGTCTCTGGCACATAGCCACCACAGACATTTCAACCCCTGCATCATGTATAGGATAATTGGGATTTCAGATGGGGAGAGGGGGAAATACAACTGATATTGGGTGCTTCTACAAGGCTGCACCACTTCACAAGGACTAATCACAAAATTCCACTCTAAAGGAAATCTTGAGCCTGCACCATGAGTTGAGCACACTCTCAAATCCTCATTGTGTAACCTCTAAAAAATCAAAAGTCTAAACTAATTGAACTTTCAAGCTCCTGATCATTGGAAATTTCTGCCCAAACATTTCAAAATCATGTACATTTCTTCAGTTAATTCAACAGAGTTTCTGTCAAAAAACCCTTTTTACATCAAAAAACAGCAATAAGTGACTTATGTTTTGCAAAAGAGCATTTACATTTATCAGTTTCTGATAGAAAGTTCATTGTATGGTCTGATAAGTCATCATTTGATGTTGGAAAGCCTTCTGGACCAACACTAATGTGGAATCACAAAGATGAACCCTTGTCTCCAGGCAACATTCAAGAGTGGGAGATCATCTGTTAAGGTTTGGGGGGGAGAGGGATTTTTTCAACACTTCTAGTTTTCCCTCTTTTATATGACTCCTAATTAATGCACCTACAAGGACTTCATTAAAAAAACTTATATTAAACTAATGCCAAAATTAGGGAAACAAAAAAATAATTTTATTAAAAATGTGATATAAATCAAATAATTTAGTAAAACATTTATTTAACATGTTTTACTATTTTAAGTATTTAAGACATTTTAAGGGAAAAAAAGTGCACAATTGTAACATTAAAATTTTCAGGCTAAGATCAGATACAGAGATATGAATAGCTTGGTTTATTAAGTTTTCTAGAGGAATTAAGTGGTCCAGTATGAATTGAAGTTTTCCAGGGTCAAATAAAATGATAAAATAGTTCAATAAAACAGGCTTACAATGCAAAAAATCAAGTGGCATCTGCTAACAGGTGTCTATCCCTATATTCAGTTTTGATTTAAGAGTATACTTGGTTTGATATTGTGCAAGCTAGTGTTCCCATTGTGCAGTGCACAATCTTTCCAGAAGAATTACAGCTGAGCTGTAATTGAGTTAAATAAAAGATAGGGATTGGAACCTGCTATCAGGTGCCCATGTTTTTTTTCTGGTGTTAGTAATTTAAATCTCACTTATTATAGTGAAAAATAATTACAGGTTTTAATAAAAAAGTATAATGATTAAAGTAAAACTTAAAAGACTTATAAAAGTACTGATGAATATGATGGTAATTGATTGGATATATAAAATAAAAGATGTAGTAAGGAATGTAGAATAATAGCCAAAATCCTCAATATATACCTAAAAGTCTTTGGTGTCCACCCTCTGTTCCGCAGACCCCATACACTTCTCACCCTTCCCCTTTCAGCAATTTGAAAGTGCTCATCTCTTTATGGGGCTTATTTCAAGCAGTTTAGAAGGCCCAAATTACAAAGAACTTTCCCTTCACAAAAGAGGAACCCAATGAAACACCAAAAATGACCAATATGAAAGGATAATCCATAAAAATGAAAAAATAACCCAAAAATAAAATTTATGCATGCTAATATTTAAAGAAACTTATTAAAAAATTAAGAATATGAACCAGCTAAAATACTTCATTAAAGAGTATCAACAGTAGAAGTTAAAATACTAAATGTAAATTAATTCCCACTGAAATTCCCAATCCAAAATACCTGATATAGACAATAAACCAATCCAGAAACTGAATAGAGGGTCAAATGTGGGGCAAGTGAATGCATATTCTTGGTAGACAGTTTAAAGCATAAATTCTTTACTAAATTAGTACAATAAGGCAATTTTTGGCAAGATTATGAATTCCGGGTGTTTATCTTATGATGAATGCATTAGGGGGTATCAAAGTTGACCAATACACAATTAAATAAATTGCAGATAAAAATCCTTATACCCCAATTATCTTCCTCAATTATTTTTGCTAATAATTTGGTTATTAGACATTTTACAAGTCAAAGTTGACCTCTTATCCAACATTTTTCTACTCAATTTCTCATAACCACATATTGGACAACTTTCTGTCATAAACACATATTTGACTACTCTCTGCATATACCTTCTACCTTTCTGCACAGCCCCATTCTCATCTCATCCTGTATATTCTCTCCATTCAGAAAACCTCACTATCTCATCTGCTTGTTTTACATCCTTTTCATCTCCAATTATCTTTACATACCCCATCATCATAGATCTTCTCAAAGGCAGCTTTCCCCCAGTTGTTCTTCAAATCTCACTACTCCCTCTTTCCCTTGCTCAGCCAAGAAATCAAAGAACTTTCAATTAAAAAAAGATAATCATCTCATTCTTATTAACTGGGTGAAAACTAAATCTAACTATGATTCTTGTTTGGTAATACAAATGTAACTAAAGTAGGAAATCCCCCCGCATCAAAAGTTAATGGTTATCTACTAATGGCCAATGAATTACAGAATAAGACCAAGGGAAGGATAGATCTTTTACCTAAACAGATTTCTGATTCTTTCAAGCATTACCAAGTCAAATACAAGATGGAAAAGACTCTTTAATCTTACACTAGTTTTGGTATTACTGACATCAATATCAGTGAGGGAATAAAATCAATAAATGATAAACTTGAATCTTTATGTCCTTACTTTAAAGAGATGGATGTTATTTTTGGAGAGTGAGCTGCTGTTAATCCTGAAAAAATGTTGGATGGTGAAGATGCTATATCTGAACACAATGTCAAAACAAATCTCTTCCCATCCTCTTTCTCCACTCAAGCCTCCCCTGTTCTACATTCAACAAAACAAGATAGCTTTGATATAGATCCTTATGGAAATTTAAACCAACCCAATATAGCTCAAGTCTGTTTTTTTTTCTTTTATATTACCAATTATTTTTTTTATTTAGATTTTCTTATTTCTAAAAAGGCTGAAAAAAAATTCAGGAGCCACAATCAACTGAGTCTGAAGACAGCAACAATGTTGAGGAGGAAAATGTGACCTTTAACAAAAAGAAAAGGGCTTCAAGTAGTTTAAATTCCCACTCTCAAAGAAGACAAAAAAGTGATACTTCATTTTTACCCATTTTTCTTCTATCAAAGAATTTTTGGAGAAACATGATTCTGGTAAGTGATACCATACCTCTTAATACTTTACTCTGCTTTTCTTCTACTTTTTGTTAATATTTCTTATCACTCTAGAACAAGTGGAAGTTTCTAAAGAGACTCTAAAGTTTGAAAATCAAAAATATGAGCTCTCTTTAAGGAGGGATGACAGAGTACATGAATTAGAAGAGAGTAAGTACAAGATCTCTTTACAGAATGATGATAGGGCACAAGACTTGGAGGAGAGGAAGTACAAGCTCTCTTTACAGAAGGATGATAGGGCACAAGACTTAGAGGAGAAGAAGTACAAGATCTCTTTAAAGAAGTTTAATAGGGCACAAGACTTGGAGGAGAAGAGATTTGATCTAACTCTTTGTATTGAAAAATCAAAGAAAGAGGAGAAAACACTCAAGCATCAAAACTTAATAGAACAGATGAAATTTAAGCATGATCTCAAAGAAAATTAAAAGAAGAAAATTTTTTTAATGGAATGTGTTAAAGCCAATTAATCTTATGAGAAAATTGAATTTCTAATAAAAATTTTTAATGACTAGTGTGTTTTATTTCTTTTATACTTCAATTACTCATAATTATTTGTACATAAAATTTTACTATAGTTTTGTGTATTTCATTACTCTATCCATCATTAGTTGAAGTTTTGTATTTTAATGTTAAAAATTCTTTTTTAAAGATAAGTTTCAAGTCTTGTTTAAAAATTTTCTGATCCCCCCCCCTGCATTTTTTTGAAGTAAGGGGTGGGTATCACCAAAATTCTTTCAAGTCAAGAATCTTAAAATTTGCATATGAAAATTTGGAATTACTAACCCCTGCATTTTACAGGTATCACCAAAATTCTTTTAAGTCAAGAATTTTGCAAGTCTTATAAAATTTTTTGGCAATAGTCCCCCCCACATTTTATTGAAGAAATTTTTACAAGTCAAAAATTTTTCATATCAGATTTGAAAATTTGTCAATACCCCCCCCAGAATTTTATTGAAGTAAAGGGGGTGGGTATCACCAAAATTTTTACAAGTCATAAATTTTGCATGTCATATTTGAAAATTTTCAAATACCCCCCTTAATTTAATTGAAGTAAGGGGTGGGAATCACCAAAACTTAATATAATTACATAAATTAATATATAAAAAACTAATATATATCAATATCCCTAGTTTTAAAGTAATGACAATTCCTCTAAACCAAATTTGGATAAAATCTAGAAATAAATGTTTGGGAATTTCCACAAGTGTAGGCCAAGGAACCTCATGAAACAAATAATTTTTGTCATGATTCCCATTTATACAACACAAGGTTATTGGCCCATTACTTTACTTTAGGAATTTGAAATATAAAAGTTATTTTTAAAAAATTTATGAATAAATAAAAAATATTTTATGACTCTACTCATCCCCATAATTTTTTGATCTACATAAAGTTTTTTTATATCTGTTAAATTTACCTTCTTTTTTTACCTTGTTCATTTGGTGGATTAATTTTTGACTGATTTGAAATGAACATCCAAAATTTGTGAACTATTGACAAGATTCCAAGCCAGGTGGAGCTTTGGTTGTTAGGTGATGATCCTGTGAAAATTTTTTAAGTAACAAATAGATTACTATGGAAATAAAATGAGTGAAATGATTTTAAGAATGAAAAATTTATTATCAGGCATACCAAGAGAATAGCCTTTAACAAATCCTGGTCTAAACATGAAATAAATTAAGTGAGATTTAGAAAAAAGGCACAAATTTAAAGGTCAATATCTCTGCAAACACTCAGCCAAGCTCAAATAAATTTATGAGAAATGAAAGATAGGCTTCAGAAGAATCTTTAGCTAAAAGAACATAAGATTTGAATAAACCTAAACCTAATTGTGACTCTGATTTTCAAAATTGCACAAAAATTTGAAAATTTATGATGAAAACTCAAACAAGATGGATATATAAGCCTAGATAATCATCAGATAAGAGTTTCAGAAGCCTTATTCTCTACTAATACAATAAAAATATAAAATAAATTAAGTAACAATTGGAAAAAAAGCTTAACTTTTAAGGTCAAAATCTCAGCAACCACTGAACCAAATTCAAACCTGTTTGTGGAAAATGAGAGATAGGCTTCATGAGAATCTTTATTAAAGGAAATGTGTTTTAAATAATACTAATCCCAATTTTTTACATAAAAACATGAAATAAAAAAATTAAATTGGGAAAAAAAGGCTCAAATTTAAAGGTCAATGTATCAGCAACTAATTAACCAAATTCAAATCTGTTTGTGAGAAATGAAAAGTATTCTTTAGAGGAATCATCACTTAAAAGGGAATTAGATTTGAATAAACCTAACCCTAATTCTGAGTCTTATTTTCAAAAGTTTACAAAAACTTGAAAAGTGGTAATGGAGATGAGAAAAAGAAGAGTTGAATAAGTCCACTATTATCCAGATAAGACTCATGCATATATTTAAGTATGAAATTTTTATAGAAGGAAAGAGATATCATTAAGGCATAAAAAAGGAGATGAAACTTACCTTGATTGAAAAGTAAGAAAAATAGAGTGAGAAAGAATGATGTTGGAATTTGGGGAAAAATGAATATGGAGTAAGTTAAATGCATAAAGAATGTGCAATGTATGTGTTTTAATAAAATGGAACCAAAAAAAAAGTGAAATATGGGAAAGGGGGATAATGACCATTCCAAGGAGGAATGATGAGTAGGGTGATGGAGCTAAAAAAGAAAGAAAAGAGGGAGATTAATTAAAGGTTAGTTTTATTATTGAAATGAAAAAACCACTTAAAAAATAAGACACAAAAGAGAAAAAATACAGAAAAAATACAAAAAAAAATATAATTAGCAATCAAAAAATCAAATAAATGAATAAATTGACTTACCTGGAGAGATGAGATGAGAAAGTAAATAAAACCAAATTTTTTGAGGGATGTTTGAGGAGAGGAGGAAAGGATATGAGGGATGAATAAAAAAAATAAATAGTGAAAAATAATGTGATTGCAGAAAATATGTGATTTCATGCTGAGTTGGTGAATGAAAACAAATGAGAAATCCAAAAAAGAGACTGTCACACGCCATGTGACACTTGAAGAAAAAATAACTCAATTAAACCACTATTCCAGCCTAACTCCTAGCAATACCCATGTCACGCGCCACGTGACACTCGAGGCAAAAGCAGCTCATTAAATCAATAAAACAGAGGTCTAAATCCATACTTGAAGCGCAGAAAGCAATTCTACATAGCAACTGTGACTTTCCTTTGTGTACTCACTATTCAACAGCGCTAGTCTAAACTCTAAATCTAAATTAGTCAATCTCTCAATAGTGTGTCTTAGTCTTTTTCTCAATAAGCAACGCACAGTGCAATAGTCAATGTAATAGTCCACTAAAAAGGTTTATTAAAGTATCTGTGGGTTATTAAAAAGGGGTAGTGAGCATGGACGCAATGGTTAGTGGAGGATTAAAGGGTTAACAGACGTTAGTGAGGAGGGTCCAGGTGTAACGGTGTGGTCTTCCAACATTGGAAGGGGCCTTTGTTGTGTGATTTGGTGCGGTTTGTGCATGTCTTAATTGACATTTGTTAAAGAATTGGGTATTTTTCTGGTTTTATTCCGTGGATATTGGGTCTGCAGGTATGTGGGTGCTATAATTGGATAGCCCTGGTTTTTCTCTATATTTTATGTCTTGAAGACATTTTTCATATTCTGAGTTTTAAGGGGTCATTTCCTCATTTTTCATTTATAAAAGATTGCTGTTTAATTTTGTTTTTCGTGTTTTACAGGCTAACCTTAAGTCTTAGGGTTAAGTTCTTAGTACCATTTGATAGAGCTAATTTTTCTCTATATTTCATGTTTCAATGTTGTTATAGTGAAATTCCGTGTTTTAAAGGTTTTAGTAGTTGTAGCTAATTTTTCTAAGTATATTAGTGGTTTTTATTGGTTTTCTGGCTTCAGGGAGGCCGGGCCGCTTCAGGCGGCATCTCCGACGTCGGGCGCCATGCCCGCCTCTGTTTTAGGAGGTTGGGGAGCGCTCCAGGAGGGTTTTTTATGCAATTTGGCGGGTACAGGCGCCAGATTGGTGGGTGCGCATGGGCTCTTAGTTAGTGGTCTGTGTGTACATAGTGAATAAGACAGTTTGGGGCAACCTTAATCATAATACAACCATCCGGAGGTGATCTCATTGTTCCTCACTCAGTTTTCACTGTTTTCTGGCCACAATTGGCTGTGTTTGTTGCGATTAAGTTCTTCATTTAACTTAACTTTGGCGACTGTTTTCTCTGTTATAGTCTTGCAAGCTATAGCAAGTATTATTGCTGTCTCTGGTGTGGATTTGCAGCCTACATCAAGTATCTTTGCTGTCTCTGGTGTGGACTTTGTTCTAAATTTCAGTTCTTTGGTCTGGTAGTCTATCTGGGGACTACTTTCTTGGCTCATCAAGCAGTCAAGTGTGTTGAAAAGGAGCTTTAGAAAAACAGGAACCAACTTACTTTAGCAAGTAAATCTCACTCTATTTTTCTAAAGGGACAGGGGATTTTCTCTCTGGTTTTTCTCCAACTCCCTTGGTAAAGGCCTATAGCTAGCACTATAGGATTGTCTACATTTCTGGTGCCCAACATGGGGTAGAACTTGCTAGTGCTTTGGAATCTCTGTTTTCTTTGGTTGGATCTTTTTGGTGTTTTGGACTGGAGGAATGGCTTCTGGTTCCTCTATTCCTGTGGTGACTGTCAGTGGGGGGAATGGTCCTCCTTCTGTGATGGTCAGGGAGTGTGTGAGAATTAAAACTTGGGATGGTACCAAGTTTAATGGGGAGGATGTCAAGTGGTTTCTAGAGAAGTATGAAACTGCTGCTGGAGTGGATGGTGCTTCCTACCTGGACATGGTGAAGCAGATTATCTTCTTCATTGGTGATAGGTCAGTGGAGAAGGAGATTGTGGCCATGTCTGGCTACAAGAAGAGGGATTGGAAATTGTTGTGTAGGGAGATGGTGGATAGATGGGGTGTCAGGTTCACTATGGTGGATCTGAACAAGGTTTTCAGTGAATGGCAATCTTATGGTGGTGTTGGTAACTTACATAGTTACAGGAAGTTTCTGCTACAGTTTGATCCTGTGGTGGAATATTTGGTGGAAGTGGAGGAGCTGGCACATGAAAATGCTGCCAAAGATGTTTTTTGGTCTGCCCTGGCTAGAGATGTCAGGATGGATGTGTTGAAGGAGCTGTCAAGAAAGAATTTGATGAAGACTCTTTCTAATGGGGATCAGAAGTTGCCTGCCTTGGATAAGGTGAAGGAGGCTGTTGAGGCCCATTTGAAGTTATTGGCTGTGGACACCTATCAGGAGGGGTGTGCAAAGTATGTCAGAAAAGTCAGTGAGGCTTTGGCTGAAGAGGAAGTTAGAGAGAAGAAGGAGGAGAAGAATTTGGTGCAGGCTCCCAAACAGGAGAGGGACCTAATGGTGGAGCAGTTGGCTGATCTTACAAAACAGCTGCACATTTTTGTTCAGGAGGCCAAGAAGGTTAATAAGACACCTTCTCAGCCTAGAGATTTTGAAAGGAGGGCTGGTAGGAGTGATCCTTGGGTTTGCTCTTATTGCAGTAGGAGGGGGAACAGGTCCAATGATTGTTGGGCACTGAACAGAGATGTGTCTGAAGGAAAAGTGGAGTTTGATGGCAGGGTTTTTAAGTTCCCTGACGGTTGTTTTGTGAAGCCCAGTGAGGGGAAGGCTCCTGTGGATTTGGTCAGGAGAAGGGGTGGTCTCAATCAAAGGAGGCCAAGGTTTGAGGAGATTCCTGATCAGGGGAAGTCTTCTGTTAAGGTAGATGAGGACGTCAAGGGAAAGGGGAAGGAGGTCAATAAGGTCTCTTTTTCTACTTCCTTTGGTGGTTTGGAGTTGTATTCTTGTGGTGGACAGTCAAGTGGTGAATGCTTGGCTGGTGTTTATGATGTGGAAGCAGGAAAGGTGGGTAGGCCTAAGAGCAGTTCTCAGGCCCAACCAAAGCCAAATGCTTCAAAGGGGGATCCTAAGCTGAGTGCAGCTAGGAAGAGGTACAGCAAAGAGGAGCTGTACAAGATGCAGAAGGTAGGCCTGGTTTATCTTCAATGTGCCAGTGCATGGATTGCTGCAGGAGAAGGAAAGAAGTGGGTGCTGCCTCTGGTTTTTTGGAGTGCGGTTCAGGCTCTATTGAGAGTCTGTCTTTTTTAGAGTAATGAGGGCTGATCACCCTAGTGCTACAACCTCTCCCCAAGATGAGGAAATCCCAGGTTGTAGTAGGTCAGCTCCCTTGGAGATATACCAAGTGGATTTTCAACTTTCTCTTTTTAATGTTTCTCTTCTCTGCAAGTATTCATCAAGTTTTTTATCAAGTCTCTGTTCTCTCTCAAGATTTTTAATTATTTTTAATTCAAGTTCAAGGAAGAAGATTGGTTATATATCTTTATTTAAAGATATGCGGAAAAGTTTTGGGGTGGTGAGATTGGGGTCTACAAGTAAGTCCTCCCAATTGTGCACCGCTAGGGTTTCTTCTACACCTTTCAAAAACATTACCTGGGCCACACCTGTGAGCATTGGGGAAACCCCTGGTTATTTTTGTAGGTCAGAAGAAAACTCAAGAAAAGAAGATAAAAATTTCAAGATAATTCATGAAAATCAAAAAAAAAATCTGAAGATAATGAAGAAAGAAGATGCAAAGTATTTTTGTGAAGATCATCAAGATCGATTTTTGGGTCTCCAGCATGAGGTTAAACTGCAGAAAATTTTGAAGAGAGAAGATCATCAAGATCGATTTTTGGGCCTCCAGCATGAGGATAAACTGCACAATTTTAGAAGATGTGATTCTGAAGATGAATCAAGATTTGAAGATTTGGAAGACGGAAGTGAGGATGAAGATGTGGAATTGCGGAAAAGTTTTGGAGTGGTGAGATTGGGGTCTAAAAGTAAGTCCTCCCAACTGTGCACCGCTAGGGTTTCTTCTACACCTTTCAAAAACATTACCTTGGCCACACATGTGAGCAATGGGGAAACCCTTGGTTTTTGTTCCAGGTCTGGTGGTGAAGATTTCCTGAAGATCCCTCAAGTTGAAGGTGGAGCGGCAAAGTATAAGAAGGTTGCGCAGAAGATTAGGCCTTTCAATGAGCCTATGCCTGTGGGTTTGAATCCGCCTTTGAAGAGACCTCCTTTGTCAAGATATCCATACTGTACTCCTTTGGTGAAGAATCCTCCAGAATTTGTAGAGACGGCTAGGGTGACTGTGGAAAGATTGAAAGTTGTTAATTTTGGTCCTGATGGGTGGTTTTCTGAAGAAGAAAAGAAGTTGTTGTTGCACTTTATTGTGCTAAGGGAAAAAGCTGTGGCGTTTGTTGAGGAGGAAAGGGGTGTATTGAAGCACTCTTATGGGGAACCTTACTTGATTCCTGTGGTTTGTCATGAACCTTGACAAATCAAACCTATTCCGATTCCAGCCGCTATTAGAGAGGATTTTGTAGAGATTGTTAGGGAAAGAGTCAGGACTGGGTTATATGAACAATCAACATCCAGTTACTCAAGTCCGGTGTTCTGTGTAAAGAAGCAGAATGGAAAGTTGAGGGTGGTTCATGATCTTAGAGCCTTAAACAGAGTCACTATCAAGGACGCTGGTATGCCACCAAGTGCTGAGGATTTTGTTGAAGCTTTTGCTGGAAGGGTGTGTTATGGTTTGGGTGATATTATGGGTGGTTATGATGAGAGGGAACTCCATACGGATTCAAGGCCTCTCACAACTTTTGAGACTCCTTTGGGAAGATTTAAGCTCACTAGGTTGCCTCAAGAAGCAACTAATTCAGTGGCAGTTTATCAAGCACAGATGGCTTGGATTTTGCAGGATGAGGTTCCTACTCATGCTGGTATTTTTATTGATGATGGTAGAATTAAAGGACCATCCACTGATTATGGTAATGAGGTGTTAGCGGAGAACCCTGGAATAAGGAGGTTTGTGTGGGAATATGCAATAACTCTAGAGAGAGTGTTGTTCAGGATTGAAGAGGCTGGTTTGACCATTTCAGGGTCAAAATTCTGTTGTTGTGTTCCTGCTTTGGAAATTCTGGGTCATGTGGTATGTAAAGAGGGAAGGATTATGGCGAAGAAGACACTACGCAATATAGGGGGTGGACTTGCTAGCAAGTCCCCAACCTGAACTCAGGCACAACTCAGATGGAACTCAGACTGAACTCATACTGAACTCATATTGAACTCTACTTGAAGACCCACCTAAAACTGTTCTGCTGAGTGGTGTTTATCCCTGATTGTATGGTTCCTTTGTCAATAGCTCAATGTGTGTTCAATCTGTGGTGAACTTGAGTCCAAGGTTGCGGACTTGCTAACAAGTCCGCCCCCCATATTGCGTGGTGAGAAGATTAATAAAATTCAGTCATGGCCAAGGCCTAAAAATACTACTGAAGTCAGGGGATTTTTGGGTGTATGTGTATATTTCAGGATTTTTATTAAGGATTTTTCTTTGTTGGCTTCACCTTTAAGGAGGTTGACCAGAAAAGATGCAGATTGGGAATGGACTGAAGAGTGTGAAGAGGCTTTTCAAAAGTTGAAAAAGGTTGTTGGTGAAGATATTGTTCTTCACAAGTTGGATTATGGTGTTGGTGCTGGAAAAATTAACCTGGCAGTGGACTCAAGTTATATTGCTGCTGGTGCTGTTTTGTATCAGGAGGATAAGACTGGGAGGGTCAGGCCAGTAAGATATGAGTCTGTGGTGTTTAATGAGGTGGAATCTAGGTATTCTCAACCTAAGTTGGAATTGTGTGGTGTAGCTAAAATTTTAAAGAAGCTACAGACGGTTTTGTGGGGGCAGCATTTTGAGCTGCAGGTGGATGCAAAATCTTTGGTTCAGATGATCAATACACCTAGTCTTCCAAATGCTCCAATGACTAGGTGGGTGGCATTTATTCAACATTTTTCTTTTGACCTGGTACACAAACCAGGTAAAACTTTTACTATGCCTGATGGATTATCAAGGAGAACACCTACAGACGAGGATTCTGATTCTGAAGAGTTTGACGAGGATTTTCCAGTGGTTAGGGCCAGCACAAAGGGTGCTGAAGATTTTTCTTTCCTCCCCCATGAGGCTAAACTGGATGATTGTTCTGACCTCCCCCAAGAGGCTAAACTGGCTGGATCTGATCTTGATTCTGGTGATCAGGATTTTTTTGTTGATGAAGATGGAGTTGTTGTTTGGGACAGCTCAAAATTGGAAAAGGGTGTTTTTGTTAGTGAACTTGATTCTCACAAGGTTCAATGGAAAGAGAAGGACGTGCCAAAATTTAAGGATTTGTGTCCTGGTTGGGCTGCTCAATTGGCTCATGTTCACACTGGTGATTTTGATGACAGAGTTGTACCCTTGGATGTTGTTTTGTTGGATTTTGAAGATGAGACCTGGGGTCAGTCTGGGTTTTATTTTATTTTGGTGGAATATCTGTTGACCTTGGAGAGGCCAGATAGTTGTGATGATGATACTTGGTTGGAAATCAAGAAGAAGAGTCCTGGATTTTATGTGTCAGGAAGGTGGTTGATGAGAAGGAGACATCCTAATCCTCAAGTGGTGGTGACTCAGAAGAAGGGTCAAGAATTGGTTTTGAAGTCTTTGCATGAAGACCTTGGTTATAGAGGCTTTGGGGAGACTTATAGAAGAGTAGCAGACAGATTTTGGTGGCCGGGTATGAAGTTGGCTGTGCAGGGTTGGGTTCAATCTTGTGAAGAATGTCAAAGAAGAAGTCACTTGAAACCTAAAGAGGTGGACCGTGCTACTGGTGAATCAACTGTCTTTGGAAGAGTCAGTCTGGATGCTGTCCATATTAAAGAGGGCAGGTATAAATACTTGATTGTTGCTAGGGATGATTTTTCTGGTTGGGTTGAGGCAGTTCCTCTGGTTAATTTGACTGCCAAGAATGTGGCAGAGTTTTTGAAGAAGGAGTGGATTTATAGGTATGGGTTGATGAAGTTGGTGACTGTTGATGGTGGGCCAGAGTTTGGTGCCAAATTTAAAGAAGCTGTGGCTAGTGTTGGTTCTAGGGTTAGAGTGGCTACACCGTATTATCCTGAAGCTGAAGGCATGGTTGAAAGAGGCCATCAAGTTATCAAGAATGCTTTGGTGAAGATGTGCAGAGATAGTTCCAAAAAGTGGAGGCATTATTTACCCTTGGTTTTATTTGCTGATAGGGTCACTGTGAAGAGGACAACTGGCTATTCTCCTTATGAGTTAATGTTTGGGCAGAAAGCCGTTCTACCAGTGGACTTGGAAGCTGTCTCTTATCTTGGAATTGATTGGGATAACATGCACTCAACAGAAGATTTGCTCTGTTCCAGGATGCAACAGTTGGAATGTAGAGAGGAATGTCAAGAGAAGGCATACTCTAGAATGATAAAGATTAGGAATCAATCAGTCAGGTACTGGGACAAGAAGTTGGCTCATAGACTTAGGAATCCCTTGAAACCTGGTTGTTTGGTTTTGGTGTATAATAGAAGTTTGGAGAGTCAGTGGGGGAAAATGTTTGCTGACAGATGGAATGGACCTTACAGAGTCAGATCTCAGGCGTCTGGAGGTTCTTATGTTTTGGAAGAGTTGGATGGTGCAGTCTTGAAAAAGAGGGTGGCTGCAGATCAAGTGAAGAGGTTTTATCCCAGAGGCACTAGGCATGAAGAAGATTGACTCCGCAATGAGGATAAACTACGGACCATTCTTTAATTTTGGTTTTTTTGTGGTGATGCTATGCATCTGTTTGTTGGAAACTTTTGTTAGAGGGTACCCATGGGTGGGGCTTCTAGATTTGATCTTGGCAAGTGTAGGGGTGACTGATGGGCTGGCTGCTCTATCAACAGTTACCCCAGATTGTCTGTTTCCAACCCTTTTTCATAATTTGGTTGAACCCTAGTATTGGTTTCTTTTCACAGGTTTTAGTCCTCTATGACTTTAAACTGGTAATTCCTTTGGTTTTCAAGTGCCCTACTCTTCACTTTTATTGGTTTTGGTTTTTTTTTGTGTTGGATGTTGTGTTTTTGTTAGAAGGTACCCAGGGGGGGGCTTCTAGATTTTATTTTGGCAAGTGTGGGGGTAACTGATGAGCTGGCTGCTCTGTAGAACAGCTACCCCAGAATGTCTGTCTCAAGTCTTTTGTTTTTCCTAGTTGAATTCTAGTTCTGTTGTTTATTATTCAGGTTTCAAGTCCGCTATGACTTTAAACTGGTTTGGGACTGGCTTCTTTATCTTTGGTTCTTTCAGATTGGTGGTTGATAACTGGTGGTCTCCCATCATTTTTACTTATTGGAGGGAGCCCACCCAGTGATCATTTCTATGGACCAGACTTTCCCTTATTGGACCATCTATGGAGCTGGACTTTCTTTGATTTTGCAGTTAAGTTTTTGCTAGATAGCAGTCTTAGATTATTTTCTTTTTTCTCTTTTTTTCTTTTAATTTTTTTATGGGGGTTGTTTAAAATTATAAAATCAAAAATATAGGGTGTTACCACATCAGGGTCACCTGGATGTGGGCAAGCATTGGTGGGGAAAGGCTCATCAATTGGCCGGGCAATGCTATTTTCTTATTTTTATTTATTATTTATTTCATGTGTTTCTGTGTTTCATTATTTTTTATTATTTTCTGAATTTCTAAAATTTTTGAATTTTGTTTTCTGTTAACCATTTAAAAGAATTAATTGTGTATCCACATCAAGGTGCACTTGGATGTGGGTAAGGTATCAGGGGATCAGCTCATCAATTGTCTGGGGGATACCATTTGTATTATTTTTTATATTTTATTTTATTTCATTTATTTTATTTTATTTTATTTATTAATTTTTAATTTTAGTATATTAAAAAAAAAAAAATTCTGAAATTGTTTTTATTAATTGTTTTATATTATTATTATGTTTCTAATCTTTTTGCAGGAGCTCATTGTCTGGATGATGAAGCTTCTGGAGGCTGGTCCGGATTGTGATGTCGTTTTTGTTTTTTGTTGGGATTGTGGGAAGCACTGTGTTCTTTGAAGTGCATCCTGCTGGAGAGATGATAGGGATTTTAATGGTCAGGGATTGGATTAGAGGGAAGTTCAGAGGAGGAAGAAGAAGAGGCAGGAATGGAGTGCTGGAGGGTGTGTTTAATTATCCTAGACATTTTCCAGTGGTCGTCCAGTAGGCTCTTTCTCAGGGATTTTTCAAAGTCATTCAAAGGTCCATGGAGGGCAAAGGCTTTTAGAATATTGGAACACATGGTGCTTAGGTGTTTCTTCATGTCTCCATAATCCAGGGTCAAAGAAGTTTCAAGAGGTTGGCCAACTCCAATAATAGATTCAGGAGGAGGGGTGCCAACTAGACAAGAAGAATTGGATCAGTAATTATTTTTGTTGAAGAAATGGAATAATTAATTTGGTACTTACAGATTTGAAGCTCATCAAATCTGTAAGCAGCTGGGATCTGGATCTCTGACAATTTTGTAATGGTCATAGTGGGTGGATCAACTAGGGAAAGATATGGATTCTCATGGTCTTCCTCTGAAGGATCCTGAGAAGGTGAACTGGGATGCTGATGTTCCTGGGGCCTAGTTGGAGCAGTGAGATTTTTGTTGTGGTTGTTATTTCTGTTGGATTAAGCTGGAGGAGGTGCTGGTGATGGAGTACCAGGGTTGTTAAAGGATGGAGCAGGAGAGGGGGATTTGGAAGCAGACTGCTCTCTTCTGGATGGAGAATTTGAAGAGATGGAACTGTCAGAAGAGTAGTTGGCTGACAGAGGAGAGGTGTAGTTTCTTTGTCTTAGTTGGGGACGAATTTGTTGTTGTGGAGCAGTTTGTGGTGTTCTGGTTTCTTCTTGGGGTTCTCTGGCAGTTCTCTTAGAAATCTGGTAAATTTTGGTGCTTTTGGACTTTGGAAGGATGGATTGCATTGCTCTGGGAGCAGTAGGAGGTAGTTGGGTTGAGTTGTTGTTGTTTTCTGGATGAATTTGGCTGTTTTCTGGCCGTTTTTGGAGGTTTTGGCCCTGATTTTCACTGTTTGGTGAGGCGGGCGGGCCGCCTGGACACGGTCTAAAAGCCTAAGAGTTGATTTTGAAGCTTTTGGAGCTAATTTGGCGGAGATAAAAGCAGTTTCTTGTGAGGCTAAGGCTGGTCTTTTGGGAAGAGTGCGGGAAGCTGAGCTTCTGGATCTTCTGGAAGGAGCAGAAGATAGAGAGGAAGAGGAAGGACAAAGCTCTGGGGATCTGGTAGGGGATCTGGAGATGTATTTGTGAGAAGGAGAAGGCGGAGGAATAGGGTAGTTGGCATCTCTGTCACATCTTTTCTTTTTGGAATAGCAAGAGTCACAAGCCCTGTTGTAGAATTTGGATTCAGGATTTGGAAGAGTGAATGTGCAAGGTCTGCACATGTGGATGCACTGTTTGCAGGCATAGTCCTTGGGAGCAGTGAAGCAAGGGAGAGTAGAAGGGTTAAAATCAGGAGATCCAGCCATGATCTGTGGTGAGAAAAGATGATGAAAAGGGAAAGGAGGAGATTTTTGTCAGTGATGGGTAGATGATGAAGTGAAGGTGGAAGTTCAGCAGGTTGGCTGTAGAGGTGTGCTGCATGAAATTGGCTGCGTCCATTTTTATGCGAAATTCCGTCAGTCCATCAAGACTCTAAACTGAAAAAGCTATGGTATCAAGATCAGTCCATCAAGACTTTAAACTGAAATCTGGTTTCTGTTAGTCCTCCAAGACTTTAAACTGGCTGGTTTCAAGATTTTATCAAGAATAGTCTGTCAAGACTTTAAACTGAACACTGTGTTAGTCCCCCAAGACTTTAAACTGAGGGTTGTAAGTCCCCCAAGACTATAAACTGAGGGAAAAGTTTTTGTTGTTGGAGTTGGTTTTGAAAGATTGGTGGAGGGTATCCGCAGGGGGAGCCTCCAAATTTAGCAAAGGCAAGTTTGGGGGTAATTGATGGGCTGGCTGCTCTATTTACAATTACCCCAGAATTTTAGTTTTTTCTCTGTGTCTTAATGTGGTTGATCTCTGGTTCTGGGTTTATGATTTAGGTTTTTGAGTCCCCCAAGACTTTAAACTGAGGGTTTTTGAGTCCCCCAAGACTATAAAATGAGGATGGTCCCCCAAGACTTAAAACTGAGGGTTGTTTGTGGTTACATCCTATAGAGGGTGTGGTCAATTTTTTTTTCTGAATCAAACTCAAGTACTAGTGGAATTACAGAGGGAATCAAGAGATGAAATGAAGTGTTCAGAATTAGCCTTGAACTGGTGAATGAGGTGTCTTCTGTTCTCAATGTCCTGTGGATCCCTAGCAGGAGTGGATTGGAAGTAGTGAAGCAGAAGTTGTTTCTGTTGAGATGTGTGTTGTTGGAACTTGGCCTTGATAGTGGGCAAGTGTGTTGGTGTTGGTGGTGCAATGGATCCTACATTGTTATCATCACTATCAGAAGAGGGAGGAGCTGAGAAGTTATCAGTTTTAAAGTTGAAGGAAGAAATGAATGTTCTTTACCATCAGATGGACCAGGGATGGGGGAACAAGTTGTTTTATGGGTTTTGGCACTCTTCTGGGAAGGGTGGAGCTTTTTGATTAATCTGCGTATCAGGATGGATGGCCTAGATCTTTTGGTGCTGGCAGAAGAAGGACCAGGTTGAGGTGGAGGTGAATCTGTTGTGGAAGAAAGTGGACCAGGTCTGTGGCAGGTCTTCTTTCTGGATTGGAAGACATCGCAGGACGTTCTGTATGGATGAACAGGTGGTGTCATGGCGCAGATTAAATTATTGTCGATGCAGTATTGGCAGGGGCCCATTTCAGAGGCAGATTTGGGAAGAAGGTTAAACATGGTGGTTGGATGAAGAAAAAATGCGGACATTCTCAATTGGAGGGAGGATGTGGTCTTCCAACATTGGCAGGGGCCTTTGTTGTGTGATTTGGCGCGGTTTGTGCATGTCTTGATTGACATTTGTTAAAGAATTGGGTATTTTTCTGGTTTTATTCCGTGGATATTGGGTCTGCAGGTATGTGGGTGCTATCATTGGATAGCCCTGGTTTTTCTCTATATTTTATGTCTTGAAGACATTTTTCATATTCTGAGTTTTAAGGGGTCATTTCCTCATTTTTCATTTATAAAAGATTGCTGTCTAATTTTGTTTTTCGTGTTTTACGGGCTAACCTTAAGTCTTAGGGTTAAGTGCTTAGTTCCATTTGATAGAGCTAATTTTTCTCTATATTTCATGTCTCAATGTTGTTATAGTGAAATTCTGTGTTTTAAAGGTTTTAGTAGTTGTAGCTAATTTTTCTAAGTATATTAGTGGTTTTTATTGGTTTTCTGGCTTCAGGGAGGCCAGGCCGCTTCAGGCGGCATCTCCAACGTCCGGCGGCCTGCCCGCCTCTGTTTTAGGAGGTTGGGGAGCGCTCCAGGAGGGTTTTTTATGCAATTTGGCAGGTACAGGCGCCAGATTGGTGGGTGCGCATGGGCTCTTAGTTAGTGGTCTGTGTGTACATAGTGAATAAGACAGTTTGGGGCAACCTTAATCATCATACAACCATCCGGAGGTGATCTCATTGTTCCTCACTCAGTTTTCACTGTTTTCTGGCCACAATTGGCTGTGTTTGTTGCAAGTAAGTTCTTCATTTAACTTAACTTTGGCAACTGTTTTCTCTGTTATAGTCTTGCAAGCTATAGCAAGTATTATTGCTGTCTCTGGTGTGGATTTGCAGCCTACATCAAGTATCTTTGCTGTCTCTGGTGTGGACTTTGTTCTAAATTTCAGTTCTTTGGTCTGGTAGTCTATCTGGGGACTACTTTCTTGGCTCATCAAGCAGTCAAGTGTGTTGAAAAGGAGCTTTAGCAAAACAGGAACCAACTTACTTTAGCAAGTAAATCTCACTCTATTTTTCTAAAGGGACAGGGGATTTTCTCTCTGGTTTTTCTCCAACTCCCTTGGTCAAGGCCTATAGCTAGCACTATAGGATTGTCTACAATGGGTGTAATTTTGGTGGTCTGTGGTGTGCAGAATGATGAATGGGTATGAGGTCAATGCAAGGAGGAGTAAAGGATGTAAAAGGGGTTGGATTTTGGTTCAACATTCTTTAGAATTAAATTATAAAACGTATATATAGTTAATAGTGGTAAAGCTTCAGGTTAAATCATTATTATTGTATCTTTCCTTATTTTCTCAGTAATTCTTTCTCAATCCTAAATCTTTGATTATTGAGTTTCCAACCCTTTGTGAGATCTTAAGAATATTAATATTACCTTTAAATTATATTAGAATTCTTCTTGAACATATCTCGAAGCAGTAGCTCTTCCTTCGAGTCATCTTCAAATCACTTCCTCAAACATTTCCTCTGTGCTTCGAAGAAGTTTCTAAACTATTCTCCTCATCTCACTTCCAGGAACACCCTCGACCTTGTGCGTAGGTCGTCCGGTGACAGTATAATTTAATTCTCTGTAGTTCTCATTCTTTTGCATACTATGTCCTTTTTTCAGGTGTTTTAAATTCTTTAAATGGCAACTGTTCAACGCACTCCTCCTACGGCCGCTACTACTAGGGCTCGCGCCAGAGGCAGGCCAACAGCTACACGGCCTGTTTCCCGCATTCACTCCTTGGAACCTCTTGACCTTAAGGAAGGGGGACATTCAGTCCAACCTGTAAAAGACATCCCCCAGGAATTTGATGATTCTAGTGAGGAACAAGAAGGAGAAGATACGATGCATGAGGCACCATCCGCCCCTGCTACTCACCCTTCTGGTCAACCTTGGGAACCTGGACCATCTAATTCGCTGGAAGACTTCATGAGACTTTTCATGAAAACTCTTTCCAATCCAACGTCTTCGGAGGCATCTAAAGTTAAAACTCCTTCCATAAAATCTCCTGATAAATTCAATGGAGAACATCCAGACAGATTGCGGCCCTTCTTGCGGACCTGCAAGCTCCTGTTCCATAACGACCAATCAAAGGTTGTTTATGCTTCTTCATTCCTAGCCGGAAAAGCAGAAAGATGGTTCAAACCTTATCTTCTCATGCTCTCTTTGACAGAAACCCACCTACTTATTAATAACTGTGAAAAGTTTGAAGACCAGCTCTTTACTTTGTTTGGTGACCCTAATGAAACTGACAACGCAGAAATTGAATTGGATTTCCTTTGCATGAGTGATAATGGTAAAGCCTCTGAATATATCTTGAACTTCAGAGCACTTCAAACTTGAGTAGGTTGGAATGATGCTGCCCTTAAGTATCATTTCAAAAAGGGACTTCCTTCGAGAATTATGGATCAATTAAATCTTCATGGTCAGAAAATGACTACTTTAACAGATTTAATGGATCAAACCCTTGAACTTGACGGCATTTACCAAGGACGACTACAACATTGTCAATATGCCAACAAATCTCAAGGCCTAAATTTTAAATCGGGACCTTCTTCACACCCACAGACAACTCAATCCTCCTCCACTCAATCCAAACCCAATAAGGGAAAGGACAAACCTAGACCAAAAGGCTCAACCCCAGGTAATATCAGCAAAGTACTGGATCCAAAAGGGGAACTTAAAGAAGCTGAGAGGAAGAGGCAAGCAGATAATGGGTTATGTATGTATTGTGGGGGTAAACACAAGCTAGAAGATTGTGTAAAGTTGAAGGAAAGAGAAGGTACTAGTTCAAGGTCAAAAAACTAGTAGATAGTTTACTTGTGTGCAAAGCAAACTATTTTATCTCTCCCAGTGCACAGAACCTCCATTTCTTAAGGACTGGAGTTGCCTTAAACCGCTTGAGATTCATTCTTTTCAAGGAGGATACCCCCTTCAGTTTTCCTATAGACTCTGGAGCTTGAATTTCTTTTTTCAGTTTATCTTTTGCCAAGAAGTTAAAACTGACATTCACAGATATCAATTGAACTCCAATATATTTGGTCAAATCAGATGAACCCAAATATTGGGTAAGTAAGAAAGCTTTATGGGTTTTCAACTTTCCAAACTTTCCCCCCTTCGAGTGGGAATTATCAGTCTTGGACGCCCCAAGAATGGACGATACCATCCTTGGCAATGACTTTTTAATGCATTGGAATCCTGAAATTGGTTGGTCACGGGGATTGATCACCCCACGCACTAAGTATATTTCTAATTCTTCAATGCAGGTCAATAGGGAGTTAAAAAACCCGCCTGACAATTAGGACAAATCTCTGCCAGATGACTTGTAAGCATCTAATCTTTCTCTAAATGAGCAATTGACTAACTCTTCTAGCTTGATCACTTCACTCAAAGAGGATTTAAATTGTCTCGAAGTAGTCAAATTATGCTCTCTCAATTCGGGTCTCCCCTCAACAGACTCTCTCAAAGATGATGAGGACAAATAAATCAATTTTGAAACCATTAAATCAACTCTACCGTAAATCTATCATGATTTCCTCGATGTTTTCTCAATCCGCAAGGCTGATATGTTACCACCTCATCAACCCTATGGCCATCAGATAGAGTTAATAGTTCCAGTACCTCCGGCAGGCCCTGTCTATTCTTTGTCGAAGGACAAATCTCAAGTTCTTCAAGACTACATTGCTGAGAATGTAGCCAAAAGTTTCACCAGAGCCAGTAAATCTCCAACCGGCTCCCCTGTTCTTTTTGTAAATAAAAAAGATGGTAGCCTTAGGTTGTGTGTTGACTATAGAAAGCTCAACACAGTTACAAAGAAGAATGCATATCCAGTTCCTCCTATGTCATTGCTTCTTACACTTTTTAATGGTGCTAATTTCTTTTCTAAAATTGATATTAGAGGCACTTATAATCTTATTCGCATTGCGGAAGGTCATGAACCACTGACTGCAATGCGCACTAGATTTGGTAGTTTTGAATATTTAGTAATGCCTTTTGGATTATGTAACGTACCATCTACTTTTCAAACTTTTGTTAATGACATCCTTCAAGATTTTGTTGAACAATTTGTGGTCATCTACTTAGACAATATTTTAATTTTCTCGAAGACACTGGATGAACATATTCATCATGTTCGACAGGTTCTAAATCGCCTTCGAGATCAGGGCCTCTACGCCAAGCACAATAAATGCAAATTCCATCTTGAATCTTTTGATTTTTTGGGTTTTACGTTATCCACTGATGGTTTAGTCATGGAAGACAAAAAGGTCCAAAAAGTCCTGGAATGGCCTGAGCCCAAAACCATTAAATCCCTCCAAGGATTTTTGGGTTTTGCCAATTTCTATAGAAGATTTATTAAAGATTACTCTAAAACTATTTCCAATCTTACTTCTCTTCTTAGAAAAGATATTCCTTTTGTTTTTACTTCTACAGCACAAAAGGAATTTGAAGCATTGAAGACTGCATTTACCACAGCTCCAATTCTTCAACACTTTGATCCTTCTGCTTTGACAATAGTCAAGAAAGACGCTAGCAATTATTCTATTGCAGGGGTCATTTCTCAATTCAATCCTGAAACAAAATTGTTTCATCCTGTTGCTTTTGAGTCACGCAAACTCATTGCAGCAGAATTAAATTACAAAATTCATGACAAGGAGCTTTTAGCTATTATTCATTATCTTAAAAAATGGCGCTCTTTTATTCTCAGCCTAGATAGTCCTTTTCAAATCCTGACTGACCATAATGCTTTGAAATACTTTATGTCTTCCAAAGTGTTAACCAGGCCTCAAGCCAGGTGGGCTGAATTTTTGTCTGAATTTCCCTTTTCTATTTCTTATCGCCCAGGTAAGAACTGCATTGTCCCAGTTATCCTGTCATGTCGGGACGATGTTTACCCACAGTGGGGGGACGCATTTTCTGAAAGGAACCCAGCAAATGTTAAATCAATTTTCAACAAATCATTGTTAACAACTCATCAACTTAATTTGATGACAATTCAATCTTTCCGAAATCCACTATCCAACATCCTCAAAGCTCAGTTGAAGGACAATTATTGTTTAGCATTAAAAGACAAAATACTCTCAAAGCAAGGGGCCAAAAGATTTAGTATTGAATCATGTCTATTAGTTTTTGAAGGTAGAGTAGTCATACCCAACAACAATGAAATAAAATTATGGATTTTCAATAGTTGACATTATTCTCCATTAGCTGGTCATTTTGGGGTTGATAAAACCTACCAGTTAATTGCAAGGGATTTCTTCTGGCCAGGAATGACTAGAGAAATCAAGTCCTATATAAGATCTTGTTATGAATGTAATAGGAATAAGGCTCCCCTTCACCGGAAGCATGGGTTGCTTCAACTGCTTTCAATTCCCTCTAAACCTTGGGAATCTTTATCAATGGATTTTATTTCTCAACTTCCTCTTTCTAATAATTTTGATGCTATATTAGTAATAGTAGATAGATTTTCAAAAATGTATATTTTCATTAAAACCACTACAACTGCTACAGCAGAAGATTTGTCAAAATTGTTTCTAGAATATGTATTTTCCAAACATGGCTTACCTAATGATATTATTTCAGATAGAGGCTCATTGTTTGTATCCACATTCTGGACTCAATTGTGTTGACAACTCAATATCACGAGGAATCTCTCCACAGCCTATCATCCTGAAACTGATGGGCGAACAGAATGGGTAAACCAAATACTCAAGCAATACCTTTGAATGTATGTCAGTTACCAACAAGACAATTGGACCACATGGTTACCATTGGCCGAATTTGTTTATAATAGCTGGACTCATTCTTTGACGCAACAATCTACTTTCAAAACTGTTTATGGGAGACATCCTTGATTCAACTCAATCCATGTAGGAACTAGTCATCCTGCGGAACATTATCTTCAAACCATATCACAACTCCAAGAATAACTTAAATCAAACTTGGAATTAGTGATTCAAAGGTAAAAGGAACAGGCCGACAAACATCAATAATCTGCTCCTTCTTTTAAACCAGGCAATAAAGTATGGCTCGACGCACCAAACATTTGAACAACTCGACCATCAAAGAAACTGGCTGAAAAACTCTTGGGACCATTCAAAATCGACTCTGAAGTCTCTAAAACTGCATTTCGACTCAAGCTACCTCCTAAATGGCAGGCTATTCACCCTGTTTTCCACGTATCTCTCTTGGAACTGGCTCAAGAAACATACCCGGGCAGGAACCAACCTCCTCCGGAACCTGTCGAAGTAGAAGACCATATAGAGTGAAAAGTAAGCCGTATCCTTGATTCAAGAATGCGTAAGGGGAAGCTTCAATACCTTTTGGAATGGGAAGGCTTCCTCAATGACTCAGACAAAACATCCTGGGAACCAGCCATCAATGTTTCTAACGCCCCTGAACTCCTAAAATCTTTTCATCTTAAATATCCTTTAAAACCAAAACCTTAGAACTCTCTTTTATTCTTTTTTCTTCTTTCTCTTTTTCTTTTTTCTTTTCTTAAAATTCTAAAACTCCTTCTCTTCTAAAATGCTTACTCTGTTTTTCTTTTCTTCTTTCTTCTTCTCAAAAGTTTTTTTTTCAAATTTCTTTAAAAATAAATAAAATAAAATGAAAAAAAAAATTAAATTAAAAAAAAAGTAAAAAGTAAAAAAATAAAAATAAAATCTTAAAATTCATTCAAATAAAATCTTAAAAATAAACAATACCTTTAATTTTCTTTCTTTTCTCTTTTCAAACTTTTCTTCTTTCCCTTATTTCTTTTTCTTCAAACTATCAATTTTTTTTTTACAAACTCAATACAACAATCTTTCTCAAACTTCAACCTTTAAATCTCTCTTGTAAAATTCTTCGAACAAATTACTTCTTTCTTTCAAATTCTTTTTTTTCAAAAACTATTTTTCATCTTTCTTTTCAAATAACCAAAATTCTTCAGAAACTTCAATAAATAAACTTGCACAAATAACAAAATTTTTTCTCTCATTAAATTTTCATTTCAAACAAAATTGTTTTCAATCAACTATTTTTTTTTCTTACTTAAATCTTTTTTTTTCTCTTTTCTTTTCTCAAAATCTTATAAAATATATATCAAAATTTTCAATTAAAACAACAAAATAAAAAGATAAATAACTAAATACACAAATTACTTTCTACTTTTTTCCTTCCTCTTTCTTTCTTTTCTTTCTCCTGTATTTTCTCCCGAACCAACTTCTTCATTTTCTCCAAAACCACCCTTATTTCCTTCCTACATTTCTCAAATACCTCCTCCTCTCTTACTGGTACCACTTTCCCAATTTCTAGTAATTCTTTGGCCACGCTGAAGGAGGCAGCATCAACAATCTTATCAACCTCACCACTTAAATCTTTGATGAATCGAGTTCGTCAACCTTGCCTAGGTTTCTTCAACCATACCTGGTTGAGAGTCTCTTCGTTGTACTCCCTCAAATTAACCACTGGTTGATTTGCCTCAACTGGAAGTGATGGAGCAGCTTCCACAATTGGAGCTTCCGCAATGACATCTGAATTCTAAAACATAGGTCATCAGTAACATAAATTTTTTTTAAAAAAAAAGAAGAACAGACTTACTTCAAACAATGGGTCAGCTTCTAAGAATAACTTCAGGGTGACTTCTGCCGTCACTTCTTTCTCCTCTTTGTCATCCTCAATGACCATCCACAGCTTCTTCCGTGTCTGTCTTAAAATAGGGATTTCATCCTCATCCTCTTCAACTAATTCATCTACCTCTTCTTTGGTTTTTGTAAATTGACATCACATCAAGGAAGGTAAATATAAGTACTTGATTGTGGCAAGGGATGATTTGTCTGGTTGGGTTGAGGCTGTCCCTCTTATTAGTTTATCTGCTAAAAATGTAGCAGAATTTTTGATGAAGGAATGGGTGTATAGGTATGGTGTTATGAAGTTGGTAACTGTTGATGGCGGCTCCGAGTTTGGTGCAGACTTCAAGGAAGCTGTTTCAAAAATTGGTTCAAAGGTTAGGGTGGCGACCCCATATTATCCTGAAGCAAATGGAATGGTTGAAAGGGGGCATCAAGTTGTTAAGAATGCTTTGGTTAAAATGTGTGGAAAAAGTGCTGAAAAGTGGAGGCATTATTTACCCCTTGTTTTATTTGCTGACAGGATTACCACCAAGAGGACAACTGGTAATTCTCCTTATGAATTAGTTTTTGGTCAGAAAGCTGTTTTACCGGTTGATCTTGAAGCTGAATCTTATCTTGGTGTTGATTGGGATGTAGTCAAAACTACTGAAGATTTGCTCTGTGCTAGAATGCAACAGTTAGAAAAGGAGGAGGAATATTTGGAGAAGGCATACAATAGGATGATCAAGATCAGGGATCAGTCTGTCAGGTATTGGGATCAAAGGTTGGCTCATAGACTCAGGAAGCCTTTGAGGCCTGGTGATATGGTTTTGGTGTATAATAGGAGTTTGGAAAGTCTGTGGGGGAAAATGTTTGCTGATAGATGGAATGGACCATATAGGATTAGAGAACAGGTTTCTGGTGGTTCATATGTTTTGGAAGAACTGGATGGTGTTGTCTTAAAGAAGAGGGTAGCTTCTGATCAAGTGAAGAAGTTTTGCCTTAGGGGCACAAAGAGTGCTGAAGTTTGACTCCGAAATGAGGATAAACTACAACATCAATATTTTAGGAAATCTCACAGTCTTTCGAAAAATCAATCATTACTTCAATTTTAAAATTTTATTATGTGGTGAAAATATGAGGGGGAAACAAATTTTTTTAGGAGTGTTTACAGGGGCACCTTCTAGATTTTATATTGGCAAGTTTGGGGGTAATTGATGAGTTGGAAGCTCTATTCACAATTACCCCATAATGTTTGTTTCCAACCCTTCTCTGTTTCTAGTTGAATCCTGGCTTTGCTTTTTGTTATATAGGTAGTCCTCTATGACTGTAAACTGGAACCTTACGTCGACACAGCACAATCTTTTGGAAGTCTGGATTCAAGAATTTTGTTTTGTTTCATTTTTTTTGTTGTATTGAGGTGGATGATCACTTATGGTCTCCAATCATTTTTACAAATTGGAGGGAGCCCACCCAGTGATCATTAGTTTGTCTCCTTGATTTTCATTAAATTATCATTTTTCAAATCTTCAAATTTTCAAAATTTAATTTAAAAAAAAAAATTATTTTCAAAATTTAATTTTCAAAAAAAAAATTATTATTTTCAAAAATAATTAGTTTTCAAAAAATTTCATTTTATGTTATATTTTTAATTTTTCTTTCCTGTGTATCCACAATCAAGGTGCACTTGGATGTGGGTATGATGTCAGGGGTTCGGCTCATCCAAATGGCTGGGGGACATCTTTTATTTTTTTATTTATCTTTAATTTTATTTATCTTTTTCTTTTATTATATTTTTATTTTATTTATTCTGCTAGTCCATCAAGACTTAAAACTGAAATTCTTTTCAAGATCATTTATGATTGGTCCTAAACTTCAAGACCGTGGAAAACTGAAGATGTCAATAAAACTAGGAATTATAATGGTCAAGATTTGAGGAGGATTTCTTTTAGTTAGAAGTGTTCATTGGGGAACCTTCTAGATTTTATATTGGCAAGTTTGGGGGTAATTGATGAGTTGGCAACTCTATACACAATTACCCCACAAAGTTCGTTTATATGCTTTATTGTTTATAGATTGATCTCTAGCATTGGTTTTGTGATGCAGGTGGAAGTCCTCTAAGACTATAAACTGGTGATTTTTGTGCTTGATGACTAAAGAAAATTCAAGTGGAGGTCGTTTTTGGAAATTGGAGGACCTCATGGCGATGTCCAGATCATTGCAGTTCTGGCTCAGTGGAGATGAAAGCCCACTCTCTAAATTTTCTTTTCTGTAGTTGGTGATTTTGGAAATTGGAGGACGTCATAACGATGTCCAGATCATTTCAGTTCTGGCTCAGTGGAGATAAAATCCCACTCTCTTAATTTTCTTTTTTTTTGTTGGAGGTGAATGGTAGAGGAGTTTGGAGGACCTCATGGCGGTGTCTAGATCATTTCAGTTCTAGCTCAGTAGGGTTTAAAGCCTACTCTTTCATACTCAGCGTATTGAAGCATAAAAAATCAAGTGGAGTCAACTTTAGAAGCAAAATTTTTATTGAAATGATGGTGGAAAAGGTTTTTATGTGATTCAGAATGGAATAGGGTCATTCCATATTGGAGGGAGGATGTGGCATTCCAAATCTGGGTAGGATACTTAGGTTAAAATTTGATTGGACCTTGGTTGGAAGAAAATCATGGTGTTAGCAGGTGTTAATTTGGTTGAAGGGAGTAAACTGGGGTTTTTTTTGGAGGATTTATGGTGATTTTTGGAGGATTTATGGTGATTTTTTGGAGGATTTATGGTGTTTTGGAATGGATATATGTTAGTATTCCTATTGTTATTTGATGGTTTCATGGATTTGGTATTGGTTTTACTGGATTTTCGAGGGCTCTCTTGGTATTTTTGGTGGATGCAGTGTGCTCATGGAGTAGCCATTTTTTTCCAGTGATTTTCCGGTGCAAAAGCAAAGTCACTGTGGCAAAGTTGGTCATTGTGGCAAAGTTTGGTCATTGCTGCAGAAAAGTCTAGGCACTGTTGCAAATTTTGGTCACTGCAGAAAAGTCTGGGAACTGTGGCAAAGTTTGGTCACTGTAGAAAAGTCTGATCACCAGTGCAAAGTTTGGTCACTGCGCCAAAAGTTTGGCTATTGTGGAAAAATTTGGTTAGAAAGTTATTATGCTTACTAGATCAATAGTTTATTGTAGATCATATGCATTTAGGGTATTGTTGGAAAGGTCTAGAGCAGGAGAATCATATGGGGGGTAATCTTAGTCTTCTACATGTTTTTTGTCTTTTAGTTTCGTTAACAAGGGTCTTTTTTGATAATTAACAATATTTAACATATAACAACAATTATAATAAAAAATATCAACATATAGGGTACCATTGGATAGCTCTCATCCTGGGTGACTCAAATTTATTTCTTTTCTTATAAAATTTACAAAATAAAAATATAATAAAGAACACTCTTTAATTTTGGTGGGAAACTGGGTAAATCTGGGGAAGACCTTTAATAAGGCACCTTTGAACAGATCATCCCAAGGTGTCACCGGACGACCTACGCACAAGGTCGAGGATGTTCCTGTAAGTGAGATGAGGAGTTTAGAGACTTCTTTGAAGCACAGAGGAATTATTCAAGGAAGTGATTCAAAGATGACTTGAAGGAAGAACTACTGCTTTGAGTTATGTTCGAGAAGGATTCTAATATAATTCCAAGGTAATATTAAAATTCTTAAGATCTCACAAAGGGTTGGAAACTCAACAATCAAAGATTTAGGATTTAGAAATGATTATTGAGAAAATAAAGAAAGATACAATAATAATGATTTAACTTAAAAGCTTTTACCACTATTAACTATAAATACGTTTTATAATTTAATTCTAAAGAATATCGAACCAAAAACCCAACCCCTTTTATATCCTTTACTCCTCCTTGCATTGACCTCATACCCATCCACTATTCTGCACACCACAGACCATTAAAAATACATCCGTTACACCTGGACCCTCCTCACTAACATCCGTTAACCCCTTAATCCTCCACTAACCATTCCCTCCATGCTCACTACCCCTTAATAATTCACAGACATTTAATAAACCTTTTTAGTGCACCACTACATTGGCTATTGCGCTGTGCTTTGCTTATTGAAGAAAAGACTGAGACACACTATTGAGATATTGACTAATTTAGATTTAGAGTTTAGACTAGCGCAGTTGAATAGCGAGTACACAAAGGAAAGTTGCAGTTGCTATGGAGAATTGCTTTCTGCGCTTCAAGTATGGATTTAGACCTCTGTATTATTGATTTAATGAGCTGCTTTTGCCTCAAGTGTCACGTGGCGCGTGACACAAGGGTATTTTCTGGGGTACTTTACTGTACTTTTCAGTCTCTGGGGCAAGTGTTGCGGCTTGTTATAAGTATTTGATGTGACTTGTATCAGTGTAATCTGGTATTAGGTATTTGTTTTGGGGGTGTAATCATTTATTGCACTTATTTTTTTTCTATATTATAGGTTTCCAAAACTTTCAAAGTGTTTCTCTCAGATTTTCAACTTATCCAACTCTTCAAGCTTAGTTAATTGAATCTTACGTTTACTTAGAGGGAAAGGGATTTCTTTTTGTTTTTCCAACTCCCTTGGATTCTGCCTGCAGCAAGGTGACTGTAGGAGTCTACTCTACAGTGTTCAATTTCCTCAACAGATTTGTAAGCTTTAATGCATTCTATCAAGAAAACTTTCTTTTTGGAACCATCTTCAATTTCATACTTGAGTTTCATCTGATTCAATAGGAAATTTTACTTGAGAGCCTTCTCCTCCTTCTTTATCTCAAATTTCTTCT
Organism: Hemileia vastatrix; assembly: GCA_030280995.1. Taxonomy (NCBI): domain Eukaryota; kingdom Fungi; phylum Basidiomycota; class Pucciniomycetes; order Pucciniales; family Zaghouaniaceae; genus Hemileia; species Hemileia vastatrix. The sequence goes on along the minus strand of JASXTE010000001.1, from coordinate 21,715,095 downwards.
CATCCAAGTCATGTGCCCTCTCATACCTCTGTAAAGAAAGCTCAAATTTCTTCTCCTCAAAGTACTGTACTCTCCCATCCCTCTGTAAAGAAAGCTTGAATTTTTTCTCCTTCAAGTCTTGTGCCCTATCATAAGAGAGTAGTGGGATTCAAAGAAAAACAGGGGGAAGGCTGCCTTTTAGAAGATCTATCACTATGAGGCATGTTGAGATATTTGAAGATGAAAAGGAGAATAAACAAACAGATGAGATGGGGAGGGGTTCTGAATGGATAGAATGAATAGACAGTATGTGTTTATCACAAAAATTAGTGCAAGATGTGGTTATGAAAAATTTAGGATAAAATGTCAGATAGAGGTGAACATTGACACGTATAAGGTCTAATAACCCAATTATTAGCAAAAATAATTGTGGAAGTTAATTGGGGTATAAAGATTTTTATCCACAATTAATTTAATTGCAGATCAGTCAACATTGATACCCCCTATTATTAGTTTCCCCTTATTATCTGATATAAATTCAATATTATATTACTGATACAGTATCTTAAACAGATAAGCTCTATCTCTCAGTAGATTATTAATATTTATATCTTTTCCTGTTTCCCAACTTGTTGAGCAGTCCAAGTAAATGTTTCAGAAGCATAAGTACTATATTCTATTAATATATTAAATTAATAACTTACTAGTCCAGGAAACTTATTTATATACTTTATTTTGGAACCTAATTTATATTGCATATAAACAGAAGTGAGAACAACTATAAATAGTATTTAAAGATTGTTATAACACTGAATTGAGTGATTTATATTATTATATAAAAAGTACCTGGCTTATAAAATATAATAAAAGTTATAAATAGTGTGGGATATGATAGCATAATATTATACCAAACCTTGGTTTAGTTCTATTCAGACCTTAGTACTACTTATGATACTTGTTTATACCCCTTACAGTGACTCAGGCCTGACAATTGGGGGTGTTCTTTTTAGTATCATGGCATTCTTACTTTTCAAAGGAGTTGTGAAAAAAATATTCTATAACCATACAAAACCAAATTCAAACCAACATCCAAAAACATAACCAAATACAACCAAACATAACCAAAAAAATACCAAATAGAGTCAAAAAAAACAACCAATTATTTAAAACAAACATACAAAAAAATCAATTATTGTGCTCAAAAGCAACACCAAATATATTAAATTTAACATCTAATATCAAAATAAAAACTAATATTTGATCCTTTATAATAAAGTGAAATGTTTATATTTAAAAATTAAGGTAGCTTATACATATATATATATATCTTTTTTAAGAAAAAGTATTCATTCCATAAATCAAAATGGAAAATTATATTAGAATAGCAAGAAGACTTGAAATTGAAACTCAAGGAAATCTAACAAAAGAAATTGACAAAACATACCATATACCTAAACTCTCAAAAATCAAAATCAAGAAAAAAAAATTGTAACTCTTCAAAACCCTCCAATTATTTTCTTGAATATTCCAAAAAAATTATAGCCTTTTATCTAAATACAAATGATTACATTTCAAATTCAGACCAACAACTTAGATCATGTCAATCAGAAATAACAAAAAGAAGTTCTTATTACACCAAACCTCAGGAGAATGATGGAGATTTATCAGATGATCTTGATACAAAAGAATTTGGGACAAAATTTATAGGATCTCAATATAAATCACTATTTTCTTAACTTAAAGAATGATCACTTGGAAAAATGGCTTCTTACAATAAAAGAGAGACAAATGTGAAAAATATCAAAAATGAGAGCAGGAGGAAAATATTTGAGATTAATAATAATATTGGAAAATATCATTCTGGAATTTTAAATCCTTGGAAAGAGGATTATGAAAACAAAATATCTGATAAAAATTCAAAATTTTCTTTTCAATTGACAAGTGATAATTTTCAGACTAATGAAGAAACCACAATGAAGGAATGGATGAATTGGTTTTAAAATAAATTAGAAGACACTATTGAAAAGGACTTAAAAGTGAATAAAAATGAAATACACAAGAAAAATATTCATAATGGAATAAACCTAGGAGATAAAACACTTCTTCTAGAACAAAAATCTAATGGAATTAATTATATAAGGAAATTTTTTAAAAAAGATATAAAGTATTCAAAATCTAACACATTTAATTCACAAAGAAAATGTAATAATACATTCTAACAGCTGATTATAGAAACTATTTAGCCAAAAGGAGAAAAATATTTTAAAATATTGGATAAGAGATAGAATTATGATACTGAAAGAAATGAAAAAGGATCAAGAGATAAAATTCAATTTTTAACAAAAAATACTTTTAATACTGAAAGAGAAACTTCAATATTTAATGAAAACATATTCATGAAAATGATTAGTGAAATTGAAATGTGTAAAAAATTAAGGTCTTTCAGACTGTTTGGATTAGATGGAATGCTAGATACAAAAGAGTTATGTCAATTTCGAATTCAATGTCCTGAAAAACTGAAATGTCTAATAAATATTATTTCACTTATGAAAATTATGGTCGACATAAATAATATAGTACCAGGAAATAAAAATGTGTTTTTAATAAATTTAAAAATAAATTTTTTCAAACAGGGACAAGAAAGAAAAGCGCATTTTTAAAAATTGAAGGAAAATTAATTGAAAAACAATCTTTAAAAGATTTAGAATGGAAATTTGGAGAAGAAATATTCTATAGGAAGATTGTGGATGATGATGATATTATAGAATATTTAACACTAAAATTACCTAGAAAAATACAGAATGAAATTTAAGATAGATGGAGAAGAGGATAATCATTAGACATATTTTGTCATCAGTTGGATGAACTGTTCCAAAAAGAAAAATTATATAAATCACATCTTTTCTATGAATCACTGTAAAAAAATATTATTCAAAAAGAAGAACAAAAGAAGAAGAAAAACTAGAAATAAAAAGTTAAAAATAATATACAATGTTGCATATGTAATAAGAAAGGGCACTATAGCAACTTACCTCCTAACAAGAAAATTCAAGATATACATGTAGAAGACATAAAACAAAGTGAAGAGTTAGAAATAAAGAGCCATAGTGAAAAAAAAGAAGAATACACATTAAATTTAGTGAAATTCAGAATTAAAAATGCAAGAACAACATTTCAGAGGATCATGGATCAAATTTGTTTCACTGAATTTAGAAAAGTTTCTTTAAGATTATATATTCAAAATTTGATGGCATTATCAAAATCAATAGATAAAAAAATTTGACACCCAAATATCTTGGCAGGAAGAGGAATAAAAACTGGGATAAATAAATACACACAAATATTTAAATTTGGAATCCAAGAACAAACAGCACTAGAACCCAAAAAAAATTTAACCAAATATATCTATTTCAACAAATATTGGGCTATAACACAAATTTCAAGCATTTAAACTCAAAAAATAATGAATTTATAGATATATTAATAAAAAGAAACACAGAAATCCAACCAAAAGAGGGAATAGTATATTCATGTATGAAAAACAAGAATACATGTTTACTTAGGAATGAATTTTAAAGTAAAAAAAGGGTTTATATATGATTGGTATTCAAAAATACCTGCACAGGAGGATGCATATAGTTCAAGAAAACACAGTATTACTAGAAAGAAAACTTTTGAGATGGGAAGAGAATACATCAAAAAACCTATTATTTTATTTGGAAAAAAAAACTAAAAGACATAAAAATACAAACTAACTTAATAATAATAACAAATATTTTTTAGAGAAAATATAAATACTCCACAAAAAATAAGACAAAAATCATCAACAAGCTCTATTGAAATGGATAACTGGAAATTAAATCCATTGAGTTATCTTATTAATCTACACAGACAAATGACTTCAATTAATCCATTGATAGGCTCATTCTCAATTTTGAATCAAAATGGATGAAAACATACAATTACCTCCTGAATAACAGCAAAATGTCAAAAAATTCCAGTACTTCTATTCAAGAATTATCATGAAGAAATTAATAAAACACTTTAAAAGTAGGTATGAATAAAAGTTAAATGATAAAATATCAGGGAAAAAATACCTACTTGGAAATAATGATTTAAAAAAAATGAAAAAAATAAGAAAGAGAAAATACTGCAACCAATAAGGTAAAAAAATCAATCATCAAATAAAAAGTAAAAGAATTAACAATAGAAGAAATACAAAAAAGAATTTTTTTTGAAGAACTGTAGACTGAATTGAGTGATTTATATTATTGTATAAACAGTACCTGTCTATTAACATATAATCAAAGTTATAAATAGTGTGGGATATTATAGTATAATATTATGCCTAACCTTGGTTTAGTTCTATTCAGACCTTAGTGCTGCTTATAAGACTTATTCATACCTCTTACAGTGACTCAGGCCTGACAGATGAACCACAATCTATTGAAGAAGAAGAAATCACATTTAGGTATCTTTCAGAGTAAATGAAATAAAGTAATAAAGCCCATAAGATATTATTTATTAATTGCTATCATATTGATTGACATCACCAGCTTATGAAAGACTACTGCAATACAACCAGTACCTACAACTCAGCCATTTTTAACTACCATTTTTGCATTGGTAAACCTCTATTTCTTTAAATTTCTGACAATATATAGCTAAATAATGTGAATATTGGACACAGAGGACTTTAAGTTAAATGTGAAGCACTTGGGTCTCTCACTAATGCTTATCCATGACAAAGAAAGTTACTCTTCTTGGGGGTGTCAATTAGGAGACATTTTTTTCTAGATTCAGTCAACATAAATGAGTTATTATTGAGCTAGCTTAGATGAGAAGGTGAGTCTGAAGTTCTTAATACAAATATATGTAGTAATTAAATGGATACACTACAATAAATGTTTGTTTTGCCTTGAGGTGCAACAAAGGCACAACAATTATGCAACAGTAAGTAACAATTAGTTTTGGCACTTAAAGGTCTTAAGTGGGTCTTAAGTGCACAAATAAATTGTTTTGTAACTGTTGCACAACTGTTGCGTAATTGTTGTGCCCTGTGGCAAAACAAACATGTGCTGTAGTGATAGTAGTGGCTCTTGTTGTGTGCATTGAGGGTGAAAAAATGGGTAAATAATTAATGAGGTGCATCTGGCTTCAGTAGGTAATTTTTAAGTCAAAAAAAGTAGCACAAGGTTTTGGAAATTACAGAAGCTACTCAAGAAAATTTTCTCATTTGACTATATGACTACAGAATAAATAAGTTACTAGAGTCTAATTGTGAAATTTTTGGGGAATAATTCAGTAAAATATGCATACCAAACCACTTTACCAACATGGATTTGGATGCTCTTATTCTTCATGATTAGCTAGCACTAGTTAAAGAAATACCAACACTAGTTACACGCATTCCAGCACCTAGATATTTTTCACCTAATCCCTAATAAATTATTCATTAAAGTGAGATATTTGACTTACCAGCACATAATTAATTTTTTAATGATACACCTATCTTTAATCTTCATCACTGTTCACTTTTGTTCCATTGAATTTCCACAGTTTCTAAGTTTCATTTTTTTGGTTCAGCTCCCTGCCAGTCTTGAAATTGTGTAGTATTTGTAATAATATAAAATTTCTAAGATTATGTCTCACTATTATATCTTATCTTCTCTTCATACCTCACTTGTATTACTCACTTTTGGCTCTGACACTTCTTTCTCCAAAACTCTCAAGGTAAGTCACTTTCTCATTTTTTTTATTTAATTTCTTTTTAAAGTGTTTTCTTTCCTCTTTATTTTTCTCCTTTTTTTTATCATTTGTTCCAATTTTTCAAAAATTATTTGATTGAAAAAATAAAAATCACTCTTTAATTTTCTCATCTCTTATTTGTTGGCCTGACCACCCCAGATTTAACAGTGTCTTTATTTTCAAATTTGAAAATTACTTTAAAATTTTTATTCAAAAAATCCTCAAGCAGATGACCAATTCATAAAAGTATTCTGGATTCCAACAATAGTTCCATTGACTCTGCTGTAGATTTTTCTAGTGAAACTGTTCTTTTAATTTTAGCTGACCAAAATACTTTCACTCCTTCTAATTCATAATGTAACTATGTGATGCTTTCTCACTCTCACCTCCCTAGCTAGCATCTGCGAAAATCTCTACTGTGAACTCCTTCCATTTGGCTTAACTTCAATTCAAAAGTGCTTGTTGCACTGACATAGTAAAACAAGAGCAATAGTGCCATTCAATGATTTGCATTAGGCTTACTAGTTTACCATCCAAAGAATTGATAAAAAAATTATTTCAGGTATACTTCCTTGAGCTATGTAACTTAATGATCTGGAAATGGAGAGAAATTTTGTTGGATTAATTTCTGGTGTCGATTTTTTTGGAGAATTTAAAAGGTAAATGTAAGGTAGTGGTGTTTTTTTTCTCTTGTTGTTGGGATTGTGTGTGGATAAAATTTTATTAGCCAAGTAATATTGAAATACAAGGAATCCAGTATATGTAGGCTTGACTTGTAGTCCAACAATCTTGTCTACTGAATAATTCTATTCTACATCCAAAAATTTGTCAAGTTCACCTTATAATTTTAATTAAGCATCTAATGACGTAGATCTTAAAACACCATAATTGATGTGTAACTAGAGGAAAGTTACATTTTATGGAGCTTTTAAGATGTATACAGATGTGTAATACATGCTAGATTATAGAAAAACCTCCTGAGGTTACCTAAAAAGTACATTCATCAGCATCTCCCAGCTGGTCTTACGCCATATAATTCTTTTTTTAATTTTCAAACTTCAGTTTTGTTAAAAGTAGAGAATTCCTCTGGTTATTTGAAATAAAAATCTCAATTTAATGTTCTGTTTAAGTAGGCTTCTAAAACATCAGAAGAATACAGATTCTACGCATACTTGGCTGTCAAATTGAAAATGATTCGTAGGGAGAGAAGTGTGGCTGTTAGGGCAGAAATTATTTCTCAAAGTTTTAACTATATTTCTGAAGAAAACCTTGCACAAAAAAATGTGCCTCTTATCAGGTAAGTCTTTAAGATGCATCTTTTTTATGGAAAAGACTTATTTAAAACCTAGTACTTTTATGACCTTAGGCAGCTTCACCAAGTCCCAAACCCCAAAATTGTGTAGCTTTGTTATTTCAGTTTTGCATTCCTTTTCCCATTGATTCTTCTCTGAACTCTTCATTGCCTTTTTGTATGAGGAAGGGATGTTTGGCTTGAAATCAGTACACAAATTTTGAATTTTGAAAGCTAGATTTTCTTAGTATAATATTTCCTGGTCCATTTTGTATTTCCCTGATAGAGATTTTTTTCAAAATAAAATCAATAATCCCTTTTTTATATTTATTTTTATTATTTTCAATATTTCCATTCTTTTATTATTATTTTTTACTTTTCTATTTTCTATTTTTATTTTCAAGGGTCAACTTCACTGAAGGAAGAACTACTATAGAGGATTGTAATATGAATTACTGTATTTTATCCCAAAATAACCATCTTTTTCCCCCTTCCACATAACCCACTGTATGACATCTTACTTTTGGACTGTCTAATTTTGACCTGCCTTCAGATGGTATGTGCACATAGGTACATTCTTCAAATATGTGGATGGAATCCATTTGTATTTTGGTTCCCAGAAGCATGTAAAAAGGAGTTTTACATTAATTAATTTTTTTTGGAATTCAGTTGTGTAGATAAGCTGCACATACTAATGCAGCCTCCCAGAAAAATTTTTTGATTCCACTATCAAAAAAATTTGTTCAACCAATATCTAAGATTTTTCTTTTTTATCATTCAGCCACTCCATTTTTTTCAGGAAAATATGGCATAAAATGTTCCTTAGCAAAGCTAAATTTTGTCAATTAATCTTGAAAAACTCTTGGAAAATTAGCCACTATTTTCTGAATGTAGGATTTTTATTTTAAAACTGGTTTTATGTTCTGTTTTTTCTTGGAATCTTACAAAAGCATAAGAAATTTTAGCTTTGGACTTTAACAGGTCAATCACAGAGTAAATATTTTTCAAACAGTGGATAGATACCACATATAGTGAAAATTTGAAGTTTTTAACCTCAAATGGTCCCATAACATCTGATACAATAGTTTTGAGTGGGAAAAAATCAAGGATTATGGGCTGTAGAGTGGATGACTGGGTTCTTCTTGAAATTGGATACCTGTTTAAATTGACATTACCTGGAGGTAGTGTGTCTGGAAGACCCACAGCTTCTTCTTAATTTATTATTCTGAATATAAATCTTAAGCTCAAATGACTAAGTGTGCAGTGAAATTTTTTAAGAGTGAGTACATTTGTACTTGAGCATTATTTTTCTAAGGATTTGGGTGGACCCAATGAGATGGGAACTTGTGCTTCTGGTATCACCAAATATGGTGGCACAATAGAAGTTGAATTTACATGGGAAATATTACTATTTACAACAGCATCTACTGTTCTTTTTCTGTTATCAATTTTTTTCCATGAAAAAAGCAACTCCAGATTTCATAACTTTGATAACACTATCCAAAAATTTTATTTTACCACCCTGTCTTATTAAAGATGCTGAAAAATTTTAAAAGTAGAAAACTCTGTGTATGAAAACATGTTCTCCACTATCGGCTTGTATTATTATGGAGCCAATTATGGTGAGTAAGTCTGGTGATTTGTTGGTGTTTTATACAATGAGAGGAATGGGAATTGTAAGCTCTGTGAACTAAATTAATATAGCAATATTACCACTTATGTGATCAGTTATTCCAAACCCCAATGTTGCAGAAGAAAAATTCAAAGAAAAATTCATTGGCTGTACTCTTATTGCAGTTGATAAGGGGATGATTCCAGAAGGTAATTTTGCAGATATTTCTGTGAATTTTGCTTTTGCTGTTGTTAATTGTGGGTAATTGGGGAAATTCAAATCATATGTTAACCATTTTATGGGTAGATCTAGAATTTGGGGCATTGTGGTCTTTTAACATCTGGATAGGCATTTGTTGTGATGTTGGCGGCCGTTTGGTGATTTCTAATGTGATATCTTTATATGAATTATGGAGGTTTCTGTGTTCCTGGGCTGGATATTTAGATTTGGGGTATGTGGCTATCACATTTTTATAGACCTGATTTTTCTTTAAATTTTATGTCTAGATGAAATTTTGTTATTCTGAGTTTTCAGGGCTCTTTTGCTCATTATTCATGTTTCACTATAACTGTTGGTTGTTGGTTTTTTGTGTTTTATGGGCTATGATTAATTGTTAGAGTTAAGTTCTTAGTACCATTTGTTATACCAATTTTGGCTATATATTTTATTTATTTACTAAATTTTAGCTTATCTTACTGTCTTAAGTGTCTATTGGTTATTGTGTAGTTTTTAGTGGTATTACAGGGGCATTTTAGCTCAAATTCAAGTTTCCACTTTAGCTCAGGCATCCACATTGGTACAGGTTTTTGAATTTTCATAGGTGGAAGTACTTAGAGGTGTATTTCATATATTTTAGAGGGGGAAAGGGCTGGAATCGGGCTGTTTAGTAGTGTTCTGTGTAGATATTGAATAAAACAATTTGGGCAACTCTATTTATCATACAACCATCTGATAATGAGATCACTTTCTCTTACTCTTTTTTCACTGTTTTTTTGGCCACCATTGTCTGTATTTGTTGCAGGTTTAGCTCCTCATTTGATCTTTCCTTTGGCAGATGTTTCTCTGGTGTAGCTTTTCAACCTACATCAAGTATAATTGCTGTTATCTATGCTACAAGTGCCCTGATTTTCAGTCTCTTGTGTGAATTTACACTGAATTTTAGTCTTTTTAGGTTTATTTTCTATCTAGGATACTTTCTTGACTTTAAAATAATTCAAGAAGTTTGTGGGAAGGGGTATTGTAAGAGTCTTTAATTTTTGGTAGTAATTTAATCTTACCTGGTATTAATCAAAGTGACAGGGGTTTTTCTCTCAAGTTTTTCTTTATCTCCCTTGGTAAAGGCCTATAGTTAGTACTTAAGTATTTTCTGCAGATGTTGATGAGAGTATTTCCAAAACAGGTCAAATTATAGATATGAATTTGAATAATGTGGGTTTGAATAACTGGAATGTTCAACAACATGTGTAGGTTTTTTTAATTGTGCCATAGATCATCCACATTGAAGGAATTGAGTCTCTCAATGACTCATCTTACCACGTTGGAAAAATCCAGATACTTAATAGTTATCCCAAACTGCGTTAAAATCTTTAAGATCTTCAATCTATGGATTAGGAGCATCAGGTATATTTTAAGTTTGGATAGAGAATTCAGAGATGGGATGCATATTTGATTTTACATCTATCAAATTTCTGTGAACATTTAAAACTGCAACAGCTACATTTTTTGATTTGAGTGTTGATGTGTTGATGTGCATGAAGTTGGTGATCTAAGATTTGAAATACAATAGGTGTTTTAATTATAGATCCAGGGAGAATAAGATTAAGATAGAACATCATGAGTCCCTGGTGAAATTGAAACCATTCTTATCAAGATCATTTAGGAATTCATCTAGCTTAGATAGATGTTCATAAAAGGTTTTTCACAGAGAAAAGTGGAAGTTTTTAAGATGTTGGTAGGTGGTAAATTAGATGCTAACCAATTTGATATTATATTTATTTGATGTTTCATTAAATTCCATGTGTTATGGCTGCATCTTTAGAATGGCCTTCTTGTGGCATAGTACTACTGAATGATAAATATCCAACCATTCCTACTTATCAGTGTTTACACCAAAATAATTTGTATTACCATCTAGATAGCCATGTAGATTTAAATACTAATTGAGTGATGCAGTAATATTGTCTTACTGATTGGAAAAATTAGCCCGATCAACAGAAGGGTAGGTTATATTTTGGCTGCCATGTTCAACTCTTCTTGAAATTTATAAAGATGCTTTCTGTGGAGAATGAAGTTCTGGTTGGTAAAATTAGTATTACTCTGCCTGTTTGCATCAGTGGTCTTAAAATTAAAGGTAGAATTTGATTGATGAGGGAGGAATCTTTTCCTTTTTTTCAGACATTTCTTCAAGTTGAACTGGTCCAGTAAAAGCAGAAGTGATCAAGTAACTTAAGCTGCAATTATATTCCATTTTTTGATTGTTGACACCTTATGACCATTTTTTTGATAAGAATGAAAAAATTTCTACAAAGAACAAACATTAGGGACTTAACTTTAAAAGAATGCAGTACATTAGATATTGAGGCAGTATGAAATTAACTACAATCCAATAACCTATTATCCAGTAGACCCAGACCTGTGAGTTGGTTTCCTGTCTTCTCTTACACCAAAAGGTGTAAAAATAATTAATAAGACTATATACAAGACTGAAAAATTGTGACCTAACCTAACTTTTCACTATTACTAATTCAGCACCAGGTAAGTGTCACACTTTGGGCTGCCAAGGGATGATAGAGATTTTCATTTTTTTGGTGAATTGAAAAGTGAAAAGGGCAGTTATCAAGAAAAAACCAATATTTATAAATATAGAATTTACATAAAATCTATACAACCTTCATCCATGGATAGTATACAACCTATGATGTGAGCAGTATCTTTCCTGCAGATAAATGAGCAGTATCATTCCCTCAATCAAGTTAGTAGTATCACTTACTCATTCTCATTATTCTTCAAAGTTAGGGTTAGAGTTCCATTATTTTCATTTTAAATGTTAGTTTTATGGCTAGGATATATAGATGGTTTCATATAATACATATTATGTAATACAGATAGTCACTGAATAAAATATGTATTTTGTGTATGTTTAATAGGGTGTTTCTGGTCCATAATATGCAGTTAATCACTATACTTGGAGGTTTAATTTAAAACAGGTAACAATATGCAGGTAATTTCTATGATTAGAAGTTTAGGCTTTTGCCAGATAAATTCCCAAAGAAAAAATAGAGGCAACAGGAGTGTGAATAGTGTTTGTGCAGATAGGAATTCAAAACAGAGGGGATGAAACAAAAAATCTTGGTAAGGAATCTGTATGTGCCTAGTTGGGATTTTGAGTCCCAGTCTAATCCTCTGGTTGATGAATTCTTGAAATTCTTTTCAGGGAGAAAAAAGTGTGAAATTGACACCTAGTGCTTTTTTTTTGCTTCATGTGGCAATTTTGTGTGTGATTTTTTTAGTTACTCTGTTTGAGTCTGGAACATAACCTATGTTAGAGAATGGGAGATGATGAGTTCAAACAGTTTTACTCCATTGTTCAGACAAGAATTGCAGACTGAGTTTTACTGGGGACTGAAAAAATTACTAGATGTCTGGTCCTCTGGGGCTTCCCTCAAAGTTCAAAAATTCAGCATACAGATATTTCCCTGTGACTTTAATTCTTAAATCTGAAACAAAAAATACATATCCATTAATTTTATTTCACCAATCCTTTTTCACATTCCTGCTTCAAAAAAAATTCTCCAAACTGAGAATTTTATCCTCAATTCTCCCTATAAAACCTGAGTGTGAAAATTGGCCTGCCATTTAAATTCTTGCATCTGCTTTCTCCCAGCCATTTATCTCATTTTTTCTTGATTTAAATATCCTATAATTTTTATCTTTATTTATCTCTTATTATTTGAATAGTTGCTCTTAAACTTTTATATCAAATAGCTAATAAAGATAGAAAAAATAAATGAAATATGTATATAAAAATATAAAAAATTTTATTCAGAAAAACTACAGTAAAATGAATGAAATTAAATTAAAGTTTTAAATTATGAATGAAGAGGCAGCCCAACAATTGGTGGGGAGGCCTCAGAATAATTGTTGAAAGGGTTCCAGGCCAGGCCAATTGTTACTTGTGATTTTTAGTAAGTAGTTGAGATTGGAAGGAGGCAAGTTTGATGGCCATTTTCAAGGTAGTGAAAATACCTCTTTTTTTAATTCATAGAATTTCAACCAACTATTGGCATGAAGAAATACTGCATGTTTAGCTAATTTAGGCTATGCACAATCTTAATATGGTAGAAAAATAATGAGTACAGAGAGGGAGGTGAAAGATAGGAGCTAATAGATAATTATTGTGTGTGAGAGAGATTATTAGGAAATCTTTGTGTATTAATTAAGAATAGGGAAAAATGTAAGTCAATGGTAGAGGGTAGTGATAACACTTGTGAAACCACACAATATTTTGGTGGGGGGCTTGCCAGCAAGTCCTCAACTTGAAGTTAGATGGAACTCAGACTGAACTTTGATAGAACTCTTACTGAAATTTTCTTGAAAAACAACTTGAACAATTGTACAAACCTAGCTGAATCTTTTGTGGTATCATAGTGAGAGAGAAGTGAACTCTAATTAAATTTGGAATGAAAAAAGTTTCAGTAATCATTCTAAACACTGTACACCTTAAGCACATAAGTTTGACTCAGTATTTTAAATTATAGTTCAAGATGAAGCTGAAAACTCATTTAAATTTTTCAATTTTTCAAGTGACATTTTTACTCTAATTTATTACTTATTTAAAATAGATTGAAACATATTAAAAATCATATTTAAATATTTAACATTGTTTGAAAATAATTACAAGAATTTTCAAAACTATGCATTTCAGAGAACAATTATAAATTGATTTTTTTTTGATTCACTACTTGATATTTTTCAGTAATGTAACAATATTTTGAGCCAGGAAAGTGAAATTGGATATTCACTTGCTGAGTGGTATTCAGCATGTAAATGTAAATTGATAATTCATATATATAATGAAAATAATTTTGAATATTCATGAAAAAAAATGCATAGAAAAATTATATTGAATATGCATATAAAAATTCATATTAAATATGCATATTCAAAATTCATATTGATTTTTTATATGCAATGAAATAATGAATATGTATACAAAAAATTAAATTGTGTATAAATCTTAAAATTTATATTGAATAAAAAATTTAAAAAGAATTCAGCGTAAATTGATTTTATGTTGTATTATGTAATTTTTTGAATTGATTTTATTTTATTTTATTTTATTATATTTTAATTCACTCATTTTATTTAATTCATTACCTCAAATTAAATTGTATTGTATTGTATTGTATTTAATTATATTGAGTTGTATTTGTTTATGTATTATAAAATTTAATTTAGTTTTATTACAGTTTTATTATATTTTATTCCACTTTATTACATTCCTTTTCAAAATATATAATAATGATTTATTTTGTTTGAACTTATTTTATACCATTTGTATTTATCTGTTTTTTATTCTAGCTATTAAGCTCATCTATCTGTCTTTTTTATATTCAATTACATTATAATAAGTCTTAATTTCATTTAATTAATTTTATTAGTTTTGATGGATGCTGTTGTATAGCCATGTAGAAGCAATAATTTGGGTAAAATTGGCTGGTGAGCACTGATGTACAGTCATTTTGGAAGTTTAAAGTTTATTAAAAAGAGGATTTATGGAGTTAATTATTGAGATTGGAAAAGCCAATCTATTTTTATAATGAAAAATATTTAAAGGATTGAGTACATAAAAGGGTTAAAAGGGTAATTGTCAGCCAGGCTGCCTCAGGAGCCCAGTAAAATGTTATAATACTTTATTGGAACCATAAGAGGGAATAAATTTATATATTTTATGTATTTAAAATAATACTTTATTGCATAATAAAATTATATTAATATTTTATTAAAAATAAGTAAAATAAGTATTATATTAATTTTATTATTAAATAAATTATTTATACACTTACATAAAACATAATATATATTTTATTCTATAAATCATGGCACATTTTTATGTATTTAATATTTATAAATTAATAATTAATTAATTATGAGCATATATTATAGTTACAATTGTAAAATTACCTTATAATGTAATTAAAACTTAATTAATTAAATTTATATATTAAATAATACTTTTCATATGTTATAATCCATAAATATTAGGCACTTTTTGACCCTTAATTGTTTCAGAAAAGTTATTAAATAAGTTAAAACACTTACTTAATAAAACATATTAAAATACTTATTTTAAATTAGTAATTCACTAAATTAGTGACTTGTTTTCACTTATCTTAGTTATTACTTTAATGAAATAGTTGAAACAAATTTCTTTTTTTATACTAAAATTGAATTGATTACTTAAATTTTGCATAAAAATTGGCATGATTGTATTGGTTCAATTAAAACCACTTAAAACTCATTGTATTGCCTGTTTTGAATATATTACTCAGTTTCCCATGTTACAAATTTGCGTAGCTACTCACTATTTTAATTAACTGATTTGGGAATGTAGGATGGGAAAATTAGTTTCCAATTCATTGGTTTAATTACTTGTTTCATGTTTTTCTCTCAATATTCAGGTTTCAATTATATTCTTTTATCTTCTTGTTTCATTTTATTATCACTTTTTATATAAAAATTTGTGGCACTTCAGAGGACCCCTTGCCTATAAAAAGGCCTTGGTTAATCCCCTTCAGCCCATCACTTACATTACTTATCATTTTTTTAAATACTATAGTATTTTTTATTTTTTATTGTGGTGTGTCTGTATCCTTAAATATTAAATAAAATTATAATGGTTTCTTTAAGAGATTTTTGATTATTAGAAATTGATACTTAGGTAGAGGGAAAATAAAGTTCTTACTATTGTAATTTAGTCCACCCATCTTTATTAGTTCTATCAATTCCTTTATTTCATCATAAATTTATCTTTTATTACTCTTCTACCTCCTCTTCTTTATCCTCAAATCAGTCCTTCTTCTCCTTTCTCTTCCTTTTCTCCATTTATTCCCTTCCTTCTAGACAAACTGGCCAATACTTGAGAGCCTTTCTGAAAGACAACAACAATTTTTTTGGATGATCAACTTGACGTACGGACCACCTCACACAAGTTTTTGATTTTTTTCTGCGACTGTGTTTTGAACTTGGGTTCAACATATTTGATTTATATATTACTAAATACATATTATTTTAAGGTGATTTTTAAATCACTATAGTAAGTCAACCTTTGCATCTATCAACTTTATTATTGAATTTTTATTGCAGTAACAGTGCCTTCGCTTTTTTGCTGAGCCACTGAGTGTAAGTGGTCAATTTTTTTTAATAATTTTTTTTCCTAGTTGAAAATAATAGAGCAACCCTCTTAGTCCTAGAAGATCACTAATTTTTTGATTAAATTATTAAATTAATTTTTCATTAAATTTTGATAATATTGGTTGACAATAATAGTACTCTTTGCATAGTCCCAATTATTGCCATTTAAATTTGCTATTATAAATATTGGTTGACAATAATAGTACTCTGTCCTTAGTCCCAATTATTGCCATTTATTTTGGTATTATTATTATTATTGGTTGACATTTATACTTTGGTCATTGTCTTATTTTAATAATTAGTGGTTATTGTTTTTAATTATAAATAAAATCACATTAACTTGAATATATAATAAATATTTTTTTAATTTTTGTTTCTATCTAATTAATAATCTTAATAAATTTTTATGATCAATTTATATTAACTCAATAATATATTAATATTTATTTTTTTATTTTAAAATATTGAAACCACTTTTTGAAAAATCAGTTCACTTGTGTTGACATTT
Organism: Hemileia vastatrix; assembly: GCA_030280995.1. Lineage (NCBI taxonomy): Eukaryota > Fungi > Basidiomycota > Pucciniomycetes > Pucciniales > Zaghouaniaceae > Hemileia > Hemileia vastatrix. Next base: position 21,698,544 of record JASXTE010000001.1, on the reverse strand, counting down.
AATTGATGTTTTATATATCATGTCTAGTAACTTAACTGAGAGCATAGATAACTTAAATGTGGATGAAATTGAGGTAGAATGTGATTTTGCCTCTGTTAGTTCCTCTAAAATAACTTACAAAAATTCTTCTACTGAAAAATATAAAAAAAATTCTTCAGGACATGGAAATGTCAGGAGGAGTGGTAAACCCCCCTCCACTAACAACTCTGAAAGAATCCAAGCCCTTAATAAATATGGAAGATCCTTTAAAGGGAATAAAGATAAAAAATGTTGCACTGTCACAGCAGGTAAAAAATTTATCCAAACACATAAAGGAAATAAATTCAGACAATATGACCTACAAGGCAAAGGTGGACACCCTCTGGGGGAAAATTTAGGAGCTCTTGAATCAAAGACAGGCACATCCTCCTCCCTCACAGACCAGCCAGAATCATCAGTCCCAGAAAACCCCCAGATTTTCCCAGAAAAATCAAAAAACCCTGGAAGTGGAGAAGTGGAAATGGGACTATCTCATGAGCCACTACCAGAAGAATGTACAGCATCAACCAGCTCATTAACCTGGCCCATCCAAGACACAAATTTACCATTAACAGGCGCATCCTTATCAGGGAAGCAGAAAAGGAAAGCACAGGGGAAGTTTCCTCCCTTGCCATGGTGAGTAATTGTTTTGATTAACATGTTTCTATTTATAATAATAAACCTCCTTCTACAGGTAATATTTTTGATCATGTTGAAAGAATTGTTAAACTTATTAAAAGACAACTTCCTGTTATGAGTAGTCCAAATGATGTAATTAGTAAATTGTAATTTGATGAACCTTTACACTTAACTTCAACTTCTTTAATGAATCCTTCTCTTGAAATGTAAAATGATTCTGTTGCCCCTGAGGTATATGTCTTTCTTGAGAAAACTTCTGAGGAAATATTAAAAGATTCTCATGATTTTGGTGTTATCAAAGATAGAATACTGAGATATTTGTTGAAACATGAGAATGACAGATTAAATGATCTGCATTTACATTATAAAGTGAGTTCTTCTTCTCAAGATACTGCTTATTTTAAATCGAAAGACACCTTGAATACTGTTCTTGCTCATCAAAAACAATTGAAAAATGATCACAAGTCTCTTGTGGATAATTTTTATAATTTGCACAAAATTATTCATGATTTAAAACCCCTTTTAAATGAAAATTCTTCATTAAAAGATGAAAATTCATCCTTAAATAAGGAATTAAAAACATTGAAAATTGATTTGCAATCTTTGAGTAATAAATCCTCAGTATATGAAGACAGAAATTTTTCATCTCTTAAAAAAATTAATGATCAACTATCTGAAATTCCTAGGTTGAGAAATTATTTGTCTGATCTTGAGAGGAAATTCTCTACCTTACCTTTTATCCCTGATGAACATGTTTGTCACATTTACAATACTACTCATATTTTCTTCATATATAAGGGTAAAAAACCTGAGAAAAATAGCTCTTACCCTCCTTTAAATGTGTTCATTAAAAGCCTGAAAATGTATCTATTACTTCTTCTGTGGACTACAAAAAAAATTTCAATACTCATCATGAGCCAGCTGTTTCTGTCAATAATGAAATTTCTGAACACTTATACAGGCTTCAAGAATTGATTAACATGAATAATTCTAAAGTTTAACTGCCAAGTAGCCATAAAAATTGGCCTAAACATGATCAATATCCCACCTTTGATGGTGATTCTTCATCTGACTGGCAGCATTTTATTCAAAGAATTGATAATTTAAAAAATTCTTATAAAATTCCAGATGAAGAAATAGTCTCTAAGCTAATTTATTTATTCTCCAATTTAGCCCTAATGTGGTATGAGTCTGTCTTGCTGGACAATCATCACTATACTTGGGTTTATTGGAAAACATTGATTGAGAATCAATTTGGTGGTTCAAAGTTCAGATTGGCACAGCAAAGATTATATGAGAATTCTAAATATACATCCTCTTCTACTGAGAGACCTATTAGGTTTCTCATGAAAATAACAAAAATTCTAAGAGCTATGGATCCAAAAATGGATTATGATATTTTGAGAGACAAAATTCTCTATAAATTGCCAAACTCAATGAGGGATTTGATTGTAGCCAGGACTTAGCATGTGAGGGAAAATTCTTCCTCTATTAATATCTGTAGTGAGGTATTACTCAACCACAGATATGAACCAAGGAATTATCTTTTAAGGCCTTCCAATGACCAAATCAAACCTTCACCAAAACTTCCAGAAAAACCTGGTAAACACTCTGCTCCTGTTGGACCAAAGAAATATGCATCTAATACTTGTTTTAAATGTAACAAATCTTGGAAAAAAGAAAATTTTTGTGACAAGAAAATTCATCTTGTTGAGAAAACTAAAGATACTGAAGATGCTACAGTTGACCTTGATGAATCTTCAAGTGGCTGTGATAGTAATATCTCTTATGAGAATAATTCACTCAATGATGTTTTAATGCTAGAAAATGATGCACAATATTTGGATAATTTATCTGAAAATTGTAACTTAGATTTATCTTCAGTAGAAAATTCTGAAATTATAAAAGATATTACTGAAAATTCCATATTAATCTCCCCTTTGAGAGCACCAGTTATCATTAATGGTAAAAATGTTGATGTTGTTCTTGACTCTGGTGCTGATGGTAGTCTAGTGTCTGAAAAGGCACTTGCTTCAGTATATAATCATTATCATAGTAAATTTTTACCTATAAAATCTGAAAAATGGAGAGTTTATGGTTCTGTTTTATGTCCCATTGGCAAGTACAAAACTACTGTATTCTTTAAATATATAATAGTGGCTTTTTCAGAGCTGTGTGTGAGTTTTTTGTGATGAAAAATGATAACTCAAGCAATTGGTTTATCATGTGTAATGACATTTTAACCATGTTTGGTATCAAATTGTATCCAGCAAACAATTGTTTCACATTGGGCATGAATGGGAAGAGAAAATTTAAAATTTCTCCTCCTAAAAAACATTCTGCACACCTGTTAAAATCTTGTAATTCATTGATTCAGTGTAAAGGAAGACCAACAGATGAAATGTAAGATTTATTGTTTGAAATTAACAATGCTTTATTTGGTGATCAGTTAACTTTTGACCAGAAAGATTCTATAATTTCCCTAGTTACTTCTTTTCCTATAGCTTTTGCTCATGGATCCCATGAATTGGGAGTTGTTAAAGAAGAAATGAAAATTTCTTTATCATGTAATTTGAGTGATATTCTTCCTAGTTTGAAGAAAAACCTTATCCTGCTTCCCCTACTAAGAGGAAAGACATTGAAGTTAATATTTCTACCTTATTAAAAATGAATATTAATGAAAAATTAGATGTTACCCCAAAATATTGTGCCATCTCTCCAGTCTTAATCTCTTATGAGAAAGATAAAACTAGATTGTGTGGAGATTATAGATCCTTAAATACTTACACAGTAGATGATATTTACCCTTTACCAAGGATAAACTCTATACATGCAACCTTTCAGGGTGCAAAGTTTATAAGTTGCCTAGATGGTAATAAAGGTTATCATAAAATCCCTTTTGAGAAGAATTCCCAGAAACTTCTTGATTATTGCAACTCATATGCATATATATAAGTATGTGAGGATTCCATTTGGCCCTAAGAATGCCTCTTCAGTATTTTGAAAAGTAATGGATTATACGTTTCATCAGGAAATTATTGAAGAATGGTTAATGGTGTATATTGATGAAATTATAATTTTTTCCAAGACTTTTGATGAACACATCACCCACTTAAATAAATTCTTCCAAAAAATGGATGAAATTAACATGAAACTAACTTTGAAAAAGTGTAAATTTGGTTTTCAATCCTTGAAAGTCCTGGGTCATGTTTTGTCAGGCTTACAGATCTGTGTAGACCAAAATAAAGTTGCTGCAATCCAAAATGTGAAATCACCAACTTCTGTAAAAGAAATCCAAAGTTTTTTTGGGAATGTGTGGCTATTATAGACAATATATCAAAAATTATCAAGTCATAGCCTTACCTCTTACAAAATTAACCAGCAAAGATGTAGCTTTTATCTTGAATGTGGAAACACAAAAAAGCCTTTAATACATTGAAGAAATGTTTAATGAATGCGGCAATCCTGGCTCTCCCAGATTTTAATAAATCTTTTGTCCTCTACACAGATGCAGGTTTTTTTGGACTAGGAGCTGCTCTTCACCAGAAACAAATTATAAATGATAAATGTTCAGAAGCAGTAATTTGTTATATTTCAAGAACCTTAAGAAACAGTGAATGGAAATATGGTGCCACCCAATTAGAGTGTTTAGAAGTTGTCTGAGCCCTAGAAAAACTTCATTACTACCTGTATGGCCATAATTTTTAATTGGTTACTGATTGTAGTGCAGTGAAATCCCTCTTAAATCTAAAAACACCAAACAGACATATGTTTAGGTGGCAATTAGCTGTTCATGAGTTTAGGGGTAGAATGACGATTATCCACAGAGCTGGTAATTTTCATTCAAATGCAGAAATGTTTTAAAGATTGCCTTTGGCAAAAAATGATTCTAATCCTGCCTATGTACCAGAAGATGATACATTTCATATACATGGTATATATATTGTTGATATGGAAGAAGAATTATTGTAACTAATTCTGGATTCATATGGGAATGATTCTAATCTTAAAAAATTAGTTACACTCTTAAATGATCCTAAGAACTCTTCAATCCAAGCATTGATAAAAATTCTCCCTCCAACATATCAAAATGCTTTGAATAAAGAAAATTTTCTATTGATGATGGTTATATTTATTACAGGAGAAAACTTGATAATGTCCTTGTAATTTCTTCTTCAATGAAAGAAACTATCTTAAAGATTTGTCATGATGACATCTTAGCTGGCCATTTTGATCTAGAAAAAACCATTTTCAGAATTAAAAGCACTTCATGGTGGGCTAATATGCGTGAAGAAACAAAATTATATGTTGAATCTTGTGATTCTTGCCAAAAACCTGAAAGAGTGACAGGCAAAAGAGCATGATTATAGCAACATATTGAAGCACCTGATGTTCCTTGGAAAATCATTAACATGGATTTTGTCACTGGTCTTCCTGTAGCAGGTAAAGACAGTTATAAATCTTGTTGGTTAATAGGGGATAGATTCACCAAAATTTGCAAATTTATTCCCACCCACAAAGATGTATCCACAAAGGAATTAGCTCTCTTATGGTGGTCATACATGTTTAATATTGTTGGATTTACAAAAGCCATTAACTCTGACAGAGACCCAAAATTTACATCTGAATTTTGGATGTCATTGATGGATATATGTGGCTGTGAGTTGAAATTATCTACTGCTCACTATCCCCAAACTGATGGTTTATCTGAAAGAATGATTCAAAATCTAGAGTATATGATTAGAAGGTATTGTGCCTTTGGATTAGAATATAAAGACAATGACAGATTTACTCATGACTGGGTTGCTTTATTACCAGGTCTTGAATTTGCTTATAATAGCACTTTTCACTCTTTCACTGAGAAGAATCCTTTTGAGATTTGGATAGGTTATGTCCCAAATACTCCTGCTCAAATTCTAAATAATAAATTACCAAAGTTGGAATTACACCCTGGTGTGAAATCTTTTATGCAAATGCAACAGCTATGCAGAAAACATGCTCAAAGCTGTATTGATAAGGCATTTGATTATGAGAAGAAAAGATGGGATAAATTCCATAAAGAATACACATTTAAAAAGGGTGATTAAGTGTTAATATCTACTGTACACCATTTTCAGGGAAACAATAAATTAAAAGATGCTTTTGTGGGACCATTTTTTGTTAAAAGAATGGTTGGAGATAATGCAGTAGAAGTTTTATTTTATTCTCCATAAGATAGAAAACATCCTGTTTTCCCCATTTCCTTGCTTAAACCTTATACTTCCAACAGTGACTTATTTTCGAAAAGAAGGGGAAGACCTAAGAAAAATCCTCAGGAGGTCACAGAAACTGCAGAAATTGATAAAATTCTAAATGATAGAATTATCACTTCTGAAAAGGGTATTGAATATTTATTGAGATATAAAAATAAATCATCTGAGCATGATGCATGGATAACTGGAAATTAAATTTCTAATCTTCCTACTCTCTTAAAAAAGTATAGAAAGAAAAAATCTTAGCATTTTTTTTATTGTTTTTTTAGAGTGAGGGAGTGTCAGCCAGGCTGTCTCAGGAGCCCAGTAAAATTTTATAATACTTTATTGGAACCATAAGAGGGAATAAATTTATGTACTTTATGTATTTAAAATAATATTTTATTTCATAAAAAAATTATATGAATATTTTATTAAAAATAAGTAAAATAAGTATTATATTAATTTTATTATTAGATAAATTATTTATACACTTAAATAAAACATAATATAGATTATATTCTATAAATCATGGCGCATTTTTAGGTATTTAATAGGGGGTATCAAAGTTGTAAATCCCTAATTTCAAATACCTCTTTTTTCCACAAAATCAACCATTATTATTTTTAAAAATATGCCATATTGTGCCCCAAAAACACCTTTTTACTGAGAGTTAATTTCAAGTTTTTGGATTTCTTTGGGGTTGTAAAATTCCTTTTAAATAATTATAAATTCTTAACTTTGATACCCCCTAATATTCATAAATTAATAATTAATTAATTATATACATATATTATAATTACAATTGTAAAATTACCTTATAATGTAATTAAAACTTAATTAATTAAATCTATATATTAAATAATACTTTTCATATGTTATAATCCATAAATATTAGACACTTTTTGAACCTTAATTGTGTCAGAAAAGTTATTAAATAAGTTAAAACATTTACTTAATAAAACATATTAAAATACTTATTTTAAATTAGTAATTTACTAAATTAGTGACTTGTTTTCACTTATCTTATCTATTACTTTGTTGAAATAGTTGAAACAAATTTCTGTTTTTATACTAAAACTGAATTGATTACTTAGATTTCGCATTAAAATTGGCATGATTGTATTGGTTCAATTAAAACCACTTAAAACTCATTTTAATGCCTGTTTGGGATATGTTACTCACAGTTTCCCATGTTATAAATTTGCATAGATACTCACTATTTTAATTAACTGGCTTAGGATTGTAGGATGGTAAAATTAGTTTCCTATTCATGAGTTTAATAACTTGTTTCACATTTTTCTCTCAATATCCAGGTTTTAATTATATTCTTTTATCTTCTTGTTTCATTTTATTATCACTTTGTATATACAAATTTGTGGTGTTTCAGAGGACACCTTGCCTATAAAAGGGCCTTGGGTAATCCCCTTCTGCCCATCACCTACATTACTTATCACTTTTCTAAATACTATATTATATTTTATTTTTTATTGTGGCCCGTCTCTCCCCTCAAATATTAAATAAAATTATAAAGGTTGCTTTAAGATATTTTTAATTATAAGAAATTGATACTTAGGCAGTGAGAAAATAGAGTACTTACTATTTTAATTGAGTCCACCCATCATTATTAGTTCTATCAATTTTTTTATCTAATTGTCAATTTACCTTTTAGTCTTCTTCTCCCTCCTCTTTTTTATCCTCAAACTAGTCCTTCTTCTCCTTCCTCTTCCTTTTCTCCATTTATTCCCTTCCTTCTAGACAAACTAGCCAATAGTAATTTTACAAGATTAAATGAATAATTAATGGTTATGAAATGAAATTATAGTCCTAAAAGTGTATGGAATTTAAATTCAGTAGTCTCAAGAGCCTTTAGAAATTTTTATGGAATTTTTACTATTTTTCTTCTATTTTTAATAATTTTATAAAGTATTTTTGATTATTTTTGATTTTTCATTGATTTACTTAAATTTGATGATTTTTTACTAGATGAACAGGGCTGTGCAGACTTCCAAAAAATTGTTGGTATTAAAAAGGAGAAGTAGCTCTATTATATGGTTTTTTTCAAGATTTATTTTTTAGTATTTTAAGGCTCTGATTGAGTTTGGAAGTCCAGAAAAGCTCTGGAATGCTCTGGACAAACTTTGTACAAACACTGGGATTCTTGAGCTGGGGAAAATAGGGCACATGAAATACTATGCATATAAAGCCTGTAGAATCAAAATTAGAAGGGTTTCCAATCAGCGAACAATCTATCTAACAACTTGTACTTGAAAAACAACATCATACAACAACATTCATTATTATTTTTCATAACAAATTATAAAAATGTAAAACCCTTACAAATATAACACTTTTACATAATATTTTATAAATTTCATACAAAATTACCTATATTAGCTTATAGGGTACCATTTTAAAGTTCTCATAATCAGGGACTAGTATTTAACAATTAAATATTATAAAAATAAAAGCTTCATAAAAACATAATATTCAATTATTTGAATAACTTTTCTGAATACAGCTTCACTGTTGTATTTCTTGCCTTCATTATTAAGAACACTGAATCTACATATCAAAACTGTTAATAAAAAATATTTTATTTGTCATTTTGTTTTAAGTAGAGGAATTATTTTAGTTAATTTTGAAATCTTTATTTACTTAAAGGGACAGGGTTTTTTTTGGTTTATCCAACTCTCTTGTATTATGCTTAAAGCAAGGTAACTGTAAGGGTCTTTCTACACCGCAGATCAGAGTTAACAGGCAAAAAATTGGAAGTTGTACTCTGATGTATGGCCATAGATCAGAGTCCACATGCATAAAATTGGGTGGTGAAATCTGATGTATAGCCATAGATTGGAGTTCACATGCATTAAATTGGATGTGGTACTCTGATGTACGGCTGTAGATCAGGGAACAGATGCATAAAAATAGCTGGTGAGATCTGATGTACAGCAGTAGATCAGGTTACAGATGCATAAAAATAGCTGGTGAGCTCTGATGTAAATCTGTAGATCAGGGGTCACATGCATGAAATTGGGTTGTGAATTCTGATCTATGGGCTTACATCAGAGTTCAACAGCTCATTTTGAGAATTCAAAGACTGTTTTTTGCACATTTAATATCACCTTTTGAAATAAAATAAGATGATAAAAATTAAACTAAGTTGTAAGGGAATAAAATATACTAAAAAAAAAATAAAACAAAATTAAATTAAATAGAATAATAGTAAGTGAAATGAAATGAAATATAATAGAATATAATACAGTATTATATAGTATGATAGAATAAAATAAAGCAAAATCAGATCAAATAAAAATAAAATGAATTAAAGTAAATATTTTTTAAAAGGCATCATAAAAATTAAAAACAGTTTATAAATCATTAAGAAACATTATCAAAAAAACTAATTTTTTTCATGAGATAGGTTTTTTCAAAGTAGTTGAAAGAATATAGATATACCAATGCATGATAGTATATAATACAGACAGAAATTTAAGCCTGATAAGCTGTTCATCAATATATATAAGGTTAAATAAAATACTTCTTCATGAATAGGGCTCTTATAGCTCTCATTTAAAAAAAACTGAATACAAATGAGATTAATAGGTCTCTTTACTCCCATATACCTATGTGCTTAAACTTATAGTTTATCATTTACTCTATTTACAAATTTATTTATTTTTAAAAAAAATTTTAAATTCAATAACATTAAATATTTTTAATGTTTAAGTTAATTTGAGGAATGCTCAGTATGAGATTTGCATTGGGAGTTCAATCAGAGATCCATCAAGACTGAGATTTACCTTGTGATAAGATATTAAAACACTACGCAATATAGGGGGTGGACTTGCTAGCAAGTCCTCAACCTTAACTGTGATGGAACTCAGATGGAACTCAGACTGAACTCATACTGAACCCAAACTGAACTCTACTTGAAGACCCACCTAAAACTGTTCTGCTGAGTGGTGTTCATTCCTGATTGTATGGTTCCTTTATCAATAGCTCAATGTGTGTTCAATCTGTGGTGAGTTTGGGTCCAAGGTTGCGGACTCGCTAGCAAGTCCGCCCCCCATATTGTGTGGTGAAACATTTATAAAATATGATTCTATTAATTAAAAGTTTTTGGAAAAATAAAATTCTTAGGCAATAGAAGGATGAACATTAAAACAATATATTGAAAAAATGCATTTGAATTCATTACAAATAAATTGAATTAATTTTTTGTAGATGGTTATATAAAAATTAACAGTTGATGCTCAAATTTAAAACATGTAAAAAGGTCTTGTATGAAATTTCAAGAGGAATTTTATTGAGATTAGGAAAAACATCTATAACTAAAAATCAGCACGCTATAGGAGATTAAAATTCAATAAATTCATCCCAAAACTCATGTTAAAATATGTGGAATAATATTTAATTATTGATTTTATTTAATTTAAATGCCTTCTTCTAATTGTTACTAAATAACTTTATAATTTTTGTGTTTTATTGTAGGTTTTTTTTTCTCAAAATATTTTATAGATAATAAAATTTGACTTACTTTTCAAAGATATGTATAATTATTATCCTCATATAATGAAATTATTGGAAAGAAGGAATGTATTAATATGTATTGATTTATTTCAATGTTTCATTACTTTTGCTTTTTTCAATTTTATTATTGATATAAGTAGTAAAAACTTATGTATCTTGAATTACTGAAAATCTATACAAAGCCTTAAACTAGAATTCAATTTCAGTTAAATTTAAAATGGAGATCTCCATTTTAGTATAACAGGGTGAAGAATTTAAGGCCATAACTCAGTATTCATATGATTGAAATAAAGCTGCTTCTGTAGTAAGAGATATAAGATAGAGGTGAATTCTGATGTTTGGTAATACAATAGCATCCACCCTCTTATTTTTAAAAACTCTTATTTAAATTTCCTCACTCTTACTAGCACCTTTATATGTGATCATATTTTCTCAACAAACGTTTTTCTACCTTCCTTTCAACTTTCACTTTTCTCTCCTCCTTTTTCTTTCAATCCCTATCCCACAAATCTTAACCTGTTTCTCATTCCATAAGATTTCTCCCCACTCCTTCCAATATCCTTCAATCAACAATCAAACCCATTCTGATCCCTTTTTCTATCCTCAATTATATTTACAGCCTCTTTAAACCCATTTTATTTCCCTTTCTACCCCTTTCTTTCAACCCATATCTCCAATTTTCATCATCACCCTTTGCCTTTTGCTATACTTACCCTCTCATCAATCTCTTTTCAGTTCCTTCTCAAAAAAATCCTCTTGGTTTCTATGAGCTATAACAGGCATAAAGGTCAGGGGAAGTGACAAATAGGGATGGGAAGAAGTGGAAAGGGGTAGGGATTCTTCTAAAGGGTCAGAGAGTGTTTGATATCAGAAGAAAGGGTTTAAAATAATGGAAATAATTGTGTTGAGAGAAAAGAAAAGAAATTTTTAACAGGGGAATAATATTGAAGATAATTTTTTATGTAAGACAGAAGGTAGGAATTGAGAGGTAAGTAATAGTATTCTAGAGAATAAAATAATAATAAAACATGAGAAATATGTTATATAGCATGGAAACAGGAATTGAATTGACTAAAAAAAACAATTACAAATCAAACAAACCATTTTTATACTATTTATTCTAATAAAATTTTATTTTATATCTTTTATTTTTCATATTTTGAAGATCAAGGGTTAATATATTTTAAAAAATACTATTACATGCATATCTTTTTTATTTATTGAATAGAAAACAGAATAGATTTTTATATTAGAGCTTAATTTTCTCACCAAAGTATTATTCCCTTCATTTTTATAAGGGTTTTACATTTTTCAGATATTTTAAATATCAATAAAGGTTAATAAAATCTTTTTGAATAATTAGAATTCAATTTTTGTTTCAAATTCTTACTGGGAAAATTTAATGGAAGATATTAATTTCCAAAATATTTTTCTTGAATGATTTACTATAGTGCCTTATAATTTCACCAGATATTAACAATTAAGTAAAATTATTTGAACATTTAAGATCACTTTTCCTTCAATTTGAATTGGGGTGTGTCTATTTTTACATGCAACAAAGTATAAAATTATTTTAAACATTTTGTAGCTTTCCAGACTGGCTTAGCTGTGGGGAGGGCTGATTTCAACATACCAATACAAAATTGTGTTTTTAATGCTTCAACATTGTTTCAAAAAATGTTCACATGTACTTCAATAAATAATCAAGCTAGTTTCATCAGAGGTTCAATGTATTTTCACACTTTATTCCTTATTATTGTCACCGGAGGACCTACGCACAAGGTTGAGGGTGTAGCTGGGAAAGTGAGATGGAGGGAGGAGTTTAGAAACTTCTTTGAAGCACAGAAGAAATGTTTGTGGAAGTGATTTGAAGATGACTCAAAGGAAGAGATACTGCTTCAAGATATGTTTGATAAGAATTCTAATATAATTTAAAGGTAATATTACTATTCTTAAGATCTCACAAAGGGTTGGAAAACTCAATAATCAAATATTTAAGTTTAGAGATGATTACTGAGAAAAATAAGGAAAGGTACAATAATAATGATTTAACCTGAAGCTTTACCACTATTAACTATATATATGTTTTATAATTTAATTCTTAAGAAATTTCAAACCAAAATCCAACCCCTCCTCGCATTGACCTCATACCCATCCATCATTCTGCACACCACAGACCTCCAAAAATACACCCGTTACACCTGCACCCTCCTCACTAACATCCACTAACCATCCCATCCATGCTCATTACCCCTGTTAATAACCCACAGATACTTAATAAACCTTTTAGCAGAATATTACATTAACTATTGCGCTGTGCGTCGCTTATCAAAGAAAAGACTAAACACACTATTGAGAGATTGACTAATTTAGATTTAAAGTTTAGATTAGTGCGGTTGAATAGTGAGTACACAATGGAAAGTCGCAGTTGCTATGTAGAATCGTTTTCTGTGCTTCGAGTATGGATTTAGACTGCTGTATTATTTATTTAATGAGCTGCTTTTGCCTTGAGTGTCACGTGGCGCATGACAATTATTTCATCACTAACTCAATGTGTGCTCAATGAGATATGAATTTAGGTTCAAGGTTTCAGGGACTTGCTAGCAAGTCCACCTCCCCATATTGCATGGTGAGTCATTCCAGAAGAATTACAACTGAGCTGAAAGTGAGTTAAGTCAAAGATAAGGATTGGCACCTGCTATCAGGTGCTCATGTTTTTTTTTCTGGTGAATGAGAATGGTAGGTGGGTGGGTGGGTGAACAGACACTCAACTTCTACTTGTGACAGGTAATGACATTCCAGCACTCCCAAAATTCCTATGAAAAACTGCTTAAAAATTTTCATGTTGCACTATAACAGATCTTGAGTTATCTGTAATAAGCTCAAGTAAGAAAAAGAAGCAAAAACTGGAAAAAAAAAAGCTGCAAAAGAAAAACACGAGATGACTCAATTGAAAAATAAATAAAATAAAAAATAAAAAACGAGAATGAAGTCACCTACTGTAGAATAGGCGGTTTTTTCTTTTTTAATTTTGTACAATCTCACCCAAAGAGGGGCATGAAGGATCAGTCAAACATGAGTATTTACATCTGGGTGATTACTAGTAGAGGAAAAGCAGGGCAATGATCAGGAACTATATGAAGAGAGTGAAATTTGGGAGTTTAACATGTGAGAGGCAAGTTATTTGTAAATCTTTTTGTGTTTAGTTAAAATTTAGCCACGTCTAATATAATGGGAGAGGGAGAAAGTAGGGAGGAGGTGTTAAGAGGGACTTTGTGTTTAGTGGCAGCGTGGATGAGTGCAAGCCTGATATCTGATTGGGATGAGCATAAGAGGAGGAGATGTTCAGGAGTATCCTTGCTGTTTGAATCACAGTTGGGGCAATTTGACAATTCCACAATTTTGAAGCGTGAGAGATAGTTATTGAGTGGACAATGGCCTGAAAGAACTTGAGAAAAAGCTGTGGCTTATGTGCGGGATAGCTCAGATAATAGTTTGAAGGTGGTGAGCAGGGAAAATCTTCATCTGAGTTTCCTTAGGAAGTTATGATTGGGGGTGGTGAGTAGGATGGATTTGTAGTGAGTTTTCAGCATAGATTTGAGTGAGGCTGAAGATGGGGGAGAAGGTGAAAAGCAGAGGGCAGAGATGGCTGCTGGTGCTAGGGGGTGAGAGCCATTTGCAAGTGAGTCAACTATTTCATTACCTGGGATGCCCAAATGTCCTGGGCACCATCTTAGGGTAATGGAAATGAGTGTGTTTGTATGTTTCAGTTGCAACACTACCTGCGTAATGGCATGGAGAGCAGCCGTGTTGTGGGTGGATGGGGGAGACGTGGTGAGATTTTTGATTGTTGCTTGGTTGTCAACCAGTAAGGTGAGAGAGTTTGTAATGTAGCCAAGGGGGTTGTTGAGGAAGAGATAGAGACCTAGTAAAATGCCAATCAGTTCAGCTTCAAATACTGTATATAATTGGGCATCTCCCAAACAAGAGACAAATGGGAAGGTAAGGCTAGGGTCATAGGCTGCAGCAAATGTACCTGCTGCAGACTTTGAACCATCAGTGTAAATGAAGTGTGATGAGAGGGGAGAGGATGAAATAGAGGACAGGACTTCTCTTTTTGCAGATTCTTTGCAGGACCCAATATCTGCTACAAAGAGGGGGGGAGCCCATGGTGGAAGAGGGATAGGGTATTTTGTGTCAAGGCCAGTGAGGGGGAGATGAGGGGGGAAGGGGTGAGAGAGAATGTGTAGTTGGTGTTGGTGAGATTTGGGGGCTCAGAGGGAGGCAAGCTCTCTGGCTAATCTTGCCATGGGGTTGCTCAGCGGGATGGAAAGTAATCGGAGCCAAGCTTTGTAGACAGTATAGTCGAGGTGTTGCTGGCAAGTGAGTGATGCAGTGTCATGAAGGAGAATACATACAGGGGTGGTACGGAAGCAGCCCAATCCTCTTCTCATGGCTCTGTTGTCTACCACCTGAAGCATGCGGGTTGTCCTGGATGTTTTTTTTGTTTTATGCCATACAATAGCAGCGTAATCTGTGCAGGAGTGAATTAGTGATGAAATCAGAATTTTGTATTGGCGGAGTGGGATTCTCCATCCCGAGGAAGCCAGGCAGTGGATGCTAGAGACTGCACAGAGAACAGTGGCAGAGAGGTTGGAGCTATTTGCTTTTTAAGAAAGTGTAGGGTCAAGGAGCACCCCCAGCCATTTGAGGGTGGGGGAGGGAGAGATGTTGCAAGAGTCAAAATGGAGGGTGGGAGGGTTTTTCAGGAGGGGCCGTCTTTTTGTGAGGAGGATCCATTTTAGTTTTGGATTGGTCAAAGACTGCGCTGTGTTTTTTGCCCCATGAGAGGGCTTCTTCTCCAAGGGCCGCCAGTTTGTCAACAACCCAGTCTGAGTGCTGGCTAGCAGCCAGAAAGATGATGTCATCAATATAGCCTAATGAGAGGCATGATTGTGAGATTGAGGGGAGAGAAAGAAGAGTTGAGTTATATGTGATGTAAAGGATGAAAGAGAGTGGGGATCCTTGTGGGAGGCCCTTTGGTTCAAAGTCCGGGGGGGACACATAGGAGGAGAAGGAGATACTGGTAATCCGGTCTTTGAGAGAGTTGGTGATGAGTGAGGAGAGGTTGTGAGGGATGGGGAGTGATGATAGGATGGCTGCTAATCTGTCAAGGTTAAGGGAAGGGAAAGCTCCCTTCACATCTAATGATAGGGCACCTACTACTTTACCTTCTCTCCATCTGTCTTTAGTCCAGGTTGTGAGGTGTAGGAGAGCATCTGATGTTGAGCGGGTGGGGCTGCCACCATAGTGTGTTTCAGGGAGGAGATTTCCTGTTTCAAGCAAATAACAGAGTCTTTTTGTGAGAAGTGAGTCAAGTAACTTATCCATTGTGTTGAGTAGGGCAATTTGGCAGAAAGCATTGGGAACTGAGTAGTCTGGTTGGTGAGGTTTAGGGATTATTATAGTGTTTGCCTTTTTCCATATCTATGGGTAGTAGCTGTGTTTGAGGCAGGCTTGGAATATTGGAAGCAGCAATCTGGTAGTAGTTTGAGGGAACAGTTGGAGCAGAAGATTGGGGATCCCATCTGTGCCTGGGGCACTCTTCAGTTTTGTGGATTGGAGAATGGAGAGGAATTCGTTTTTTGTGAAAGGGGGAGAAGGGGGGGAGGCGGACAGGGGTAGGAGGGGGGGATGTCAGAGAGGTCACATGGGATTGTGGCAACTGAAGTGCCTTCAAAAAGGAGTCTGGCTTTGACAAAGTTGTCCTGGATGGGGTTACCATCCTGGGCAACTAAGGGAGGGTTAGTATGAGGGGGTTGGGAGGATAGAGAGTACTTAGCTGTTTTATGTAGTGAGGTGGGAGTGAGGGTTGCCAATTTTTGGTGCCAGTGTTGTTTTTTAAGGAAGTTGATTTTGGTGCGGAAAGCTTTGCGTGCTGCTTTGAACTCAGCTACATTGTGGGGGTCCTGGGAGAATTTGAGTCTTCGCTGGGCCTGATAGCAGGATTGCTTGAGAGGGTCCAGGATACTTTGGTTCCACCAGGCATGGCACAATGAGCTGGGCTGCTGCAGCAGAACAAATCAATCCATTAGTTTGATAAAAGAGGAAGTGAGATGTTCAGCAGCCAGTTAAATCTGGACTGAGGAGGTAAGGGGAGGGGGGGAAGGAAGAGAGGAGAGTGCAGAGAGGAGTGAACACTTATCAAACGTATTCCAGTCTCAATAAGGGCGGGGAAGGGAAGGGGGTGAGGAGGATATAGAGAGGTTGGTAAGGATTGCTCAATGGTCAGAGAGGTGTGAGTATGAGCCATCCTGGTCAGTGACACATTTGACTATAAGATGTCTGGAATTCTCATTTGCAAACACTAGGTCTATCACGGATGTGAAATTCCTGGTGTTGCAGAAGGTGTCGACTTCAGACTGGGAGGTGAGGTAAATGTTGAGGTAGGACATGGAATCAAGGAAGGAGGTTGCTTCAGGATGGTTTCTGGTGTGTTTGGAGGGGTCAGACCAGAGATCGTGATGGAGGTTAGAGTCGGTTAGTAAGAGACATGGAAAGTGTTTGTGGGGGGAGAGATCCGGAACAATGAATGGGAGAGAGGAGAAAGTAGTAGGAGGGTTGTACATGTTAGCAATAAGTAGGGGGAAGATAGTGATGTTTAATAGTAATAGGGTGATGTCTTGGCTTGGGCTGGGGAGGGAAGAGAGGAGGTGTGGGGGGAGGCGTTTGTTGACATAAAAGCCACATCTTATGGGGAGGGAGGGAGGAAAGTTGGGGGATGGGAGAAAGAGGTTCCAGCCTTTTTCTGGGGCTGGGGAGAGGTGGTCATATGATAGGAATGGTTCTTGTAGTGCTAGGATATCAAACGTAGTGGTGAGTGGGTCATTGAAGAGAGAGTGGAAGCAGTGGAAGGAGCGGTGACAATTGAGTTGTAATATTTTTATTTGAAAATTGGTATCATTGGGCAGGCGGTGGTGTTCCATTATTGGGCAGGTGGATGAGGGCAAGTGACTTGATGTGGGAGGTGAAAGATATTTGGAGCAGTTGAGGGGCCATCTATCAGCTCTTGCAGATTGATGGATGCACACTTCAGAGGGTGGTCATGGGGGAGGGAGTCCACGCAACGGAAACATACTGTGGAGGTAAGTTTTGGCTTATTGCACACCTTTGAGTTGTGGTGACCAGAGCAGTTAGAACATCTTGGAGGGAGGGAGCAATGAATAGCAAGGTGACCTCTGCCCCAGCATTGGAAGCATAGGCTATGTTCCCTATTGATAGCTTCAGTGCATCTCACTTGACTGTCACATATGAAAGGAAAAGAAGGGGAGGGAGAAGAAAGGAGGTCAGCATCAGTTTTACTAAGAAGATGAAGAATGACTGAGGAGTGATTTTTTCCCCATCTATCCTCTTCCCGCTTGAGCCAAGAGATGCAATAGAGTGATTGGAGGATGTCAGGGTTTTCAGCTATGAAGGAGTCAATGCAGGTTTGATTATTCAGGTCAAAGAGGGTTGGAATACCATGGGCAACCACTGGGAAGGTGGTGGGTTTGAAGATCATATCCTGTGGTATCCATTTCTGCCAAGAATTCACTAGTGTTTGTTTCTCGTCCTCTGTGTTGATCATGAGTTTTATGTCATTTGAGCGGTGCCTGAATGCACTGCGGATGCAAATGGGAGAGTCTGAAGGAGTGAGTGATATTTTTTGTGAGGAGATACGGTTGTTGATGAAGGTGAGTAGTTGAGCATGACTGTATTTCAGGAGAACAGGGGATGTGGGGTTTTTTTGCTTGATGGTGATATGTTGCATGGCCTGGGGAGGGATGCGTTGCTTGGGCGAGTCATTGGTTGAAGCAGATGCAGCAGCTTGGGCAAAGGTTGGTGAGTCGCAGGTGAGGGGCTTTTCAGATGGGTAAGAATAGAATCCAATTTTTGATCAATGGATGAGAGAGATGGGGAAGGTGGTATGGGTGTGGGAGTGGGAGGAGAGTTTTGTTGGCAGGAAGCCTTCTGGAGGAGTGGCAGAAGGGTGGAAGAGAGGGCTCAGATGTCTGCCATGGTTGCAGTGTGGACTGATATCTTGGATCCCTTGTGAGGAGGGTCCTTGAAGGTGCCTATTAGATTGTTGAGGCATGTCATGATCATAACCGGGTCGTTGGTGTTTTCCTGGCCAACCAGGCGGGTAAGGTGAACTGATGGGGAGTTTTGGTCAAGAGAAGGTGGTGGAGCACTAGTAAGGCCAAAGCCAAGGCAAGGTTTGAGGGGGTTGTGTATGGAGTCTTCTAGTGAGTTGGTTTGACATGGGGTAGGAGAAGCTGGGGGGAAAATATCCATGGGTGGGGGCAGAGGAGGGAGGGGGGAGCACATTTGAGAGGCAGTAAAGAGAAGTTCTGGGTGGGCCAGTCTTGCATCCTCAATGGAGTCAACCGTGTCCTCTCTGGGGAGTGGACCTGGTGAGGGGGGAGGAGATGCATACCTCCACTTCTTGGGAGCGGGATAGGGACGTGCACCAGAATGCAGAGGTGGGGAGGCAGTAGCAGGAGCAGGGATAGGAGTGTTCAAGGGGGGGGGGGGATTCTTGGGCCAGAGGAGGTGCGTGATCTGGAGGCAAAGCGGAAGGTGAATTTTTTGACGCATCGACGCGTGTAGCATGGTGGTTCTGGTCAGAATCCATCCAATTTCAAGGAGAATAGGCGGTTGTACTGTCCAGTTAGGCGGTCCCTATTAAGAAATCTTTGTGTATTTATTAAGATTAGGGCAACATGTGAGGTGATGGGAGAGGGTAGTGGAGATACTTGCGAGGGATGAATTAAAAACAGACTAGAGGTTTTCATAAACCTCAAAAAGGTTTACAGTGAGATTCAAAATCCCACTCATATCCTGCGGGTAATGATGATTTTACCGAATCCTCCACACTTTGTACGTGGTGTCAGTGAGAGTGAAGTTTAAGCTCTTTAAGAATTCTTTAAAAGTTCACTCTGGGTTCCATTAGAATTACAGTTAGTCACTTGCTAGAAACTACCCTCTAACCACATGATACATCAATCAAAAAGCATAGATGCCCGACTGGTCAATTTTTTTCATATGGATTAGGATGCAATAAAAATGAACATAATCATAGTGAAAAAGACTCATTAAACAGATAATTAAGAAATTTAATTCAATTGTCTACAATACTCTGAATGAAAAAATAAAAATTGATCATTTGATTTCAATAACATGGTTATTAAATGATATACTTTTATTTTGTTCACATAATTTGATTTAAAAAGTCTCTTTAAGATTGCTACACGTTAAAAAATCTTGAGAGTTCATCCCAGTTACAAAGTACTATCAGGTCTATATCGCCTGCCCTCCGATTTGGCTAAGCCAAAACTCGAATGAGACTTATATCCTGCTTATTATTATTTTGGGTATTGAATTTTCGATATAAACATTATCATCGTGATTAATTAGGCAATAGAAATGATTTTTCTGAGTGAGGAAAGAGTCAAGGTTATATTAATGATGGTGATTTTAATCGAAGAAGCCGTAACTACTCATTCTTCGTGAAATCGTAGAGATATGTATTAGCTATCCTAGACTACTACGAGCGCCAATAGCTTCGCTAGGTTGGCTATTGGGCAAACCACCAGGAGATCTAGCTGAGACAAAATGGTCATAACTACGAGCATTCATGTTGAAATGGAGACGTCAGCAAAGCAAGACTCTCGGCACACATTATTTCTAATAAAAGAAAGAGTAGGAAAGAAAGAGGAAAAAAGATATTGTGGAGGCAAGCACAAACATTTGAGTAAGTCGTTTCAACTCTTCTTTTGGAACACTAGGCCGAACACTTTTCAATGCTGTTAGGAAATGTTGCATGGTAATAAATTGCTACGAATTTGAAGGACAGAACATGGGTAATGATTTATTACAAGGAAAAATCTTGACAATAATTATGAGGGAGCACAAAACAAGTACCTTGACAGGACTACCCTTCACTTCTGTGGAGTGATCTTCAAGCTGCTTTGGCGAATTTTGAAAATTAAAAGTGCTTGAGATAACTTGCTCAATCTAAACGCCCCGAAAATTCTTGTTGAGTGTCCCAAACAAAATTTATAGGCAAACAACAAAGATTGGTCCTCACCCTCTTCTCAATGTTTTCCTGTTCGGCTCGACTACGGGTCCGCCGTTCGTCATCTCCTGGTAATTCAACCCATTGCAACTTTTTTTCATCTGACTTCTTGCCATCAATTTTGTCTTTTAAAGAAATATGTTCAATTCCTTCGTGAACAGAATTCAGATGAGCTGTATAGACCAGCGCTTGTAGATCAGCACCAGTGAACCCCTCTGTTTTTGATGCAATTTCTTCCCAATTCAGGCCATTTGGTTCAATTAGCAGGTTTCTTGAAACTGCTTTGAGAATCTAAAAATCGCATCCCAAACCCTAAATCAGAAAGGTTCCAAGTAAAAAAAATAATCTTCGTTTGTCTGAGTACGAACTTCAACTCTTTCACCTGCTATCGGCATCCAGCACAATAAACTTTTATCTAAGCGGCCAGGCCTGAGTAATGCCGGGTCAATCAAATCGGGTCGACTGGTGGCAGCAAGCACATAAACACCTTCCAGTCCTTCCGCGCCATCCATCTCAGTAAGTAATTGATTTACCACACGATCCGTAACACCAGTTGAATCATGCCCTCTAATACAGTATAAAAGAAACAAAAGGTAAATAACAAAGGGCTGACATTACACTAATGGGCACAGGTTACCTTTTGGGTGCAATTGAATCGAATTCATCGAAGAACAAAACGCAAGGTTTTGCAGCTTGAGCCCGATCAAACAAATCTCGAACACTCTTTTCACTGGCCCCGATGTACTTGTTTAGTAGCTCGGGCCCTTTGATACTTATGAAATTTAAACCACATTCTTTGGCAATAGCTGAAGCTAGCAATGTTTTCCCACAACCTGGGTAACCATACAGCAGTAAGCTGCCCCATCGCGAAAATTGGAGAAGTAATTGTTATTTGATAGATGATATTCCATTCATATATGGAAGTCAGGAGTCACTTGGTAAACTTGAAATAAAATAAAAGACGGTATGCTTACCCCGACCTTAACCTCAAAGGGCACCCTTTGAAAATCTGGGAATACTTTGTAGGCCACTCCAAAGTTTCTCGTAATATTCTACGAGTCTCTTGTAAACCTGTTAAGGGAAATAAGTTTTTTTTTTCTGCTTGGTTAACCCATAAGCGCAGAACTAAACTAAACTTACCACCAATATCAGCCCACTCCACGTCAGATTTTTGCAATTTAACCTCTCTCAGAGAAATTGGTACAAATTCCGTCAGTCCCATTTCAAAATCATCATCTTGCAGATGTATTGTATCTTGATTTTTCTTTTCGTGCGTTCAAAAGTAACAGTGATATTTAAGATCTCCGAATTCTGCGTCGTATTTAAAAAAAGTGATGACATACCTCGTCCAAAATAAGATTTGCCTTTTTCATTAGTGAAGATACCAAGGCTCGGTCTACCAAATCTTTTAGGTCGATCGGTAAATAACCTTCAGTTTTACCACTTGAAAACTTGCTGAGATTTAGTTTATCCCACATTAATGCGCCCCGAACAGCTTTATTTTTAGCCTCCAGGAGACTGAGGAAAATCTAAAAATTAATTATTATCATGTTAGAGATTGAAAATTATACTTTTTTGACCCCGCTATAGGAAAAAATTTCCTTACTTCTTTGCGACTACTACTTGTAAAGCTGTTTAAGCCTACTGACTCATTAAACAAGTATCCTGCACTAGATCTCAATAATCCATTCACTCCGCTTATAGCTGTACAAGTTCCAATCATAATAATAATTTTCTCATTCAATGCTTTTTTAGATATTTCTAAGAAACTTTCAGATGCTTGTCGGAAGCGGAACGAATCAAGATGCTATTGTAAAAATCCCATCCAGAAGCTCAATTGAATCAATAGCAAATTTGAAATAGAAGTTCAAAATGTAATATGACTCACCTCCATTTCGGCCGGGAAAAGTCGGTCCAAGTTATCTAAAAGAATGAGAGAAGGTGAATACCAACATAATTCATCAAACCATTCATTTAAGTTTTGCTGCAGCGTGTTTAATCTATCATCTACATGCTTGCTACAATCAACATATTTGGTGTCTGAGAGTAAATATGTCAGCATAAAACATGGAAGGTAATAAAAGAAATACAACGTACAAAGTAACATTGATGGATCTCGCTTCACACGAGACGAAAGTTCTTGCAAAAACCGAGTTTTCCCGGAGCCTGGTGCACCATGAATCAAGAGTCCAGATACTAGTTTTTTTTTTTTTTTTTTTTTTTTTTTTTTTTTTTTTTGAATATAATTAGAAACTATATTATTTTTAAAAGATAAAGTAATGAAAATATTACTTTGATTCGAGCGAGGACGGCGATGGTCCAAATTGCAAATATTGGAAATAGTGAGGCCAATGCTGATCTGGTCTAAAGCCACCTGAAGCTGTTTGTCAACCCCAGCCAATTCACATCTCCATAAAAGTGGATTAGGTTGTCAACTTATAAGCACACGGAACGAGATATGCTACAAAAACTAACAATGGATTTGATGTATCAGAAGATGGTGATTCAGCATCGATATTCGCTTCATTTGTGGATGTAGGGGGCTGTGGCGCATCAAATCTAAAGTTTTCAGAGGGTCAATCATTGGGGATCATTTATTTGTTTGGGTTTAAGCATTTATATAGTTGTTAAATTAATTAACAAACCTAACAAGCTCAAACTCTCCATCACCTTTTGTTTGATCATCTTTAAATATACGTCGTCGAAGTGACAAATCTTCAATCCAAATAAATCCCTGAGGTATTTCATTTCCCCTACTGGCGACCCTAACTCTTTCTAATAGAACACGGGAGCGAGTAGACTTATCCTCAGAATCACCCGATGATGTAGCAGTAAATGCGGGAGGTTTAACCAGATGCTGGAGGGAAGAGAGCGTTGAGGGAAAGATTTTCGAATACTCATCAAAATCATGCTGATTGAGGGATATAAGTGGGTCTGCGTCTAAGTTGATTGACTGACTGAAGGGCAATGAGATCACAGAAGGGAGAATCTTGAGGATGGCAGAGCGATCACTGTAAGGTAATGCAGGTACAGAAGTCTCCAAATTATTGATCATATGCGAGGACATGCTAGCCGAAGGCCCTGGAAGGCGGGATTTAGGGGCCACAATAAGTTCAGTTGCATTAGATAAAAGATACTCTTCAACATCGGAGGGGGATGATGATTCAATACGAATAATTTTCAGAGTAATTAAAGTTTTTCCCCAAACCCAGATAAGGATTGGTTGGGAGGGTTGGATGACTCTAACCTGACTGAGTATATGGGTTTCCAAATGTTCTGGATTTGATTCCTGGTTTGGCAAGAATGATGCGACCCGTCAGTCGTGAGTCCTTAAGATGAAGTTCACGGTTGAGTTTCCCAGATTGTAACACTTTACCAGTATTTCCCAATCGTCCGGGGACATGGGGTCAACTTCAACGGTGGTAGCGATAGCCAAATTTCGCTTCAATTCGAGCCTTAAACCTTGAATGAAATGATGATGATCTGCGTAAGACATCCATTCGGAAGGAATAAGATGCTTGTCTACTTCGATGTCACCCCAATGAGTTGAAGGTGAGGAGGGAAAGGAGGACTGAGAGGCAAGGCCTGACCAGCCCAGAAAGAGGGAGTGGGAGGGACATGGAGGCAAGGTGAGTTTGATGCCGATAGATTGAGGAGCCTAAGAACACAGTGTCAGAATGGTGATTTAAAAGAGCCAGCGAAAACACCTACGATTCCCTGGGAAGAGAGCTGTGCGGACAGAAGAACAGGCAGATGGACGAGTGAGGAATGCAGATCGACGAGCCGTAGATTGACTGTCTTCGCCATCATTAGTGGACGAGGGACGGGAGTGGCCGTTAAAAGCGTCCGATTTCTCCTGCCATTCACGCCCGCTACTCGATGCCTGTGAGTGGTCCTGTTTCTCTTGCGATCGCTGCTCATCTCTGTTCTCCAGGCGTACCATTCCTCCTACAATGACTCTGCGTCTACCTATCGTCAGTCTGGCAACATGGCACTCCTTCCCCTCCGCACCAAGATAAGAGGCCCTGCTCCTCCACTCCGTGCGTTTCTCTTCTGCCCCTCATCACTAGCCCATATTTACATTCTCTCACTTTTTATAGCTAATCCTTCAGATCCTGATATCATCGATGAGGCAATTGATCTCTTTCGCGCCAACTGTCTGTTCAGAAACTTTGAAATCAACGGCGCGGCCGACCGCGTGCTCATATATTTCACTCTCTTCATCTCGGACTGTCTCAACAAGATCGGCCAGGGGGCTTCTAAATGGAATGGAAAGACAGAAGCCTATAAACAGCTTGTTTCATACAGTCTCGAGAACTTCTCTTTACCCGGAGAGCCTGGCTTTCCCCTCAATGCCGTCTATGCTGCTCCCGCAAATCGCATGGATGCCGGTATGTCTTGTTTTCACTACCACAACGTTGCTTCCACGCGCTGACAGAATCTGATTTGTTCCTCTTTGACATTGGATAAAAACCAAGATTCTCTGCGGCAATATTTATCTCAAGCTAGACAGGAATGTGCTGCCAGACTTGTAGAGATTGTATACAATACACCAGATGGAAAACCCAGCAAATGGTGGATGTGTTTCCAAAAGTTAGTCATGAGTTTTATTTACTCTTATATTCTGAAACTTATTAATCTTTTGATCAACATTTGTCATGAATAACCACTTTTTGTTATTCTAAATAACTCATTAGGCGAAAGTTTATGGGCAAAAGTCTGAGTTAAAGAGTCCCATTTTCATCAAGATGCAAACAAGATGTAGCTACATGTTATCCTATTTAATATAGCCAGTTATTGATGAAGGTAGTCAAGGTTATAGAAACAAGTCAGAATTTTGAATTCCTAGAGCACAATATGTAATATGGAAGAATTATTATGATTATGATTATTTGATGGCTAGGTTGTTAATAAGCATGTTAATGCGAGGAAATCTCACTAGAGTATTTAATTTTTTAGATTAGTAGAGGTAGTATGATTTATGAGCAGTAATCATGACTACAATTGTTTGAGTACATGAAACTTTCAAGCAGTCACCTCAATAGCGTCTCCTCAGCAACTCGATGTTTCAAATTTTCCGCTAGAAAGTGAAGAAGATAATTATTAGACTGTCTTCAAATTTTGTCAAATCGACTGGGTCTCAATATTGATAAAAACAAACGTAAGACACGATATTACTGAAATTCTAAATAAATTTATCCCAACCTTTAACGGAGGAATATTAATCTGTTCTTATCAACCCAGAGGCAAGGTCAATCTCCATAATATCGAACCAACTGATAAGATTTTATCTTATCTAGAGTTGTGTCATCAATAAACAGTATGATTTTTGTCTTGCCCTTGTGATAGCAGAATAGGTGACATCAGGGGCCAAGAGATGGATGCGTGAGAATGGTGACAACATAAAGAGATAAGGAGGCTATGTCAAGGATCTGTGGGAGATGTGACAACGTATAGGTCATGATAGAGAGATATAGTGCTCGCCTACAAAGTGTATCTAAAACTATAAATCTCTGTCATGGAAATAATAAATCTTATCCTTCCTGACTAAACAACAGCCCTGATATTTTGGATAAGATTGCAGATGTTGACTTTTGATTAATATTTTAGCGTTGGTTTGGTAAAATATTGATATCCTTTTTTTTGTCACGGTTCATAGTCTTTTATCGTCCGCCATGCTGTACATACTGCCATTTTTGGTCTTGGCATCCGATAGATTTTTGGCAATGCTACTTCATGCGTAAAGATTTTATTCCCCTCCTACTTACCCTCTGTCTGTACTCCTCCATGATGGCATAAGGAGAAACAATGAGTCCACCAAAAGTAAGAGATGGGCAGTGCACACTTAAGTGTTGGGAGTCCATGTTGTCAAGTGCGCAACAGAGAAAGGCCAGTTTCATCCATGCCTGGCTGGTTGTGGATGTGGAGGGTGTCGAGTGTCCCCCGTCGCCAATGAAGTACAGCCAATCACGAGACATGTTGGACGAACCGCCCGCCCAGAAATCATCGTCCATCTTGTTCATCTACTTGTCTATCGATGTCCTCCATTCCCTCACATCTCCTTCTCGCCGCGCTCCGTGCTGTCTTTTTCCTTGGATGCCGGCGATATCTCCACTCTTCCCTTTTATCCGGCATAAATCTTGTCATCAGTGACCATCCGCACTTGTCTTCCGATAACATTCCACCCCCATCCCCTCCACTCAGCGATTCCATTGCTGCAAACAACAATTCGTTTGAACTCCAAGAATCTTCCACTAACCGTCGTTCCTCGTTGACCGGGGCCTATTCTTGGATTGCCAAAAGATTTTCTCCCTATTCTTCACCTCCACTTCCACTTCCCAATGGCGTCTCTGATCCTCCGGCTGCGCGGCAATCCTCCTCCTTCTCTAGAACTTCTTCAAATCTATCGACACTTAGTCGCTCTTCCCTCGGGGCGCTCAAAAAATTACCATCACCCAAACAAGCATCTAGCCATGTCAAAGCAGCTGGCCTCATGTTTTGTTGGGCCTTCTGTGAAGGAAGTCTTCTGTTCAGCATTGTGCTTTTCGGGAGCTGGCTCAATATTGAGTTCGTCTTCTCCCTCCCTTTGTCTCTTTGTCTTGCCAACTTTGGAATCCTTTTGATTTAGTCTGCTTCACACAGTGCCAGAATTCTCAACTGGAACATATCACTTGGACTTTTAATCTCAATTGTCGTGTTTCTTGTTCCTTTCGCCGAATGTCTATTGTTTTCATTGTCTTTACTTGGTCGTCGATGTCAGTTCCGTAGTTATCGTTTTAGTTTTCAAATCGTTCTTACCCCCGTCTTTTAGCTGTAGAGCGTCCTCGACTGTTGGCGCCCCCTACGTTGATTCTGACGTGCCTACCCTTCTTCATTTATCTTTTCCTTTTCTATCGAGTGGGTCAAACCATACAAGGGTGGCTAGGAGTTGAAAGGGGTAGTCATGTCTTTGGTGTGTGCTTAAAATCTCAGAATTTTCGGATGACTTTTTTAAAATTTATGTTCAACTTATATATTTTCAATCTACCAGGTTTTTTCAATACCACTTTGGCCCGTATCTGCGTTCCCGGAGTCTGTCTGATTGCTTCGCTCTCTGGTGGTGGTGCTGTCAATACAGCTTGGGAAACGTGGGAGTGGAGACGTAAGGAACAAGAGTAAGTTGAAACAAAATATCCGGGCCGCAATTCTTTTTTCTGACACCTCTCATCTTTTTCACTCATAGACCACCTATCACTGATCATCATATCACAGCAGCTGAGCAAGCTTTGCAACGAGCACGAACAGATTTACAAGAAAGAAAACTTGGACTTGAAACCCTCACTTGCAACAAAGGTGAGCCGTCCAATGGCACTGGCATCATGGGAATTTTGAAAGCAGGCAACAACTCTAGTAAGATTTTTTGTTTTAGCTGTGGGATGTCACTGGACCCCCATTTTTTTCTGTCGTGTTTCATAAATTGTGATGATTGATATTTGCATTACGTAGAAACAACTCAGTTACAGCAAGAAGTGTTTGGGTTACAAGCCATGGAAGCTCAGATGGTTCGAGATCTTGCGGTCATGCAGCATCGGAAGGATTACTTTGAATATTCCAAAACCTTTCTGGGTCGATTGTTAAATAGTGGAAATTGGATCCTCTCGGTTTACTGTGTCTATCGTCTATTTATTGTTGGTGTTTTGGTTTTATAAGGACTTATTTTAAAATCAACGAAGAAAAAACTAATATGTGCGCTTTGGGACAGTCATGTGTTAATCTTTTGTTTGGCATAGTCAGGTCTCCTAACAATGCAGGAAAATCTCGCCGTAATCCTACCGACCTTGTTACATTGATACTGGCTAAACTTATGCTGAGTTTCAATGTTGAAATGGATTTAACTAAACTCTCAAGATTAGTTGGACTGGTTTTGATTGGTGGAATAATTTTGGTAAACTTGAGAGCTGTGTTAGCATGGGGTTCCAAGTTGTTCAAAGTAACTTCGGCTGCTATTGGTTCTTCTTTCATGTTGTTGGCTTTGGCGCAATTGATGGTTTGCTTTCTAAAAAAAATTATCTTATGTGTATTACTTAAAACGTTTGTTAAAGCAAGCCTATACTTTTTTTAGGCTATATATCTTTTGACCTGTTTGATCTCTCTTCCGTCTTCTTCTTCGCACTTGCCTCAAAATTCGACGCCTAAACCTTCCCCAGAAAATCCAGCTCCTCAAGAAATCGATCTCTTGTCAACTCTTCCCTCATTTCATTTATTTAGTAGATTGTTTGATATAGTTTTCCTCTCAACTGGGCTACTAACCTTATGCGTTCGATGGCTGGTGAAAAGAATAGTTAAATCAGAGGGAGACAACGGATTACGATTTGGGGCTGAATATTCCGCTGCCCATGCAGCCTTTGGGCGAGGTGATGAACGAGCCTTTGTCTAATTAATGTGACTGCGCATACCGAAATTCTCTGCTCTGCGATTGTGCTGTAAAATGAAGCCTATAATACCTTCATTTTAACTTGTTTTATTTGATGTTTTCCTTGGAGGAAGTCTACTATTTTCATTTTGTATCTTTTATTGACTTATTAACTTTTGCTCCGGATTTGTGACAAACTTTTTGATGTCTCCATTTGCTGTCTTATTTAAGTTTTGTTCATGTCAATCCTGTTAATTAGCTACCCCTGATCTCACTAGATCATCAGAAAATATCATAGAAACTAAATTGTATTTTTTTTTTCTCTCTGTTTATCATTAGTAAAAACTAATAATGTCATGTTGACATTGAAAAACATTTAATTTCTGGAAGAAATGTGATGTGGGTCATCATAGAATAATAATGATGGTTAAAAGTAGGAGAGGGCTTCAAAAACCTTACTTAGGTTCATCTTGTAAGATAAATTAACCTACAGTTGAAATAGAGCTATAAATCTATGGGAAGCTTAGCAAAAAAAATATATACCCCAATATCACAAAATATGGCTAAAATGTTGTAGGTTGTGGTGGAATTTACATATTTGTTTCATATTAGGGCATCTACCACCGTGTCTGTAAGTTGAGTCGGTATGCATACTTTACCAATAATTAAGGGCATATTCATTCACCGTTGCATTATCACCCCTCAATAACTATTCATTTCTGTAAATATTGGGTACAAGTAAGTATATATACTTACAGATACTTACTTCATGTCATTAAGTCACCCCCTTATCTGCCATTTTTTTTAATTTTTAATTTTTTTGATTTTGCATCCCACTTGCCTCATTCCCAGTTCCTCATTTTTTTCAATTTTCATTCCAAGCCACTTTACTCACTATTAACACCAAATATCACTTATAGAAACTTCATTACACTACTGGAAATTCAACACAAACATAAACTACAGAAATTATGTCAAGTGATCCTAAGGAAAAAATGTTCTCCAAACTGGAACCCACAGGAAGAAGAACAACTTGCTATATCTTGGATATCTATTAGCAAACAACCAGAATTCTCTACATACCAGTCAGGTGAAACCTTCTATAAGAAAGTCATAGTAGTACACTTTAATGCTCATCATAAACTGCACTACCAAGATTTTTAACAGATTAAAATAAGGTCCATAATACACATTTTTTTGCATTTATTATTTAATCATATTACTCTATAATGACTAATTACTCTCCTCTTCCACTTTAGATGGCAAGCTTTGAACACTTCAACACTTTTAAGTTCAGTGCCATATATCATGGTATTGAGAAGAATTCATCAAGTGGAACAAGCCCTAGTGATTGGATTTGAAGTGCACATTCTATCTATCAAGATTAATTTAAAAAAACTTTTATAAGGTTTGTTAGCATGGGAGAAGCTCAAGTTTGCTCCAAAATAGCAATCGGAACATAACCAACCCCAACCTTCAAGAAGCTCTTCAGTAGATAGTTTTTCAAGTGCACAACAAGCTACACCCATGGACAGCTTTTCAAGTGATCTCAGCTGTCAGCCAGGCTATTCCAGGAGCCCAGTAAATGATGTGTTACCTTATAAAACCTGAAAGAGGGCGTATGAATTATATTTAATGTATATAAATTAATATTTTATTGCATAATAAAATTATATAAATATCTTATTACATATAAGTGTTATATTGATTTTATTGTTTATATAAATTTTATACATTTAAATTAAACATAATATATTTTATATTCTACAAATAAATGGCGCATTTTTATGTATTTAATAATTATAAATTAATATTTAATTAATTGAAAATATATATTATAATTATAAGTGTAAAATTGACTTATAATATAATTAAATTAATTATTTACATTTATATATTAAATTACATCTTTCATATAGTATTAAACAATAAGTAATGGCGCTTCTTTTGACCCTTAATTGTGTCAGGAAGAAAATTAAATAAATTATAATACTTATTTTATAAAATAGTATTATAATTTCTCAAATTAATTTAATTAATTGTTTCAGTTAACTAGTATTTAACTACATAAGTGAAAACAATTAAATTATATAAACTTATGCTGAATTAAATTGATTGCATACCTTGTTGCGTCAAAACATGTCAATTGTTTCACTTAGAAATACTGAAAACAGATTGTATTACTTGTTTTGATTTGTTTTTCCCATAGTTAGTAGATCACATGGTTGTTTAGTTACTTATTAATCTATAGAAACTAATTTGGGGAATTTGGGATGGGAATTTTACAGTCTTAATTGGGATACTTGTTATTTTTCGTATATTTTTCTCTTAGTTACTATGTTACAAATGTCTACTCTTATCTTTTTGTTTTACTTCATTACTCTTTTGTATATAGTCATTTGTAGCGCTTCAGGGGACCATTGCCTATAAAAGGGCCTTGGATAATCCCCTGTAGAGGCATCACTTACTATACACTCAACAACTTAAATATAATTTTATCACGTTTATTATTATTTTTATTAGTATTACAATCTAATTAAAAATTCTATATAACAATTAAAAGGTTTCCTTAAGTCTGATAGTGATCAAAGTGTTTGCCGCGCAGAACCCTTACTTTAAATAATATTATTATTAATAAAGCCTCAATTTTCGTCATCTCTCAAGTTACTCGTCGTTGCTTTTCTTTTAAATAAATTAAATAATCTATTATATTTGATTTCTTTTACTTTTCTCCTTGTCCTCCTCCATTTCTCCCCTTTTCCTTACCTTCTTCTAGACAATTGACCGACATCAACAATCAATTCAAGTCCAGAAGTTGTCCTACCTTGTCCTCTCTAACCCATTCTAACTACCTCATGAGTCAAAAATTAGCCAAAAAATGTTGACTCACTGAATTGTCTGAATGAAAAAAGTCAAAGGTTTTTCATCTTACAATGACACAGCTGAAAAACACATTGAAGCCATTCTTGAAAGCAATGAAATATCTAATATATATATATATATATATATATTTATAGGAAAAATAACTTGCTATAGCTCAAAACTAACTCAAGCTTACCAAAGAGCAAATAATCATACAAAAAAAAAGGCTTCATCTTGATAAAAGAAAATGTGACCTTGAAGAAACAAATATAAAGATAAATCAGAAAAAAATGAGAATGAACTTACAAAAATTAGACTGTGGGATGCAAAGCAGTGAGATTCAGCAACTCTTAATGTTGAGAAATAATAACTTTTGTGATGATGATGATGTCAAACATTACCATATATGTCATTCAAGAAAGCCTCAAAAAAGGTACCAAGTAAGTCATTTTAATATGAATTACATACCCCATTAACAGGTATACTTCAACAGCATTTTTTTCCCTACACATGCCATCTGTTGGGTACATCCAAGCCCCTCAAGCACTTCTTCCCCTTAACTTGATTAGTCAGAATTACGTACACACACACCCACACCTTAAAATTTTTCTTTACCTAATCCTTATGAGATTATTTATACACACAAATTACACAGTGTATCAAGTCTTAAGGCACCCTAACATCATATTCTAACACTTAATTTATCCTACCCTTGATTACTCTTGCTCTTATTTTTTTCCTCCAAACACTAACATGACTCCTTCACTTTGTCAAAAGCTTCAAACAACTACTGATGCTCTAGCCCTTGATCTTTTGGTTGAGTCTGATCCATATTCTGATGCTGAGTTTGATTTTTTTTAAATGACTCACCTGTTAGAGAACCACTACCTTACTTTTCAAACCCCATCCATTTTCCATCAACCACAATATACACTTCACAAACTTTCTGAAATACCTGAACCCAGTTTTCAGGAAATTTTCACAACTACTTATCATGGCTTTACATACCTATATGATTTGATTCATGATCATTCTTTTTATCACAACAATTCTCATTACCCAGAGAAAGACCCTGAAATACAAATCTCTGTGGAACTTTGCCAATTTGGTTCAAATGGGAATGGTGCTACCATAATTCTTCTCAAGAACCTCTTCAGTATAAGTCATGGAACAGTAGATTTACACACCAAGAGAACCATCAAAGCCATCCTTTTATTTCAACCACAATTACTCACATGGTCCACTAAGGAGATTAGACTGGAAAACTCACAGGTCATGCAAAATGAAGTATTCCCTGGATGTATTAGTTTTGTTGATGGCACAACCATCCTTTTGAGTAAAAATCCTGCAAAGGATGGAAATAATTATTTTGATTGGAAAAAGAGGTCAGTTTTTATCTATATCTTACATATTATTACATATAATACTAATCCTCTCTTACTTTTTCTTTTTTCAGGTATCTTATTGCTCTTCAATTGGTTTGCAATATAAATAAAAAGTTAATTTCATTTCATGCCAGATTTCCTGGTGCTTTCCATGACTCTTCAGTTTTTCAACAAATGATGATTTCTCAAAACCCAGAGAATTACTTTGATGAGCATCAATATCTTCTTTCCAACACTTCTAACACCAGTAATACATATGTGATCCCAGAATTTTATGGTGCTGGTGAAAAAAATAGTGAAAAATCAAAAAACAACACTCATCTTTCCAAGTCTTGAGTAAGGATTAAAAATGAAATTGGAATTTTGAAAGGTAGATCTGATTCACTAAGGAAAATGAGGACTTCTATTTGTAACCAGAAAGAAATGAAGGTTATGATTGATTGAATCATTTCATGCTTGATACTACATAATCTCCTTGCACACTTAATGGATGAATGGAACAATCTTTATGAAGACAAAATTCACAAACCACCCCCAACTGTTGAATCATCCTCCAGCTCTTCATCCCAACCTGGTGGAATTTGTACTGAAAACTCTCCCTATCACTCTTTCTCACTTTGAAAATAAAGATTGATTATCTACTAGTACTAAAGTTCTTTCTTTATTTCTTCTTTAATATCATTAGGGGGTATCAATGTTGAACGATCCACAATCAAATTAATTTCAGATAAAAATCATTATACCCCAATTATCTTCCACAATTATTTTTGCTAATAAATGGGTTATTAGACCTTTTACGTGTCAATGTTCACCTCTATCCGACCTTTTTATCCTCAATTTTTCATAACCACATCTTGGACAACTTTCTGGATGTGCCAGCCTTACTATCTTGCTGTGCACTCCCATCCTGTCTATTCATTTTGGTTCAAAACCCCTCCCCATCTAATCTGTTTTTTTCTTCTCCTTTTTCATCTTCAAATATATCAACATGCCTTGTTGTCATAGATATTCTCAAAGGCAGGCTTCCCCCAATTGTTCATCAAATCCCATTACTCTCTCTTTCCCTTGCTCAGCCGAGAAAAAAAAGACTGTTCAGCTAAAAAAAGATGATCATCTCATACTTATCAACTGGCTAAAAATAAAAACTAATTATGATTTTTTTTTGGTACTGAGAATGCAACTAAAGTAGGAAAGCCCCCTGCATCAAAAGTCAGTGGCTATCTTCTAATGGCCAATGAATACAAAATAAGAAAAAGGGAAGGATTGATCTTTTGCCTAAACAGATGTCTGAATGTTTCAAGCATTACCAAGCCAAATACAAGAAGGAAAAGACACTTTCATTTTCTACTGGTTTTGGTATTACTGACATCAATATCAAAAAGGGCATAAAATCCATAGATGATAAATTTGAATCTCTATGTCCATACTTTAAAGAGATGGTTGCTATTTTTAGAGAGCAAGCTGATGTTAATCCTGCCAACATGTTGGATGGTGAAGATGCTATCTCCAAACATGATGTTGAACGAAATCTTTTTCCATCCTCTTCCTCCACTCAAGCCTCCCCTGTTATAAATTCAACAAATCTAGATAGATTTCCAATAGATTCTTATGGTGATATAAGACAATGTGATCCCACTCCAGTAAGTTTTTATTTCTTGTCTTGTTGTTTTATTTTTTTTATTTCTAAAAAGGCTAATGAAAAAACCCAGGATCCTCAGGCAAGTGAGCCTGAAGCTAGCATCAATGATGAAGAGGAAAATGGTACCTCCAAAAAAAAAACAAAGACCATCAACTACTTTGAATTTCAACAGTCATAATAAGAAAAACAGAGATAGTTTCTCACAAACCTCATTTTCTTCCATTGATGATTTACTGGTGAAACATGAATCTGGTAAGTGATAGCATACCTCTAAATAATTGAGTGAGCTTTTCTTTTCTTTTTTTAATATTCCTTTTCATCCTAGGTAAAGTTGAAGTTGCAAGAGATACTCTCAACTTTCAAAATATACAATACAAGCACTCTTTTACAAAGGGATGATAGGGCACATGACTTGGAGCAGAAGAAATTTGAGCTTTCTTTACAGAGGGATGAGAGGGCACATGACTTGGAGGAGAAGAAATTCGAGCTTTCTTTACAGAGGGATGAGAGGGCACATGACTTGGAGGAGAACAAATTCTAGCTTTCTTTACAGAGGGATGGGAGGGCACATGACTTGGAGGAGAAGAAATGCAAGCTTTCTTTACAGAGGGATGGGAGGGTACAAGACTTGGAGAAGAAATTCAAGCTTTCTTTAAAGAGGGATAAGAGGGCACATGACTTGGAGGAGAAGAAATTTAAGATAAAGAAAGAGGAGAAGGCTCTCGAGTACAATTTCATATTCCATCAAATGAAACTCAAGTATCAACTTAAAAATGGTTAAAAAAAGAAAGATTTCTTGAGAGAATGTGTAAAAGCTAATAAATCTATTGAGGAAATTGAACACTTAATGAAAATGATTGATAACTATTTTTTTATATTTTGTTTACAAAGTTTTCTTTATAGAATGCATTAAGGCTAATAATAAATCCTCAGCCCAAACTCCTCACTGAGATTTAAAACATTTTATTGAAAATTTTTTGATTATTTGTTTGCTTGGTTAAATTAATTTTTTTTTATTTCTTTTTGGTGATAATTTCATATGTACCAACTTTTTAAAGGTCTTGATTCTAGATGATTTTTTTTTTTGCAAAAATTTGAGAAACTCATACATTTTTTCTTCTTTACATTCAAATTGTTAAATTTACTTTTCTAAATAAAGCTAAGTCAACAAAACTCTAAATCTTTTTTAAAAAATTGGCAATATCCTCCCCTGCATTTTATTGAAGCAAGGGGTGGGTATCACCAAAAAATTTCTAAGTCATCAATTTCACATGTTGGATTTTAAAATTTGGCAATACCCTCCCCTACATTTTATTGAATTAAGGGGTGAAAATTACCAAAATTTAATAAAATTACACAAATTAATATATTAACAACTAATATATATCAATTTCCCTAGTTTTAAAGCAATGACAATTCCTCTAGCAAAAATGTGGATACATCTAGAAAAAAATGTTTGGGGCTTTCCACAAGTGTAGGCCAAGGAACCTCATGAAAAATATAAATGTTGTCATGATTCCCATTTATACAACACAGGGTTGTTGGACCATTACTTTATTTTAGGAATTTGAAATAGAAGAGTTATTTATAAAAAATTTATGAAAAAATAAAAAATATTTGATGACTCTACTTGTCAGCCAGGCTATTCCAGGAGTCCAGTAAATGATATGTAACTTATAAGACCTGAAAGAGGGGTTAAGAATTGTATTTAATGTATATAAATTAATATTTTATTGCATAATAAAATTATATAAGTATTTTATTACATATAAGTGTTATATTAATTTTATTGGTTATATAAATTTTTTATACATTTAAATTTAACATAATATAATATATTCTACAAACAATGGCACATTTTTTATGTATTTAATAATTATAAATTTATATTTAATTAATTAAAAACATATATTATAATTATAAGTGTAAAATTTACTTATAATATAATTAAATTAATTAATTATATTTATATATTAAATATCATTTCTTATAATATTAAACAATAAATAATGACGCTTATTTTGACCTATAATTGTGTCAGGAAAAACTAATTAATACTGAATTGAAATAAATTACATATTTGTTGCGTCAGAATATTTTTTGTTTCACTTAAAAATCCTTAAATCAGACTGTACCATCTGTTTTGAATGATTTTTCTCATAGTTACTATGTTCCAGGCTTGTTTAGTTATTCACTATTTTTACTTACTGAGTTGGGAATTAATGGCGGGAAAATTGGATTCTTAATTGGGGTTTTTAATTATTTGTTTCATATTTTTCTCTACATTGTTATGTTTCACTTACTCTTTGATATACTTGTTTTATCCTATTATAATTATTGTATTTACAAATATAGTGGCGCTTCAGAGGACCCATTGCCTATAAAAGGGCCTTGGATAATCCCCTGTAGCCTCATCACTTATTATACACTCAACAAATTAAATACACTTTTTATATTACGTTTATATTCTTTTTATTAGTAATAAAATTCTAATTAAAATTCTATATAACAATTTAAAGGTTGCTTTAAGTCTGATAGTGATCTTAGTGTCTGCTGCGCATAGTCCTTACATCATAATAATATTATTAATTAATAATAACCTCACTTTTGTCACCTCTCAAGAAAACCGTCGTTGATTCCTCTCAATAAATTAAATAATCTTTTTATACTTTATTTCTTTTATTTTCCTTCTTGTCCTCCTCCATTTCTCCACCTTTCCTTACCTACTTCTAGATGACTGACCGACACTACTTGTCCCCATACATTTTTGATCTACATAAAGTTTTATTAAATTTTTAATTTTTGCCTTCTTTTTTTACCTTATCGATTCATTTGATTATTTTTTGACTAATTTGGAAGGAGCAGCCAAAATGAGTAAAGTTGTGACAAGATTCCAAACCAGGGGGAGCTTTTGTTGCTTGGTGATTATCCTTAGAAGAGTTCCAAATAGTTTTGATGACTCCAGTTCCCAATCCAAAATCAATTATACAATTGTGATCTGGAAAGTATAACCCATGACCTTTTATTTTAGCTGGGGAAGGAATAGGCTGTCCAGTTATCACATT
The DNA here is from genome assembly GCA_030280995.1 of Hemileia vastatrix. NCBI lineage: Eukaryota > Fungi > Basidiomycota > Pucciniomycetes > Pucciniales > Zaghouaniaceae > Hemileia > Hemileia vastatrix. The sequence continues at coordinate 21,660,663 of JASXTE010000001.1, read as the reverse complement.
GATATATGAGAAAATTCCAAAAGTAAGATAATTGGCATCATTCCTATTGATATGAATCTTATTGTGGAATTCTGAATGAGTAATAATAAAATTTAAAAATAAAAGATATTGGTCACTAATTTCTACCCATTTGGAGTCACACCAATTTGGTATTCTAAATTTGGTAGAAAGTTGATGATTCTTTTCAAAAGCTTTATTACAGAGTTTTTTGAGGCAAAGAGAAATAAAAGTATTAAAAGAAGTTAAGGTGTCCCATAAGCAAAAATTGTCATTTTTTTCAGCTTTAGATAAATTTTTAAGTAAAGAATAGATGCCTATGGATATGAAATTAGTGACATGATTTTAAGAAAGAAACATATTTTCAGACATATCAAGAAAATAGCTTTTAACAAATCCTGGTCTCCAACCAAATCCAATCATAATACCACCCAACAAATTTGTATTCCTTAATGGTAAACAAGCTAAAGCCATTTGATATAGTGTTATTATGAGATCGGAAAGTTAATTAAAGGTTTAATATTTTTAATCATTAAAAGAATGGTTTTCATAAATAAATTGAGGTTTAAAAGAATTACTGATAACTGCTTTAATTTCATTGTCTCTTGATTTGGTTAAATATATTAAATCTTCTGGTAACTCATTTCAATAAGAATTTTTTTGATCCACTCCAGTTTTATAGTACTTGATATTTGATATATGGCAAAATAAGCAATCCAAATGAATTCTCATTTTTAAATTTCTTTTATTCTTCTGACTTTGAACATCATTATTTTTTTTGATATTTTGGATGATGATTGAAATGAAGTTGAATTTGAAAAAGAGGATGATGATAGAGAAGTAAGTGGTGATTCTAAAGAAATAGACATTTTTTTCTCTGAAAAAAAAATAATTTGTGTCAAAAACCAAAAAAATAAAATGGCAAACAAAATAAAACTCACAAAATTTAGTTTGTTTATTCAACCTTGAGAATTTTATTGATAGAAATTAATCCAAATAATTGTTTTTTGAAAAGAAATCAATTACTAAAACTGTCCTTGAAAAAAAAATTGAAACAAAAAAAATAAAATAAAATAAAAACAAAAATCAGTAAAATTATTTCCCAAAAAATGAATTTTAAAGTTATTAGGTGTTAGATATACCAACTAAAGTCTTTGAAAAAAATGATAAAAAAATTTTTAATCAAAAATTTAAACAAAAAAAAAAATTTGTATCAGAAAAATTATTCCCAAAAATAAAAATAAAAATTATAAACACACCAAATTTCTTTTTTGATTCAGCTTGAACCTAAAAAAATTTTTTTTATAATATTCTGTAAAAAATAAACACAAAAAAAAATACAAAATAATGTTAAGAAAAATAATAAAAATTTTCTTTTACATTGTCAGCCTAAATATCCTTAGGACTGAGTATTTCTTATGCTTAAAATAAGATAACCTTAACTAGATTAAGCTTATATCTTAAAAATAAGGTTAAAATAATAATATATATTATTTTATTATATATATATATAATTATTATTCTATTATATAATTTATAATAGTTTAAATAGCTTATCCATGGCCTAATAATACTTATTAAGGTGTTAATGGAGTCATAATATACTTATCTTAAGTGATATGAAGTAATTATTGACATACATAAGCTTATATGTATACATAAATCTCATATTCAGTGAAATATGCAGTATATTATGTATATTTAGGTATATAAGTGGGTTTTAGCCCCTTAATAGCCTATAACCTTTGTTTTTCTGCTTATTTTAGGTCATATGGACGAAATCAGTGGACTCACAACGCCTACAGAAGTATAGACACCTATATCAGGCGCATACACCCAGTTTGGACAACTAAAATTACTTCCTTGGATAGTTATTCACGGATTTATGGGTTGGAAGGATGTTTCTGGGTTAAAGTGGATGCTTGGGGATGTTATTGGGGCTTGGAAATTTTATTTGTTTCCTTTATATGCTTTTAGTTTCATTAAATCTCTTTTTGATCATTTATTTTACCTGTTTCTTTATGGTATCCGCTTTTATCTGGGTTTTCTATTTATGGTATGACTCTGTGTTATTATTAATAGTGATGGAGGGTCCTTACTGGAGGTCTGGGTGTTGAAAATGCTTGAAGTGGACGCCATGGGGAGGTGATGGGCCCTCACAGTGCTGTAATTGCCGGGGATAGCAGTGACATCATCTGGATTGAAGGTCTGTGCACTCCAGTGGATTTGGGTATAAGTAAGGAGGGATTTTGACGTTTTATTATCATCATTCAATTACTACACTTCAAACAAACACTAAAATACAATTATTAGTATTCAGAAATATATTATAAAGCCCTTATAAATTGATATTATCTTTATAAAAGCTATAACTATATTTTATTCTTCTATTTTCCACCACTAGCACGCATTTAAATCCAAGTATTGTGAGTTTTATTTGAGTATAACTATTCTATTAGTCTTCCCCTGAGGTTTAATCACTAAATCATTTATTAATAAGTAGTAGGACCATAAAATAACACTATCATATCATACTTATATACTAGAATATACTGACAATTGGGGGTCTTTCCTTATATTTTACTTATTATTTAGTATAAGCCTTGGGATGTGATTTTTACCTTAGTACAGCTCAAAATTAACCAAATATTTGGGTCTGCTGCATATAAGTGGGTCATCATAACTCATTGATTGCGGAAAAGAACCCTTATAATAATTGTACTAATTTTTTATCATAAAAATTAGATATTTACAGTAGTAACTGTACCCAATATAAACCCAATTTCACTTGGTATTTGGACACCAATATAACACCCAATTAAATTGGTATTTGGCTAAAGCTTAGTAAGCTAATTATTCACCCTTATAGAGGTCTAGTTAAACTTATTATTATATTTTTAACAGATTTTTTCGAATTTTTCTTACAATTTATTTAAATAAATAAAGATATAAATTCAGGGTAAGCTCCATTGCTTTTTTATTAGTAATATAATTGCTAATATCTTTTGTCTACTAATTCCATAGAGTTTTTTCCTTTTGTAGACGTAAAATATTGTCATTCTGAACAATATAAGTGCTCCCCAGGACAGTGTAAGTGAACAGCCTGCTTATAATACCAGGTCTAAAGCTAACAAAAACTTTCCAGGACATCACCATGGAGGGACAACAGTACCCCCAGCCAGAAAGCATGAGTATAGAGGAAAAGGACGCCCTCTTAAAAAAGATAACTATAAAAAAGATGTCTCCTCCTCTTCAGGATCAGCTGTCCCACCTGGCCAAACAGGTTCTGAAGTTGGAGGAATCAAAATCTCTCATGTTCAAAGAAGTAGAGCAGTTGCAAAACAATTGCAAGGTAGGATTTCAGCAGATGAATCAGGCAATGGCAGAATTAAAGGGAGGCCAGCCCAGTCAATCAAATCAGCAACCCCCTACCCAAGGAGGGTCCACTCACTCCCAGGAGAAAATCCTGGTAGACAAATGGAAATGGGACTGGTTTCACCAACAGTGGACAAGCCACAGTTGCAACAGGGATCCACCCCCTCATCTGACTTCCTCAGCTCACCCTTACAAGGGAAAAAAGCGCCAAAAATCAGGACTGGAAACCATCCCTTGGTAAGTAACTTACCCTCTCAGATTAGACATAATACTGATAATTACAAAATAGGTAATTCTATTGATGTTAAATCTGTACAAAAAATAGAGGAGGATTTAAGAAATTTAGGTTTTAGAGTAGATACACCTGACTTGTCTTTTGTCCATAATAACAGTACTATATACAATGATAATACAGTTAATCCTCAGTTGCAACCACCTACTAGTGAGATGAGAAGTTCACAGGAGAGTGAGAGAATTGAAAAGGAGGACATGGAATATTTTAACAATAATCCAACTGTCCATAGAATTGTTTCAGCATTGTGGAATAGAATGACTGATTGTGAGGAACAGACAGTTAAGCTCACTAGTGATACGATTTCATCCTTGACATTGAACATTTATCAATTAGCAACACGTAATAAAGAATTAGAGAAAGAACATTTGTCTCTAACTCTTAAATATGATTCATTGAGTAATAAATATAATGACCTTTCAAACAAATTTTGTGAGTTAGAGAAATTATATGAAACACATTTATTAAAAACTGAATCAAGAACAAAGTTATCTTTTGCCCAGACAAATCAAAGTGTCTCTTAGTTGCTACAAAGATTAACTAAAGTTGAGATTAAAACAGCCAATCTACTGATGAACCAGGATAATCATAAGTATAATCAATATAATAATAATCCTTTCATTGGCAAAAGTGAATCTCATTCCTTCCCTGTACCACCACAATTAAAACCATCTGGTGGTAGTGTCAAATCTGAAAATGTAAGTCACAAATCTGTGCAGGAAGAAATACAAGACCATTTATCAAAAGTGAATGAGTTGTTGAATTTACCTAAGATTAGTGAGATAAAATCCAATCAGAAGAACTGGCCTAAGATAGATCAGTACCCAACTTATGATGGGGAAGCCAGCTCTGATTGGCAACATTTTATTCAAAGAATTGACAACTTGAAATTCTCATATAAGTTACCAGATGAAGAGATAACATCAAAATTAATTTCTTTATTTAAGGATGTTGCTTTATTATGGTTTGAAGCTGTCTTAAGTGAGGGTAGAGACTACTCTTGGGCTGAATGGAAACAACTTATTGAAAAACAATTTGGAGGTTCTAAATTCAGGCTTACTCAGCAGAGACTGTATGAGAAGACTAGGTATAATCCGTTGAATGGTGACAAACCTATGGTATTTTTAATGAATTTAAACAAAATATTAAAAGCCATTGAGCCTCATATGGATTTTAACTTATGGAAAGATAAGATAATATACAAATTACCTATATCTGTCAGAGACATTGTTGTAGCTAGAACATTAAATGTTACTGAATATTCTGACTTTATTAATATTTGCAATGAAATATTATTAAACCATAAGTATGAATCAAGGTATTCCACTTATAAGCAAAATGTTGAACCTGTAAAAACTCAGAATTCAAAAACACTTCAGGAGAAGCAGAAAAAACCTACTGCATCTGTAGTACCTAAAAAGTATGAAACAAATACTTGTTATAAGTGTAACAAACCTTGGGTCAAAGGTCACAAATGTGAGAAAAACATAAATATTGTTGAAAATCAACGTGAATCTGAAACTGAAACTGAAAAAAGTAAAGAATCAAGTGATTGTGACAGCAATATCTCATATAGTGATGAAAATGAAGTCTGTATGTTGGAAGATGATTTGTCCATCTTTGAAAATCCAATATTAAATATGGACTCAAATGAATCTTTAATGAATTTTGAAGATGCTGAAATCATTAAGGATATACAAGCTGATAACTTTAGAATGACACCTATCACGGTTCCAGCTATCATTTCTGGTGAAAATGTTAATATAGTATTGGACACAGGAGCTGCTGGCTCAGTTGTTTCCACTAATACATTACAGAAAATTGACAGTGAATATAAGTTTAAGCTTGAACCACTTCAAAATAAAAATTGGAGAGGTTTTGGATCAGTACTACACCCCATTGGTAAATACAAAGCTGCTGTTTTCTTTAAACACCAACATGGTTATGTAAGGGTAACTTGTGACTTTGTAGTAATGGATAATACTAATTGTAGTAACTGTTTTATCATTGGAAATGATATTCTGACTAAATTTGGTGTACAATTAGACCCTGCTAATAACAATTTTACAATTGGCATGAATGGTAAAAGGAAATTTAAAATAAATTCTTTTAACACAGTCTTACACATTGAGTCAGTAACAAATTCCCCGTCTAAAGGAAGAGAATCCAATGAGATGGAACTTCTGGAAACAGAAATTTCAAAAGCATCATTTGGCACTCAGATAAGTGAAACTGAGAAAGATAATATTTTGGAATTAATTAAAGCTTTTCCAATGGCTTTTGCACATGGTACAAATGAACTTGGCCTTGTAAAAGATCATGAAATGAAAATTAGTTTAACCTGTGATATGGATAATATTCCTGCTAGTCTTAAAAAGAAACCATACCCTGCTTCACCAATGAAGAGGAAAGACATAGAGGATAATATTAAGATGTTATTGAAAATGAACATTCTTGAGAAGGTTGAAACTACGCCAAAATATTGTGTAATATCACCAGTGCTAATTTCTTATGAACAAGATAAAGCAAGACTGTGCGGTGATTATAGAGCATTAAATGCATTTACAGTAGATGATATTTATCCCTTTCCAAGGATTGCCTCTATACATGCTACCCTTAAAGGTGCTAAATATATAAGTTGCCTAGATGGAAATAAAGGGTACCATCAAATTCCTGTTGAAAAGAATTCACAGAACTTTTTGTTGATAACAACACACATGGGAATTTATAAGTATGTCAGAATGCCATTTGGACCAAAAAATGCTCCATCAGTATTTCAGAAGTTGATGGATATAACATTCCATAATGAAATGATTGAGGGATGGTTAATGGTATAAATTGATGACATCATAGTGTTCTCTAAATCTTTTGATGAACACTTAATCCATTTAAGGAAAGTATTCCAGAAAATGGATGAAATAAAAATGACCCTTGCATTGAAAAAATGTAAATTTGGGTTTGAATCTTTAAAATTGCTTGGTCATATTGTATCTGGCTTACAAATATGTGTGTACCAAAATAAAGTGGCTGCAATAAAAAATATTGGCATTCCTCAAAATGTGAAGGATGTACAATCTTTTCTTGGAATGTGTGGTTATTATAGACAATATATAAAAAACTACCAATCAATTGCTGCACCACTGACCACACTGATAAAGAAATCAGAAGCTTTCATTTGGAATAATGAAAGACAACAAGCTTTCAATAAGTTGAAGGAATGTTTAATGACAGCTCCTATCTTGGGATTACCAGATTTCCAATTACCTTTTGTATTATATACAGATGCAAGTTTTATTGGACTGGGTGCTGCTTTACATCAAAAACAACTTATTGAAGGAAAAATGTCAGAAGTAGTAATCTGCTATATTTCACGTACTCTGAGAAGTGGTGAATTAAAATATGGTGCTACTCAACTTGAATTTTTGGCAGTAGTATGGGCTCTTGAGAAGCTACATTATTACCTTGAAGACCAAAAATTTGAGTTAATAACTGACTTTAGTGCAGTTAAGTCACTCTTAAACATGAAAACTCCTAATAGACACATGTTTAGATGGCAATTATCTGTACAAGAATACAGAGGACGGATGACTATTACACATAGAGCAGGAACCTTGCACTCTAATGTAGATCTGTTATCTAGAGTACCTCTGCCTAATAATGATGATAATCCTGCTTATGTTCCTGAGTCAGAGATTATTAACATTTATGGCATTTATATTGTAGATCTTGAGGATGAATTTATGCAATCAATTCTTGATAATTATAATTCAGATCCTGACTTAAGTAAATTAACTACAATATTAAATGATCCATCTAATGCTTCAATGAATGTTTTAATAAAAACATTACCAATTAAGTATAAAGAGGCATCAGAAAAAGGAAAATTTTCCATTGAGGATGGTTTTATATATTACAGGAAAAAATTAAGTAATGTAATTGTAATTCCCCCTTCAATGAAGGAGTTAATGTTAAGTATATGTCATGATGATATATTAGCAGGTCATTTTGACTACCATAAAACATTAACCAGAGTAAAAAACACAGCTTGGTGGATTAACATGTCTGAGGATGTTCAGAAATATGTTGAAACATGTGATTCTTGTCAAAAATCTAAATGATTAACAGGAAAAAGAGCTGGTTTATTACAACAAATTGAGCAACCAAAAGCTCCATGGGAAATCATTAACATGGACTTTGTAACAGGTTTGCCAATAGCAGGGCATAAGAGTTATAACTCCTGCTGGGTAATTGTAGATAGATTTACAAAGATGTGTAAATTTATTCCTACCCACAAAGAGGTTTCTGCAAAGGACTTAGCTTTTTTATGGTGGACACAAATGTTAAATACAGCAGGTTTCCCCAAAGCAATAGTTTCTGACAGAGATCCTAAATTTACTTCTGAGTTCTGGACGTCACTTATGGATGTTTCAGGGTGTCAATTAAAACTTTCTACAGCACACCATCCACAAACTGATGGGCTAGCAGAAAGAATGATACAAACCTTAGAAGATATGATAAGAAGATACTGTGCTTTTGGTCTTAATTTTAAAGACAATGACAAATTCACGCATGATTGGGTAACCCTTATCCCAGGTTTAGAATTTGCATATAATAGTACAGTACATTCTGTCACTGGCAAAAAGCCATTTGAGTTATGGTTGGGTTATGTACCTAATACCCCTGCTAAAACTCTTAATAAGTTACCTAGATTGGATATTCATCCAGGTACTAAATCTTTTCTTCAGATGCAGGAACTATGCAGAAAACATGCTCAAGAATGTATAAATAAGGCTTTTGAGTATGAAAAGAAAAGATGGGATAAAGCCCATAAAGAACAAATGTTCAAAGAGGGTGATGAAGTCCTTATTTCAAAGCTACATTTCAATTTAAATGGTAATGTTAAATTGAAGGATCCATTCATTGGACCATTTGTAGTTAAAAGGATGGTTGGTAATAATGCTGTTGAAGTTATTCTATATGCACCATATGATAGAAAACATCCAGTATTTCCTATTTCTCTTATAAAACCATACCATTCTAATGATACTGCTCTATTTCCAAAAAGATCAGGAAGGCATAAACAGCAACCTGAAGAAATAGTGGAAAAGGCAGAAATTGAAAAGATACTTAAAAAGAGACACCTTACTAAAGAAAAGGGAGTTGAGTATCTATTAAGATTTAAAAATAAATCAAGTGAATATGACCAGTGGATTCCAGAAAATGAAATCTCTGATCTTAAAAATCTCTTGAAAAAATTTAAATCTAAATAATACTGTTCATTCAGTATATGTATTATAAAAATTATTTTTTTATTTTATTATTTCACTCCTTAAGTTTAACTAAAATGTCTTAACATTTTTTTATTGTTTTTTTTGGGGTGAGGGAGTGTCAGCCTAAATATCCTTAGGACTGAGTATTTCTTATGCTTAAAATAAGATAACCTTAACTAGATTAAGCTTATATCTTAAAAATAAGGTTAAAATAATAATATATATTATTTTATTATATATATATATAATTATTATTCTATTATATAATTTATAATAGTTTAAATAGCTTATCCATGGCCTAATAATACTTATTAAGGTGTTAATGGAGTCATAATATACTTATCTTAAGTGATATGAAGTAATTATTGACATACATAAGCTTATATGTATACATAAATCTCATATTCAGTGAAATATGCAGTATATTATGTATATTTAGGTATATAAGTGGGTTTTAGCCCCTTAATAGCCTATAACCTTTGTTTTTCTGCTTATTTTAGGTCATATGGACGAAATCAGTGGACTCACAACGCCTACAGAAGTATAGACACCTATATCAGGCGCATACACCCAGTTTGGACAACTAAAATTACTTCCTTGGATAGTTATTCACGGATTTATGGGTTGGAAGGATGTTTCTGGGTTAAAGTGGATGCTTGGGGATGTTATTGGGGCTTGGAAATTTTATTTGTTTCCTTTATATGCTTTTAGTTTCATTAAATCTCTTTTTGATCATTTATTTTACCTGTTTCTTTATGGTATCCGCTTTTATCTGGGTTTTCTATTTATGGTATGACTCTGTGTTATTATTAATAGTGATGGAGGGTCCTTACTGGAGGTCTGGGTGTTGAAAATGCTTGAAGTGGACGCCATGGGGAGGTGATGGGCCCTCACAGTGCTGTAATTGCCGGGGATAGCAGTGACATCATCTGGATTGAAGGTCTGTGCACTCCAGTGGATTTGGGTATAAGTAAGGAGGGATTTTGACGTTTTATTATCATCATTCAATTACTACACTTCAAACAAACACTAAAATACAATTATTAGTATTCAGAAATATATTATAAAGCCCTTATAAATTGATATTATCTTTATAAAAGCTATAACTATATTTTATTCTTCTATTTTCCACCACTAGCACGCATTTAAATCCAAGTATTGTGAGTTTTATTTGAGTATAACTATTCTATTAGTCTTCCCCTGAGGTTTAATCACTAAATCATTTATTAATAAGTAGTAGGACCATAAAATAACACTATTATATCATACTTATATACTAGACTATACTGACATACATACTCCCATGTTACCCCTCCTTTTCTACCTCTTTTGCCTATTTTTGGTGTCCTCAACCCCCCCTCCCTCTTCAGAATCTTCTCAAAATTTCCTTCTCCGCCTTTTTCACCAGGTCCTCCCCCCTTTCCCCCCTTCAGGCACCTCTTTCCCCCCCTTTAGGCTGCCTCACAATACTCCCCCCCTCTCCCCTCTTTCCTTTCCTCCTCCTCCCTTTAATACCTAAAAAAATTGCTAAGTGATTCATTTAGTTAACAGGTAGAGGGTGGAGGTGAGGTGAGAGGGGAGGGGGGAGGGGGGGAAGGGGAATTGAGGCAGTCAAGAAGGGGAGAAAGGAGGGAAAAAGAGCAAGACAAGAGAGAAAAGAGGGAGAGAAAAAACAAAAAAAATTAGTTTAACCTTGAAAAAAAAAAATTGAAGGACTTAGAAAAAAAAAGAAAAAAATAAAAATCATGATTAGCAAATAAAAATTCAATAAAAATGATAAAAATGATAAAAATGACTTACCTGGTGAGATGAGTTTAAAAAATTCAACCAAACTATTTGAGGGATGTTTGAGGAGAGGAGGAAAAAGATATGAGTGAAGAATGAAGAAAAGAAACACTGAAAAAATATGCAATTTCATGTTGAACTGGTGAAAGAAAGCCAATTGGCCATCTAAAAAGGAGATATTCACCATAAATTCAAAAAAAAATGAATATGAAACAAACAAAAATACCAAGCCAACTGAATAAAGTATACAAAATGGACATTTGGAGAGTATGATTACAATAAATTAAAAGGGTTGTGTTTCAAAATAGTGGAGTGTGATTGGAAAAATGACAGAGCATATGCTGGTTGAATGAAGGTTTTGTGATTCAAGGGAGGGGAGAGCCAGCACTGGTTCAGGATCCTCTTCTTCATAAAGATCATTCCACTCATCCTTTAAATCAGCTAGGATATTGTGGAGTATAATGCAAGTCATTATCCGATAATTTGCAGTTTTTATTTCAATTTTTTTTGAAATTGGATTCTGAGTTCCCAGAGACCTGAAAATCTTCCCTTTAAAATCCCAATAGCATGTTCAAGCCATACTCTTGATAGAGCAAGGTGATAATTAAAGGTGGTTTTGGGGTCATTTTCTAAAGTTGAACCACAGAAAGCAGGCATAATTTTCTTTCCACTTGCATATGCTGAGTCTGAAAGGAGGTACTGAGATTTGTCAAAGTATGAGTCAGGACTTTGAGAAATCCTCATTCTTTGGAAGACGGAAGAGTAATGACATGAGCCAAGGAAGCCACTATGGAAAGCAATATAATTTTTGTTGATGTCACAGACACTTTGAAAAGAAATAGAGTATCTACAAAGAACACTAAAAGTTAGTTTATGAAAGATGTGAAATTGGAAAACATTTTGAAGAAGCATTTTTTTGTGATCAAAATAATGGTTTCCATCATGAGCAGGCTTTTGACTCAAAGGTATAGTTTTACCATCAACAAAACCTACACATCCAGGGAAACCTTTGGCTTACATTCCTTGAGAGGATTCAAGTTGATGTTGTGGAGGTGGCCAAGCAAGTGTTTGAGACTTGAGAGAAAGGATAGCAATGATGCAGAACTTGGTGTATAATATGATGGTACCATATCATATGGTAAAAATATTATATAAACGTCTTACAGCAGCACCATTTCCATTTGAAACAAAGCAACATAGTGTGACAGAAAGTTGAAAGGCAGGATCACACTGTTTCTTATGGGAATTATTATGGAAGATAGGATGATTGAAAATGAGTTGAGAAATTTTGAAAAAAGAATCAGGAGAAGTTTGAAAAAGTTGTGTGAAGTTTAAATGAGGAATGTTGAGAATGGAGCAGAGATCATATCTGGGATCATGATAAAGATTTGGCCCCCTTGCAATGACATAACACATTTTGGAAAGAAAAGACATGTAACCTAAAGTGTTTTCCAAACCAGAGTCAGAATTAGAGTCAGTAGCTATAACTAAAGTGATAGCATTCATAGCTAAGTGAAGCTGCTTCCTAGTAGCAAGGTGCTTTATCATTGTCAGTAGAAGGTTTAGGTGATAAGTGGGAAGTGGGAATTTTCCACCAAATGAGCAGATGGGGTGTGTAGATAAAAAAAATGTTATGTGTGCCACCAAGATTATGTATCATAGAGTGATGAGATACATAAGGATGGCATCCACAATTATATGTCATGTGACTTGCTTACAGATCAATCATGGATATGATGAGTTTGGAATCAGGAATTAGGAATGGAAATTGAGGTATAAGAGGCCGGATAAAGCATTATTGTGGATTTATTATCTACTAGCCCTGGCGCTAGTGAATAAGAATTTTCCACAATTAATAATAGGGGGTATCAATGTTCAGGGATCCGCAATTAGGGATCAAAAAATTTTTTTCTTGGGATCAGACATTATTAATTGTGGAAGATTCTTATCCACTAGCCCTGGGGCTAGTGGATAAGGAATCCATGAAAATGCATTATCCTGCCTCTTATACCCCAATTTCTGTTCCTAATTCCTGATCCCAAACTCATCACATTCATGATGGATTTTTAAGAGAGTCACATGAAATATAATTTCTGATGCCATCCTTAAGTCTCTCCTCACTCTATGCTACTTAATTTTTGTGGCAAACACTTAAGTTTTTTTTCTATCTGCACACCCCAACTGCACATTTGGCGGCAAATTCCCACTTCCCAATCATCACATAAACCTTTTACCAACACCTATACTACTGACAAGAATGAAGCATATCTCTACTAGATGGCTACTTAACTCCACTATTAATGCCATCACTTTAGTTTTAGTTCTCTACTATAAATATGACTCTGATTTGGGAGATGCCTTAGCCTATTTGTGTTTTCTTTCCAAAAAGCGTTACCTCATTTCCAGGGTGCCAAATCTTTATCATGATCCCTGATATGATCTCTGCTCCATTCTCAACATTCCCCAACTAAACTTCACTCAGTTATTTAGAAGTTCACCTAATTCTTTCTTCAAAATTTATCAACTCATCTCTGAACATCCTATCTCTCATAAAAACTCCCATAACAAACAGGGTAACCCTACCATTCAAATTGCTGTTGCACTATTTTGCTTTGGCTCAAATGGAAATGGTGCTGCTGTAAGACATTTGGATAATCTATTTAACATAGGATATGATCCAGTGATATTATACACCAAGCGCTGAATGATTGCTATCCTTTCTCTCAAGTCTCAAACACTTGCTTGGCCAACTCCACAACAGCAACTTGAATCCTCTCAAGTAATGCAAGCTGAAGGTCTCCCTGGATGTGTAGGTTTTGTTGATGGTACAACTATACCTTTGAGTCCAAAGCCTGCTCATGATGGCAACCATTATTTTGATTGCAAAAAAAGGTTTGTTCAAAATCTTCTCCAATTTCTCATCATTCATGAACTAACTTTTTATCTTCCTTCTAGATACTCTATTGCCGTTCAACTTATATGTGATGTCAATAAAAAAATTATTGCTTTTCACAGTGGCTGCCCTGGATCATGTCAGGACTCTTCTGTCTTCCAAAGAATGAGGATTTCTCAAACCCCAGACTCATACTTTGACAAATCTCAGTACCTCCTTTCAGACTTAGCATATGCAAGTGGGAAGTACATTATACCTGCTTTCCATGGGGCAACCTTAGAAAATGACCCCAAAACTAAATTTAATTATCACCTTGCCCAATAAAGAGTACGGATTGAACATGCTATAGGCATTTTAAAGGGACAATTTTCTAGTCATTGGGAGCTCCAAATTTAATTAAAAAAAATGGAGATAAAAAGTGCAAATCATTGGATCATGACTTGAGTTATACTCCACAATATCCTAGATGATTTAAAGGATGAGTGGAATGATCTTTATGAAGAAAAGGATACTGAACCAGTGCCTGCTCTCCCATCCCTTGAATCACAAAACATTCATCCAACTGGCATATGCTCTGTCATTATGCCAATCACCCTCCACCATTTTGGCACACAACCCTTTTTATTTTTTGTTTTCATACTCTCCAAATTTCCACTTTGTATACTTTATTCACTTGGCTTGGTATTTTTGTTTGTTGCATATTCATTTTTTTTGGAATTTATGGTGAATATCTCTTTTTTGGATGGCTCATTGGTTTTCTTTCACCAGCTCAACATGACATTGCATATTTTATAAAATTCAATAATTTTTCACTGTTTCTTTTTTTCATTCATCCCTCATATCCTTTTCCTATTCTCCTCCAAAATCCCTCAAACAATTTGGTTTCATTTATTTTTTCACTTCATCTCTCCAAGTAAGTCATTTTATTCTTTTTTTTTGATTTTTTGATTACTAATTATATTTTTTTTTGTTTTTTTTCTGTTTATTTTTTTTTTATCTAAATTATTTTTGTAAGTGGTTATTTTTGATTTCAATGGTAAAATTAACCTTTTTTTTCTCTCCCTCTTTACTTTCTTTTTTAGCTCCATCACCCTACTCTTCATCCCTCCTTGGCATGGTCATTATCCCCCCTTTCCCCTATTTCACTTTTTTAGCTCCATTTCATTGAAACACATACATTGCACATTTTTTATGCATTTCACTTACTCCATATTCAATTTCCCCACAATTCCAACATCAATCTTTCTCATTCTATTTTTCCTACTTTTCAATCAAGGTAAGTTTCATCTCCTTTTTTTCATGCCTATATGATATCTCATTCCTTTTATGAAAACTTCATACTTAAATAAATGTATGACTCTTATCTGGATAACAGTGAACTTATTAAACTCCTTTTGATCTCATCTTCATTACCACTTTTCAAGTTTTTGTGAAATTTTGAAAATCAGACTCGGAATTAGGGTTAGGTTTATTCAAATCTAATTTTATTTCTACTGAAGATTCTCCTGAAGGCTACCTTTCATTTCCTCTAAACAGATTTGAATTTGATTCAGTGGTTGCTGAGATATTGACTGTTAAAGTTGAGCCTTTTTTTCCCAATTTGAATTTTTATTCCATTTTTTTATGT
Source organism: Hemileia vastatrix (assembly GCA_030280995.1). Taxonomy (NCBI): domain Eukaryota; kingdom Fungi; phylum Basidiomycota; class Pucciniomycetes; order Pucciniales; family Zaghouaniaceae; genus Hemileia; species Hemileia vastatrix. The sequence continues at coordinate 21,645,424 of JASXTE010000001.1, read as the reverse complement.
AACAAATTAGGGTTAGGTTTATTTAAATCACATGTCCTTTAAATGAAGATTCTACTAAAGCCTATCTCTCATTTCCCACAAACAGGTTTGAATTAGGTTTAGTGGTTGCTGAGATTTTGACCTTTGAAGTTGAGCCTTTTTTCCAAATTTCACTTATCTTATTTCACATTTTTACATTGCATAATTAGAGGATAAGGATTCTGAAACTCTTATCTGATTATTATCTAGGCATTTCAATTATATAGGAATATATTGATTTCTCAAGAATATCACTAAAGCTCAAAAAGATGAAGATTTTTGCTTATGGGACATTCTACCTTCCTTTGACTCTTTTCTTGATCTTTGACTCAAAAAACTCTATAATAAAGTATTTGACAAAAATCATGAACTTGAAACCAAAGTTGGAATACTAAATTGTTGTGACTCTGAATGGGAAGATATCAGCCACAAATATATTTTATTTTCTAATGTTATTATCACTCATTCTGGATTCCACAATAGGATTCATATTGATAGTAATGACACCATTTTTCTTACTTTTGGTATATTCTCATATATCAATCCAATAACTGGCCAACCAATACCATCTCCAGCTAAAATCAAAGGACATGGTATATATTTTCCAGACCACTGGTGCATCATTGAATTTGGTTTGGGAAATGGTATCATCGAGACTATTTGGAATTCTTCTCAGGATAATCATCAAACAACCAAAGCTCCTCCTGGTTTGGAATCCTGTCAAGATTTCACACATTTTGGTTGCTCATTTCAAATCAGTCATAAGTTTATTCAAAGAATCAACAAGGTAAAGAAAGAAGGTAAAGTTAATTGATTTAAAAAAACTTTATCTAGATCCAAAAAGTATGGGGATTAGAGTTGTCATCAAAAAATTTATATTTTTTCATAAATTTTTAATAAATATTATATATATATCAATTTCCTCAACTAAAGTAATGGGCCAACAATCTTTGTTTGTATAATAGGTAATCATGATAACATTTATTTTTTTCATGAGGTTCCTCTAGCCTATACCTGTGGAAAGTCCCAAACTTTTGTTTCTAGATTTGATCTGCATTTTGGCTTGAGGAATTGTCATTAAATTAAACTAGGGGAATTGATATATATTAGATATTTATTTAATAATTTATGTAATTGTATTAAATTTAGATGACTTCCACCCCTTACTTCATTAAAATGCAGGGGGGGGGGGGGTATTGCCAAATTTTCAAATCTGACATTCAAAATTAAAGACTTGTAAAACTTTTGGTGATACACACCCCTTGCTTCAATAAAATGTAGGGGGAGAGTATTGCCAAATTTTCAAATGTAACATGTAAAATTTTTGACTTGTAAATATTTTGGTAATACCTGTCCCTTATTTCAATAAAATCCAGTGGGGCTATTGCCAAAATTTCTTATAAGACTTGTGAAGTTCTTGACTTGTAAGAATTTTGGGGATACCAGTAAAATGAAGGGGGTAGTAAAGCCAAAGTTTCATATAAGACTCTCAAGATTCATGACATGATAGAATTTTGGTGATACCCACCCCTTACTTCAAAAAAATCCAGGGGTAGGGGATTGTCAAATTTTCAAAGGAGACATGAAAAATTTATTTAAAAAAAGAATATTTAACATTAAAATACAAAAATTCAAGAAATGATTGATAGAGTAATGAAATACAGGAAATTATTGTAAATTTTATGTACAAACAAATATGAACAGTTGGAGTGTGAGAGAAATAAAGCAAATTAGTCATTAAAAAATTTCTTTAAACGTTCAGTTTCCTCAACAGATTTATTAGCTTTAACACATTCTATAAAGAAATCTTTCTTTTTGGAATTTTCTTCATGATCAAACTTATATTTCATCTGCTCTAATAGGTTTTGATGTTTTAGTGTTTTCTCCTCTTTTTTTGATTTTTCAATACTTAGAGTTAACTCAAACTTCTTCTCCTCCATATCTTGGGCCCAATCATCCTTCTGTAAAGAGACCTTGTACTTCCTCTCTTCCAAATCTTGTAGCCTATCATCCCTCCTTTAAGAGAGCTTGTATTTCTTCTTTTCAAAGCTTAGAGTCTCTTTAGAAATTTTCACTTGTTCTAGAGTGATAATAAAAATTAACATAAAGTAGAAGAAAAGCAGAGTAAAGTAATAAGAGGTATGGTATCACTTACCAGCATCACATTTCTCTAAAAAATTTTCCATAGACAAAAAAGGGGTTTGTGATGAAGTATCACTTTTTCGTCTTCTTTGTGAGTGGAAATTTAGACTACTTAAAGCCATACGCTTCTTGTTCAAGGTCATATTTTCCTCCTCATCATTGTTGCTACCTTCAGATTCAGTTGATTGAGGATCCTGGGTTTGTTTTTCAGCCTTTTAAGAAATAAGAAAAAGATAAGTAAATAAAAAAATAGAATTAATAAGATAAAAGAAAAGAAAAAAGAAACAGACCTGAGTTGGATTTGGTTGGGTTAAATTGCCAATAAGATCTACAGAAAAGCTATCTAGATTTGTCTCATTAAAATGAGGGGAGGCTTGAGTGGAGGAAGAGGATGTGGAAAGATTTGCTTCAACATCATGTTCAGAGATAGGATCTTCTCCATCCAACATGTTTACAGGATTAACATCGGCTCACTTTCCAAAAATTGCATCCATATCTTTAAAGTAAGGACATGAAGATTCAAGTTTATTGTCTATGGATTTGATGCCCTTAGTGATATTGATTTCGGTAACCCCAAAACCAGTGGAAGATGAAAGAGCCTTTGCCTTCTTGTATGTGGTTCGGTAATTCTTGAAGTGTTCAGACATCTGTTTAGGCAAAAGATCAATCCTTCCCTTGGTCTTATTCTGTAATTCATTTTCCATTAGAAGGTAGCCATTAACTTTTGATGCTGGGGGCCATCCTACTTTAGTCACATACTCAGTACCAAAACAAGAATCATAGTTAGATTTGGTTTTCAGCCAGTTGATAAGAATAAGATGATCATCTTTTTTTAATTGAAAAGTCTTAGATTTCTTGGCTGAGTGGGGGAAAGAGGGAGTAGTGGGATTTGAAGAACAACTGGGTGATTTCTGTGTTTGAGAAGATCTAGGATGAGGAGGCATTTTAAAATATAAATGAAGATGAAAAAGAGCAGAAACAAGCAGATGAGATGGTGAGGGGTTCTGAGAGGATAGAATGGACAGGATGGGATGAGAATGTGAGTGTGCAGCAAGGTAGAAGGAATATCCAGAGAGTAGTCCAAGATGTGGTTATGGCAGAAAGTAGGTCAAGATGTGGTTATGAAAGAAAGTTATCCAAGATGTGGTTATGAAAAATTGAGTAAAAAAATTTCGGATAAGAGGTGAACATTGACACGTAAAGTGTCTAATAACCCAATCATTAGCAAAAATAATTGAAGAAGATAATTGGGGTATGCAGATTATTTTCTGCAATTAATTTAATTGTGGATCCCTGAACATTGATACCCCCTAATGTCTGATCCCAGGAAAAAAAATTCGCAATCCTTAATTGCGGATTCCTGAACATTGATACCCTCTATTATGAAAGTTTTTTAAAGTATCTTGTATATCTTTTTGTACATCATTAAAAATTTCTATATTTTTGTCACTAACCAAACTACTAATTTCTAACAAATGTTTGCCTACTCCTTCTTTCAATCCTTCAAAATTCATATAAATTACCTCCATGATAGCTTCTTCTTGCTTAATATCCTTGTATTCTAATCTCTGATTCCAAATACTATCTTCATCCTCTGAATCTCTACTATGAATTTGTGACCATTTTTTACCTAATTAAGTTCAATTCTTTAGACATATGCTTTATATTTTAAAAGGATACCTTAAACTCACTTGGAATATTTATCTTTATCTTTTTTCTTTGACTATGTTCTTCTGTTGAATCTTTATCATCATCAATAACCACTTTTTCAGTATGAGTATTTTCATCTAATGGCCTAGCAGAATTCATACATATCAATCCAAAAGATGTCAATGATGGATAATAATGGAGTTTATCTTACAGTATCTTTCTTTCTGTCTCATTATATTAGTACTTAGCAGATGCAAATCGGCCTTGAGTAACTGGGTTGAGCTTAAGGACATCACATTGTAAATGAAGCCATTGACAAAATTCACAAGTTGAAGTGAATTTATTTACTCCAGTGTTTTTAACACAATAGTAATTTGAATTTCACAATGTGTGTAAGAAATGCAGTATCACATTTTAAGCATATAGTCTTTTGTACTATGCTCTTTTGAAGTAGATGATGATGATGATGGTAGAGATGTCATATTGAGAAGCTATAAAGGACTAGGTAAGATTTTTGAATGTCTCTAGAAAGGACAAGATGAAATCTTGAATTTTTCTAAAAAGATACTATGATTTTTTTGGGGAGGGAAATAGCTTTTATATATTCCACACTCATATTTCTGTTAATATTTTTATTTTAAAATTTTTTGTTTGTTTGTACCATCTTGAGAATTGAGACCTACTTTGTTGGATAATTTTTGGATTACACACTTTCTGCTTAACATGCAAGTAAATTCATGCTTCATGCATTTTAAATCTTCAAAGGTATATTCTTTGTCTTTTAATTGTGTATATGCATTTAAAAATATCTTCAACCAAATCACACAAAGAAAAAAATGGCAATAACCTCCCATACCAAGTCATAAAGAAAAAAATGGCAATACCCTCCCCTGTAAATTACTCTGGGAGAGGGTCAGGATTTCCAAATTTTCATTTTCATTTCATAAATGAATAAATAAATTGTTCAAAAAATATAAATAACAAAGTAAAAGTAATGTCATTCAGAATACTACCAGCCAATGAGTTCAGATTTGAACAAAGCCAAAGAATACACTGACATGGAATTGTATTGTGAGCTCATTCAATCAATTAATTGTTTGAATGACTATCTTTATACAACAGAAAGGCCCAATGGCCCATTACTTAAAGTTGATTATTATTTTCAATGAATGATTAATTATAAATTTAAGAAATAAAAATGAATATTTGGAAATCCTTTATTTACCATACTTAGCCTCCCTCCCTGAAGTTTAATTTTCATTGAACCTTCTTTCCTCACTTTACTTACCCTCTTAATCAAATTTCGGTTGATCTGAAATGAGAAACCAAAAGAAGTAAATGTTTCACAAGATTCAAACCCAGGAGGAGCTTGAGTTGTTTGATGGTTATCTTGTGAAGAGCTCCAAATTTCATCCACTAGACCATTCCCTAATTCAAAGCCAATAATATATTTGTGATCAGTGAAGTATAATCCATGACCTTTTAGTTGAGCAGGTGAAGGAATTGGGGGTCCAGTAATAGGATTGATATAAGTGAAAATCCCAAATTTAAGAAAATTAGAATTGTTTTTGTCCATATTAATCTTGTTGTGAAAGTCTCCATATGTAATAATAATTTTAGATGGAAAGATATAATCATCTTTCAGATTGACCCATTCCATATCTGTCCTATTGGGTATTCCTGCTTTGATGGCTAGTTCATGATTAGATTGAAAAGCACAACTACATAATTTTTTTAATAGAATGGCCAAAAATGAATTGAAGGATCCTAAAATTTTCCATTTTTTTAAATATAAATCCATTTGAGTTGAACTTATACTTTTTAATAAATAATAAATACCTTGTATTGGTATTAGAAAAATAATTTCAAGAAATTTTATCATGATAAAATATTACCAAGAGATTTTCCCTTTTTAAATCCAGGTCTCCATCCTTGTCCAATCATAATTCCTCCTAATAGATTTTTATTTGTTAATGCTTGTCTAACTAAATCCATCTGAAATAAAGTTCATCTTGAACTCCATCAAATAAATGAACTTCTAAAATGAATTGAGGCTTATATCCATTACTGACAACTGCAAAAATTATATCCTTTTCACCAGTAGTTAAGTACTTGAGTTTTTGAGGTAAAGATTTTGTATAAGGTTTCTTCTTACCAATTGTAGTTTTGTAAAAATTCAGATTTTCTAAGTGTTAAAAGTAAGCTTCACACCATTGTTTCATTTGAATTAATTTACATTTTTGATATGAAGCTTTCTTCTTATTAGAAATTAATGATTTTCTATCAGATATGATGTTTGAATCTTTTAAAGATGTAATAGAAGGAATTGATGAAAGAGATGAGATGGAAATATGTTGTGATGATTTGATGGATGGAATAGAAGAAAGATATGATGAGGACATATGTTCTGAAGACTTGATCAATGGAATTGAAGAAAGATATGAGGAGAAAATATGTTCTGAGGGCTTGATTGATGGAATTAAAGAAAGAGATGAGGAGGAGATTGATGAAAGTGAAGAAAAAGATGAGGATGACATATTTATTTTCTATTTTTGAAAAAAAAAGTTAGTAAAAATGGTTTGAAATGTGCTGGGCATGCTGCCAGCACATTTCCAAGGCAAAAAAAAACTTACCAAAAATTCTCAGAAAATGTCTAGAGTTGTTCTTGAAGTGTTTCCAAAACAATTTGGAATAAAAAAACAAAAAAAAAGTTAGTAGAAATGGTTGAAAATATGCTGGGAATGCTGCCAGCACATTTCTGAGACAAAAAAAAACTTACCAAAAATGCTCATAAAAAGTTTAGAGTTGTTCTGGGACTGTTTCCAAAAAGATTTGGAATAAAGAAACAAAAAAAATGTTAGTAAAACACTAAGAAATGTGCTGGGCATGCTGCCAGCATGTTTCTGAGACAAAAAAAAACTTACAAAAAACACTCATAAACAGTCTAGAGTTGTCCTGGGACTGTTTCCAAAGCAATTTGAAATAAATTTTTTTTAGTAAAACACTTGGAAATGTGCTGGGAATGCTTCCAGCAAAATTCCAAGGCAAATAAAAAACTTACCAAAAATGCTTGGAAACAGCCTAGAGTTGTTCTGGGACTGTTTCCAAAGCACTTTGGCAAAAAAAATCCAAAAAAAGTAAGAAAAAAAAGTCAGTAAAAAGAAAATCAGGGTCAGGTAGCACTTACCTTAGGTAAGTGTTGGAAGGGGCTTGAAGAGAAAAATGAGGAATATGTGAAGCTGTGAAGAAAAAGAAAAAATATACCTTGATGAAAGGGCAGAAAAAGATGTAAAGAGGAAAAGAGTTGGGGGAATCTGGAAGGAGAATTGGATGATTATTAGGATATGCATTATGAAATGCATTCAGAAATTTGTTCAGAAATGTGTTTTGAAATGCAATATGGAAGATTTTCATGGGAATGAGTTGAGGGCCTTTTACCACTGAGAAAGTTGAATACTTATAAATTGCATGTCCAGCATGAAAGAAAAAAATAATTTACAAGATAATTATGTAACTCAACACCTATTTCAAGCAAGATTCTAAGTGATTTTAAAATTTTGAACAAAAAAAAAACTAAAATAAAGACCTTTGTAAAATCAGCATATAAAAAATTAAATTAATCAAGTGAATCCAGAAACAGTTTAATTTAATCTGATGATTTTCCTGCACTCAGACATGCTAACATCAAGATTTTTCTGCTGGTTTTTTCTTCAATTTTTTTTGATATAATTTTTCATGTTGGAACTGTAATTTTTAACTTTCCAACTGAAGCTGTTGATTTCTGAGTGTATGATTTTCTTCCCTTTCAGGATTTGAGTTCTCTATCTCCATCTTTAAATGATCTTTCTAAATTTCTAAAGAACTTTTATCCTTTTTGAGGATATGAAATAATTTCTATTCCTCCAGGTCAAATCCTTGGCTTGCAGACTTTCCTTAAGACTCCATTTTCAAAATTTCTATCTGGGCCTTTTCATTTGATGCAACAGGTTTTACTTAAAAATTAAAGAAAATTCAAAAACAATAATCATATAGAAATGAAACAAATCAAATAAGCCTTACCTTCTTAACATTTGTCCACAATTTCTCCATAAGTGGATAAGACAAATCTCAAACTTGATTGATTATTTATGAAGGATTTCAAAGCTCTTCTTTTAAGTCTGTTTGAGGTTTTAATCAGCTCATCTTCTACACTGCTCTTAACATCCAAATCTTAATGAAAAGTATCTTGATTCACTCCAGCTGGGGTCTGGTTCATTATTGGTATAGATATTATTAGGTGGAAAAAGAAAAAAAATTATAGTAAAAGTTGGAGGGAGGTTTTTGATACAAGCCATTTAAAGTCACAAAAACTGCATCATCTTGCTCATGGTCCGAATTTTTGGGAGCAAACTCTAACTCTTGTGTGTTAAGTATTGGATCAATTGAAATGTCTAAATCATAGTTAATTTGAGAAACCAGTAGTTGAGAATCCTCAGTGTGTAGATGATTTAAATCAGCTCTTTTCCCAAAGAGATCATCCATCTGTTTATAGAGTGGGCACATTGAATTGAGCTTTTTAGTGATTGAGGTGATTCCATTTTTTCAATCTTCTTCTGATACTCCAAAGCCAGTAGAAGAAGAAGCCATTTTTACTTTCTTGTATTTTGAATAAGAATTTTTGAATCACTCCCTCATTTGTTAGGTCCTTAAGTCCATTTTACCTTTTGTTTTATTTTTTAGTTCAATTTCCATTTTCTGATACCCACTAATTTTTGAAGAAGGTGGGTGTTCCACACATGTAGACTTGTCACAGCCAAAGCAGGCATCAAAATTTGGTTCTGTTTGAAACCAATTGATCACAATATAAAGTTCACTCTTGGTTAGTTGAGTATACTTTTGAGCAATGGTTTTTAGGCAAGGCATAGTGGAATTAAAAATATGGAGAGGACAAAATTATTAGTTCATGGTAAACTTTGATGGATAAGAAAGTGAAATCCTGACAAAGATTTAGTGAGATAAGACAAAGTGAAATAGAAAAAGAATAAAAACATGAGCTTGATAAGGTGATGATAAAAGATAAGAAATGGAAAAACTTACAGTGATGATGAATATATAAGTTTGAGCAGGAGTCCAGGATGATGTCAGGTGGGGGGAAAAGGGATCTGATGTACAGTGGATTACAGGAATGTGTGAATAAGTGGGATGAATTGTGGTTGGGGTTACGGTGCAAGAATAGGAAGTATTTGATGAAGTATTTGACCAAATGATTGACATGTCTAACCCCAAGTCAGACATTTATGATGGTTTCTTGGAATGGCGTTTTGAGACTGAAGTCTTCCAGGAATATATGGTAATGTTTTACACCCCCTATTAAATAAAATGAAGTATTATTTAAAAAATAAGTGGAAGAATGGTAACAGGCCTTAAGCTGGTTGTTTTTTATTTGACCTGGAAAAATAATTAGTATAATAAATAAGGCATATAATATTATTACTTAATTTTTCTTACTATATTTTAAAAAGATTGGGGGTTTCTATACTAGACATATAAACAAAAAAATTGATTAGCTTAAATGTGGATGGTGATAGAAATAGATTAATAAAATATAAAAAATTGATTGAGAGAAAATCATGCATACCTCTTTCTTAAATGACCACGTCCATTAATCTATCATGAGAAAAATTATAATTATGATGACTTATTTATAAAAAATTTTTCAAATATAATTTAATATAATAAATCTAACACATTCCAAGTAATTTATGGGAGAAGGAAGATGTCACAAAGAAAAGGGAAAATAATATAATACATTACAAATTTCTGGGAGAAGGAAGATGGTGCAAAGAAAAGGGGAAATAATATATTACTTTGCAAATGTCTGGGAGAAAGAATATGGCTCAAAAGGCTCTATTTATATATTTCAGAGGAGCCCTACTTGCAACAACTCTAGACTACTCACTTTTTTAGCCACAACTCCTGTGGTAAATATGTCTAATCCCCAATGTGATGATGAACAAATTAATAGGAGATAAGTGGCCCATCATTACATTGAATGCAGAAAAAAATTAGTTAGTAAAAAAAACTAAATGGAAATGATGAAATTAACTACCTTGAAAAAATAAGGAGAAGTCAAGAAATAAAAATAAAAAAATATTAAATTAAAAAAAAGGAGAATCCAAGTGGTTCTCTACTTTGGTATATTGATTTGTTAATACCATAATCTTCCTGAACCAAGAGCTTGCTTCAAGTAGGGGTTCTTGCTTTTGGTAAGTTAATTTGTATTAAAAAATTAATGACCCAAGATGTAGAACCACTTGGTTTCTGCTTTTTTTATTTAATAATTGTAAATTTTTTTCTGTTTATCCTAATTTTTCAAGGTTAGTAATTTTTTCGGCTTGTATGGTGCAGATGGTAAGATTTATAGAAGACTAAAAACTAATAGATGAAGATGTGATGCCAGAGTAAAAAGAATGAGACTTGGATGTAGTAATTAAAATGAATATTATATTTCTTTTCACACTGAAGAGTATATATTTTTAAAAGAGTTGTATTTTATTAATTATTTATTTCATAAAATTATTTAAAAATTTGTGATAATAAGTAATAAAATTTTACTTTTTCTAATAATAATATTGAATTTGATTTGATGGATCTTATTTTGATAGAATTTTAATGATTAAAAAGGATGCTTCAAAACAACAAAAAGATAACACCTTTTATACTGAAGAGTAAGTACAATGTGAGTTTTGTGGAAGCCAATAAAATCATTGATGATGCCAAAATAAAACATAAATTGTAATTAATATTTAATTGAATAATGACATGAAATCAAACCTTTAATGTTTAATTGAGAGTTTTAATAAGATAATTAAAATTTAATAAAATAAAATAAATATATTAAATTAAAATTAAAAAATCAAAGTTTAATAAAAATATATACCTTTGAGTTCCAAGGAAATACTAAACACCACAAAAAATCAAGTGGCAACTGCTAGCAGTTGCCAATCCTTATATTTATTTATGATTTAAGAGTAAATTTGATTTGATGTTGTGAAAGTTAGCATGCCTATTGTTCAGTGCGCAGTCTTTCCAGAAGAATTACAGCTGAGCTGAAATTGAGTTAAGACAAAGATAGAGATTAGCATCTGCTATCAAGTGCCCATGTTTTTTTTCTGGTAAAAGACTCTCTCTTGCTCTCCCTGGCCCCCTCTAGCCAACTTCAAGAAAGGTCTGAGACCCAGTAATTCAAAGGACTTAGATATACAACTTTGATGTTATTTTAATTCAATTAAACTCAGTTAAAATAATAAAATTAATAATTCTGTTATTTTAAAGAAGTTACTTAAATAAATTAATTTTACACTAGTTAAATACTTTAAGTAATGTAGTTACATAATTAGGGGGTATCAATGTTAAGAGATCCGCAATTAGGGATCAGGAATTATTTTCTCCCAGATCCAACATTATTAATTGCAGAAGATTCTTCTCCACTAGCCCTTGGGCTAGTGGATAAGGAATTCATGATAATACATTTCTAACTTCTTATACCCCAATTTCTATTCCTAATTCCTGACCCCAAACTCATCACATTCATGATTAATTTGTCAGCAAGTCAAAAGGTTTCAAATCATAGATCCTGACATCAGGTTTTTCTGGATCATAACACACCTATATTTTGGTTCTTAAGCCCTAAAATAAAATTTTTATCTGCACACCTCACTCAAAGATTGGTTGAAGTCACTTGCACCACTTGTAAACTTGCCTAAGTCAATCACAAAACTCAAACATTTGTCTGAGTAACTCTAACCACTTGGGGGTTAATGATTAAGAATTATTTTTGTTGGTGGGGGGGCTACAAACTAATAAAACCCACTTAAAACCCCATACAGACCTGAAGTAAGCACATTCTATTTGTTAATTTTTTAGTTGAATGGTTTTTGATTTCATAGCTGAGCAGTGAAAAGGGAGAGTAGTTTGATTTGAAGAACAAGTGGAAGAAGGCTGTATTTTATAAGATATGGGATAACAAGGCATGTTAAGATATTTGATGATGAAAAGGAGAAGAAATGAGCAGATCTGATAGGGAGGGATCTGAATGCATAAAAGGAATAGACAGGATGGGATGAGGGTGGGAGTGCAGAGAAAGGTAGGGAGGCTGGGATATCCAGAAAGTTGTCCAAGATGTGGTTATGAAAAATTGAGGATAAAAATGTCAGATAGAGGTTAACTTTAAAACATAAAATGTCTAATAACCCAGTTATTAGCAAAAATAATTGCAGAAAACAATTGGGGTATATGGATTTTTATCCATAATTAATTTAATTGTGGATTGGTCAACATTGATACCCCTATTTTATATAATACTTAAAGAATATAAAATATTAATATTATAATATTTTTAATAATTAATTATAAAATTAGTAAGTAATAAATTTAATCAGACCAGTTTACATATATAAAATAAGTTACTGGCTGAATATCCCTCACCCTAAAAAAATAATAAAAAATGCTAAGATTTTTCCTTATATTTTTTAGTGGAATGTTGAATTTGGAGATATTTTTAGTATGAATCCACATATCAGATTCAGTAGGCTTACCTTTATATCTTAATAAATACTAAGTTTCCCTTTCTCTAGTAAGATTACTTTCATTAAGGATTTTATCAATTTCAGCCTTTTCATTTATTTCCAAAAGTTTAGATTTTGGTCTTCCCCTTCTTTTAGGAAATAAATCAGGATCATTTGATATATAGGGCTTTATTAAAGGTATTCGAAACACTGGATGTTTTCTATCATATGGAGCATATAATAAAACTTTAACAGAATTACTTCCAATCATCTTTTTTACAACAAATGGACAAATAAATGGATCTTTTAATTAATTTTCTCCTTGTAAGTTAAAAATTACTGTAGAAATAAGAGCTTCATATCCTTCTTTGTAAGTACATTTTTTATGGGATTTATCTCATCAATTATTCTCATACTGATATGCATTTTCAATACATTTTTGTGCATGATTTCTACATAACTGTTGCATTTGAATAAAATACTTACCACCAGGATGTATATCCAACCTAGATAATTTTTAATTAAATAAAGAGCCTGGAATCTTAGGTACATAACCCAAACATAACTCAAAAGTTTTTTTTAGTAACTGAGTGAACAGTACTGTTATGAGCAAATTAAAGGCCTGAAAGAAGTGTTACCCAATCATGAGTAAATCTATCATTATCCTTGCACTCTAACCCAAAATAAAAATATCTTCTTATCATTCCATCTAAGGGTTTTATCATCCTTTCAGCCAATTCATCAGTTTGTGGATGATGTGCTGTGGACAATTTTAAGTCACAACCACATATTTCCATTAAGGAAGTCCAAAATTCTGAAGTATATTTTGGGTCTATATAATAAATTATAGCTTCAGGAAAAACAGAATCATTAAACATTCTAGTTAGCCATCAATAAGCTATTTCTTTAGTAGAAACATCTATATGGTTTGAAATAAATTTACACATTTATGTAAATTTATCTACAATTACCCAACAGGAGTTAAATTTAACTTCTCCTGCTGTTGGAGGACCAGTTACAAAATCCATGTTAATTATTTTCCATGGTGCACTTTGACCTTCAATTTTTTTGCATTAATACTTCTCTTCTACCAGTTAATTTTTTAGATTTTTGGCAAGAACCACAGGATTCAACATATTGTTTTGCATCTTCAGACATATTATCTGTCATCCAGGCTGTACCAGAAGTCCAGTAAATGTTATAACATTTTATTGGACTTCAAAATGGGCAAATTTTTATTTAATTTATGTATTTACATTAAAATTATATTGAGAAATAAAATTACATAACTAAATTATAATAATAAATTAAAATAAGAGCTATATGAATTTTATTACTATATAAATTGTAAATACAATTAAATAAACAAATAATACATTACATTCTATAAAATATGAGTGCTTTTTAAATTATTTAATAATTATAAATTATTTATTTATTAATATTATATTATATTATAATTATAAGTTATAATTTTAAAACTTTAAATTTATTAATAAATTAATTATATATAATTATTAAATAATCTTATAAAATATCTTGTAATCAATAAATATTGGGCTCTTTTTTGACCCTTAATTGTGTCAGAAAGCTTATTAATTAAGTTAAAACACTTACTTAATAAAAAAATATTAAAATTTTTGCTTCAACTTAGTAATTTCATTAAATTAATTAATTATTTGTCTTAAAATATTTATTACAATACTGAAATAGTTTAAAATAATTATTTATTTATGTTTTATACTTACTTAATTAATCATACTTCTAAAATAGAATATTTTTGGATGTTTCACGTAAATTGTTTACTATTTTATTTATATTATAAAACTTTTTTTGTCTTAAAAGATTTAATCCTGTGTTTCATTTAATTTTAATACACTGTTTGGGTTTAAATTGGTGGATAAATGGGCTCTTATTCATATTTGTTATTTGTTTTATATTTTCCCCTTACATTATTGCTACATTTATTTCATTATGGTTTTATCTTATTTTATTTTCAATATAGATTTTTTTGGCGCTTCAGAGGGCCCCTTTCTTATATATAAATGCCTTGGGAAACCCCCTGTAGACCCATCACTTATATTATCTAACTATTACATTTAATTTTATTTTTTAATAAATAAACAAATACAACATTGTTCTACATATATTTACTTCATTGAGGTGACTACTCCTTTAAGAAATATAAATACTAAAACAATGAATAGGTTGAATTATAAGAATTCTTTTTAATATTAATAAGTTGTGTTGTTTAAGTAGAAACAGAAATACTTACAAAACCCTTGAATATAATATTAATCCTGTTTACAAGTCCTTACAAGTTACTATTTTTTGTTCCTAGTTTACTTTTCTTCTTCTTCTTCCCCAATTTATTATTACTTCTAGACAACCAGCCAACATTATCCCACCAAGCAGTATTTTTTAACATGATCATGGTTTTTTCCAAATCAAAGTTACCTGCTAATATGTCATAATGACACAATTTAAGAATGATTTCCTTCATTGAAGAAGAGAAAACTATTATATTACTTAGTTTACTTCTATAGTATATGAAGTCATATTCTAAAGAAAATTTTCCTTTATCCAGAGCTTTTTAATATTTACTTGGTAAAGTTTTTATCAAAAGTTGTACTGATGCATTTTTTGGATCATTAAGTATTTTTGTTAATTTCTTTAAATTTTCATCATCTTTATATTATTCAACAATAGTTTGTATCAATTCATCTTCCATATCCACTATATACACACCAAAAATATGAATTATATTTTCTTCAGATACATAAGCAGGATTGGAATCATCATTTGGTAAAAGGAGTGTTGATAAAATATCAAAATTATAGTGTTTTAAACCAGCTCAATGAAGAATATTGATTCTTCTTCTATACTCTTGAACTGAAAGCCACCACCTAAACATACGTCTTTTTGGTGCTTTCATATTTAATAATGATTTCACAGCACTTCAATCAGTGATTAACTCAAATGTTTGGTCTTCTAAATAGTAATGTAGCTTTTCCAAAGCCCATACTACTCCCAAGCACTCTGATTGAGTTGCACCATATTTCAATTTAATTGGTCTCAAGGTTCTTTAAATATAGCATATTACTACTTCTGACACTTTTTCCTTCATCACTTGTTTTTGATAAAGTGCAGCTCCTAATCCTACAGAACTTGCATCTGTATATAATACAAAAGGTTTAGTAAAATCAGGTAACCCCAAAATTGTATTTGTTATTAAAATTTTTTAAGAGTTTCAAAAGATTTTTGTCTTTCATCATTCCAGATAAAATCTTTATCTTTACTTACCAGATTTGTTAAAGGTGCAGCAATTATTTGGTAATTTTATATATACTGTCTATAGTAAAAACACATACCTAGTAACAATTGAATCTGTTTAACAGAAGTAGGCAAACCAACATTTTGTATGGCTGCTACTTTGTTTTGATCAAAATAAATTTGTAGCCCTGAAACAACATGTCCTAAAACTTTTAAAGAATGAAAACCAAATTTTCATTTTTAAGAGCTAGAGTCATATTTTTATCATTCATCTTTTTAAAAACTTTGGATAGGTGAATTATGTGTTCTTCAAATGTTTTTAAAAAATAATGATATCATCTATATCTATCATTAACCATCCTTCTATAATCTCTTGATGGAAAGTGTTATCTATTACTTTTTGAAATACAGCAGGAGCATTTTTTTGTTAAAAAGGGAATTCTTATATATTTATAAACTCCCATGTGAGTAGAAATTAACAAAAAAGTTTGTGATAATTTCTCTACAGGAATCTGATGATAACTTTGATTCCATCTAGACAGCTGATATAATTTTCACCTTGTAAAGTTGCATGTATTCAATTTATTCTTGGTAAAGGATAAATATCATCAAATTTATAGGTATTTGGTGCCCTATAATCACCACAAAGTCTAGCTTTATCTTTTCCATGAGATATAAGTAATGGTTAAATTACACAATATTTAGGAGTAACATCCAATTTTTCAATGATATTTAAATTTAAAAGTGTCAAGTAATTATCCTCAATATCCTTCCTTTTTTTAGGAGAAGAAAGATAAGGCTTCTTTTTTAAACTAGAAGGTATCTCATCTGAATCACATGTTAATTTTAGTTTCATTTCATGATGGAAAAATAATCCTAACTCATTTTTACCATGTGAAAAAGACATTGTAAAAAATTTCACTAGCTTTTTTTACTTCTTATTTTTCTAATTCACTTAATTTTTCACCAAAAAAAGCTTTCAAAGTTTCTTCATAAAGTTTAAGCATTACTTCAAATACTCTGCCTTTAACTTGAATTAAATTATTACAAGAATTAAAAACTGGAGAGGTTTCTGGTGAAGCTAAAACTTTCTTAAACTTTCTTTTACCATTATTTCACATTTTAAAGAATTGATTAGCTGTGTCTAATTTTATCTAAATTTTTTTAAAATGGTATCTCCTATTATAATTCAACTACAATAATTATTATTATTTATGACAATAAAAGTACAAGCTGCTCTTACATACCCATGAGTATGTTTAAAAAAAACTGATGTAGAATATTTTCCTACAGGGTTTAATATTGAACTATATACTCTCCAATTTCCTGAAGATACAGTCTCTAATTTTTTCTCATAATCACTATCTATTTTCATCAGACTTAATAAAGATACAAGACTTCCACCAGCTCCTGAGTCCAATGTTACCTCAGTATTTTCTCAATTTATTAAAACAGGAATTTTCATTGGTGTAATGACTATGGAAAATTTAGTGAGATCAGTTATAACGTTTGCATCTTTAATATTAGAGAACATTCCATCCATCATAGGTAAATCTTTATCTACATATTGGATATCATTTTCTAATACAAAGATTTCATTATCTTGTTCAAAATAAATATCACTTTTTAAATTTGATGATTCATTAGAACTTTTATATTCTTAAGTCTCAGTTTGTTCAACTATATTTATCTAATTATCACAAACATGGACTTTCTGCCATTTCTTTTCACATTTTACCCAAGTATTTGTTGCATATTTTATTGGTGAAATAGGTGCAGAAGGTTTACCAATACTATCTTGATTTTTTTACTAGATTATTTATTTTCATTTTATTTATACTTTTGCAAATTACCTTTAGGCTCATATCTATGATTTAGTAAAACATAATTACAGATATTAATAAAAGCAGATGTGTTATAAGTATTTTGAGACCTAGCTACAAACAAATCTCTTAAGGAATTCAGTAATTTAAATGAAATTCTTTGTTTCCATATATCAAAATCCATTTTTGGATCCATAGCTTTCAATATTTTTGTTAATTTCATTAAGAATACTATAGGTTTATCAGCTGAGCTTGAATAATAACTACTCTCTTCATATTTATCTTAATTGGGCTGAGCTGAATTTTGAGACACCAAATTGTTTTTCAATTAAGTTTTTCCATTCCTCCCAAGAATATTCTTTTTCTCTTATATTAACTGATTAATACCACATCAATGCCACATTAGTAAATAAAGAAATTTATTTCAAAGTTATTTCTTCATCTGGTAATTTTTATGATGATTTTAAGTTATCAATCCTTTGAATGAAATTTTTCCTGTCTGAAGCAGAATCACCATCAAAGGTAGGATATTAAGCTTATTTAGGCCAATTATTTTGATAATTAGTTAAATCAGGTCTTTATTAAATTTTCCATTATTTACAAACTCTGAAATTTCTTCAATATATCCACCTAACTCTTCTTTCAAAGAACCCTGAAAATGTTC
The DNA here is from genome assembly GCA_030280995.1 of Hemileia vastatrix. Taxonomy (NCBI): domain Eukaryota; kingdom Fungi; phylum Basidiomycota; class Pucciniomycetes; order Pucciniales; family Zaghouaniaceae; genus Hemileia; species Hemileia vastatrix. Next base: position 21,627,308 of record JASXTE010000001.1, on the reverse strand, counting down.
CTCTTGAAATGATTTATTTGAAACATTATCAAATAGTATTTATTTTTGTTTCCCTTTTGAAGATTTTCTTTGGATATATTCACTGTTCACTTTATTTAATTTATAAGATAAATTTACATTTTTTTCTTCCAATTTCAATATTTGATCTCTCAATAATGGAATTTGAGATAATTTGTCATTCATATTATGAATTGATAAATTATTCCTCTTCTCATTCACAAGTAATTTCTCAGAGATAGAATCTATCTGGGACTTTAAAGAATTTATATTGTTTTTCATGTTAAAAATTTTATCTTTTAGAGATTGGTTTTCACTTTTACAAAGAATAAATTGTGTATTCATATCATATACAGCTATATTCAATTTCTGATAGACTTTATTTCCTAATATTTTTATAACATTATCAGTTATTTCAATAATAAACTCATTCGAATCTTCCAATTGATTCAATATTTTATCAAAGTCATGAGTTAAATTGTTCCTTCTATGATTAATTATCCAACTCACATATAGTTGACAAATTTCAAGTTTATTAGGGGGTATCAAATTTAAAAATTTGTAATTATTTAAAAGGTATTTAACAATACAAAAATAAAGCTACAGAGTTGAGACTATTTCTCAGTAAAAAGGTGTTTTTGGGGCACAATATTCCATATATGAAAAACTAATCATGGTTGATTTGGTGGAAAAAAGAGGTGTTTTAATATGGAAGATTTCTAACTTTGATACCCCCTATTATAAGCATAAGTAATAATTTTTGATATTTCTTCAGGACCATTAGCATCAATGTTAGAATCTTCATTTGATAATAAAGCTACATGATCATTAAAATATAAAGAAAAACCCTCATCACAAGTAGTTAAAACTGGTGCTTCAGATGAATTTCTAAAATTACTAATTGTTTCCTCATCCAAATCACTCTCACCTATATAAACTTTATCAGTATTTGAGCTTTCCAATTTATTAGGAGGAACTCTTACCAAGTTTTTAGTGGCATATTGCCTTTTAATTTTTCCTTTCCTTTGTAGAGACAGGGATGGATCACTGGTGGAGGAGAAGGCCTTGAAGGACTTGACTGGGGAGCCTGGTTTTTACTTACCAGGTTTCGGTTATGTAACTTTTCGCAGTTTGTATTTATCCAATCCCATTTCCACCTTTCCAATTTTATCATATCTGATTTTTGGGAATCTCCTTGATTTGTTGAGTGACCTGATTGGTTTTTTTGAACTTGATTGTTCTGGTTGGAATATATCTCCAACTTCTTGATAATTTTTGTGACTTTTTCTTCCAAAATTTCCAGCTTTTCTTTCAATTTTATCCACTCCTGCTTGTGGTTGTTCTCCACTGAGAAACAATTGCTTAATTTCTCCTGATCTGTCATCTTTATCATTTTCAAAGCTGGTGGCAGGTTTTCTACTATCTTTGGCCAATTGCTTTACTCTGAGGTTTTGGCCTCCTGAATTACTATGTCCTATTTTGTATTTTCTTTGAGTAATATTCTTATCATCAGAAATACTAGCTCTGGAACTTACAACACTGTCTTTTTCTGCATCCATTTTTAAGTATTTTTTATGATTGAATCAGAAAAATATAAATACTAAAAAGATTTAATTTTAATTTTTAATATAGTTTTAAAGTTTAAAAAGTTACTCAAAAATTAATTTATTAAATTATTTTTAGGTTAAGAAATTAAATTTATTTATTTAAGTGTTTTTTTTCAAACTTTCTGAAAAGATCTGGTAATATTTCAGTGAAATTAAAGCAATGTCAAAAAAAATATTTATTAATAATTTTTTGTTCAAATAATATATTATTTATATATATTATTATTTAAATAAATATTAATATAGACAAAAAATATTATATATATACATATAATATATCAACTAAAATATTTATTAGGGGGTATCAATGTTGACCAATCCGTAATTAAATTAATTGCAGAAAATATTCTGCATACCCCAATTATCTTCCACAATTATTTTTGCTAATAATTGGGTTATTAAACACTTTACGTGTCAATGTTCACCTCTTATCCGACATTTTTTTACTCAATTTTTCATAACCACATCTTGGACAACTTTCTGTCATAACCACATCTTGACCTACTTTCTGCCATAACCACATCTTGGACTACTCTCTGGATATTCCTTCTACCTTGCTGCACACTCACATTCTCATCCCATCCTGTCCATTCTATCTGCTCAGAAACCCTCACCATCTCATCTGCTTGTTTCTGCTCCTTTTCATCTTCATTTATATTTTAACATGCCTCGTCGGCCTAGATCTTCTCAAAGGCAGCCATCACCCAGTTGTTCTTCAAATCCCACTACTCCCTCTTTCCCCCGCTCAGCCAAGAAATCTAAGACCATTCAATTAAAAAAAGATGATCATCTCATTCTTATCAACTGGCTGAAAACTAAATCTAAGTATGATTCTTGTTTTGGTACTGAGTATTCAACTAAAGTAGGATGGCTCCAGCATCAAAATTTAATGGCTATCTGTTAATGGCAAATGAATTACATAATAAGACTAAGGGAAGGATTGATCTTTTGCCTAAACAGATGTCTGAATGCTTCAAGCATTACCGAGCCAAATACAAGAAGGCAAAGGCTCTTTTATTTTCCACTGGTTTTGGGGTTAATGACATTGATATAACTAAGGGTATCAAGTCCATAGACAATAAACTTGAATCTTCATGTCCTTACTTTAAAGATATGGATGCAATTTTCGGAGAGTGAGCCAATTTTAATCCTGTAAACATGTTGGATGGAGAAGATCCTATCTCCAAACATGATGTTGAAGCAAATCTTTTCACATCCTCTTCCTCCACTCAAGCCTCCCCTCAGTTTAATGAGACCAATCTAGATAGCTTTTCTGTATATCTTATTGGCAATTTAACCCAACCAAATCTAACTCAGGTCTGTTTCTTTTTTCTTTTATCTTAACAATTCTGTTTTTTTATTTACTTATCTTTTTCTTATTTCTTAAAAGGCTGACGAACAAACCCAGGATCCTCAATCAACTGAGTCAGAAGGTAGTGAAAATGATGAGGAGGAAAATATGACCTTGAACAAGAAGCGTAGGGCTTCATGTAGTCTAAATTTTCACTCACAAAGATGACAAAAATATGATACTTCATCACAAACCCCTTTTTCATCTATGGAACAATTTTTAGAGAAACGTGATGCTGGTAAGTGATACCATACCTCTTATTACTTTACTCTGCTTTTCTTCTACTTTATATTAATTTTTATTAGCACTCTAGAAAAAGTAGAAATTTCTAAAGAGACTCTAAGCTTTGAAAAGAAGAAATACAAGCTCTCTTTAAGGAGGGATGATAGGCTACAAGATTTGGAAGAGAGGAAGTACAAGCTCTCTTTATGGAAGGATGATCAGGCCCAATATTTGGAGGAGAGGAAGTACGAGATCTCTTTATGGAAGGATGATCGGGCCCAAGATTTGGAGGAGAAGAAGTTTGAGTTAACTCTAAGTATTGAAAAATCAAAAAAAGAGGAGAAAACACTCGAACATCAAAACCTATTAGAGCAGATGAAATATAAGTTTGATCATGAAGAAAATTCCAAAAAGAAAGATTTCTTGATAGAATGTGTTAAAGCTAATAAATCTGTCGAGGAAATTGAATGTTTAAAGAAATTGCTAGATGACTAGTTTGTCTTATTTCTCTCACACTTCAACTGTTCATATTTATTTGTACAAAAAATTTACAATAATTTCCTGTATTTCATTACTCTATCAATCATTACTTGAATTTTTGTATTTTAATGTTAAATATTCTTTTTTTAAATAAAATTTTCATGTCTCCTTTGAAAATTTGACACTTCCCCACCCCTGGATTTTTTTGAAGTAAGGGGTGGGTATCACCAAAATTCTTTCATGTCATGAATCTTGAAAGTCTTATATGAAACTTTGGCTTTACTACCCCCTGCATTTTACCGGTATCCCCAAAATTCTTACATGTCAAGCATTTTACAAGTCTTATAAGAAATTTTGGCAAAACCCCCCATGGATTTTATTGAATTAAGGGACAGGTATCACCAAAAAATTTTCACCAAAATATTTACAAGTCAAAAAACTTCTATATCTGTTTTAAAAAATTGGCAATACTCTCCCCCAAATTTTGTTGAAGAAAGGGGTGGGTATCACCAAAATTTTTCTAAGTCATCAATTTCACATGTCAGATTTGAAAATTTGGCAATACCCCCCCCCCTGCATTTTATTGAAGTAAGGGGTGGAAGTCATCTAAATTTAATACAATTACATAAATTATTAAATAAATATCTAATATATATCAATTTCCCTAGTTTAAAGTAATGACAATTCCTCAAGCCAAAATGCAGATCAAATCTAGAAAAAAAAGTTTGGGACTTTCCACAGGTATAGGCTAGAGGAACCCCATGAAACAAATAAATGTTATCATGATTACCTGTTATACAACAAAAGGTCATTGGCTCGTCACTTTACTTGAGCAAATTGATATATAAAAAATATTTATTAAAAAATTTTGAAAAAATATAAAATTTTTGATGACAACTCTAATCCCCATACTTTTTTGATCTAGATAAAGTTTTTTTAAATCAATTAACTTTACCTTCTTTCTTTACCTTGTTGATTCTTTGAATCAACTTATGACTGATTTGAAATGAGCAACCAAAATGTGTGAAATCTTGACAGGATTCCAAACCAGGAGGAGCTTTGGTCATTTGATGATTATCCTTAGAAGAATTCCAAATAGTTTCGATGATACCATTTCCCAAACCAAAATCAATGATGCACCAGTGGTCTGGAAAATATAAACCATGTCCTTTTATTTTAGCTGGAGATGGTATTGGATGGCCAGTTATTGGATTGATATATGAGAATATACCAAAAGTAAGAAAATTGGTGTCATTACTATCAATATGAATCCTATTGTGGAATCCAGAATGAGTGATAATAACATTAGAAAATAAAAGATATTCGTGGCTGATATCTTCCTATTTGGAGTCACGCCGATTTGGTATTCCAACTTTGGTTGCAAGTTCATGATTTTTTTCAAATGCTTTATTATAGAGCTTTTTGAGTCAAAGAGAAAGAAAAGAGTTAAAGGAAGGTAGAGTGTCCCATAAGCAAAAATCTTCATCTTTTTGAGCTTTAGTGATATTCTTAAGCAATGAATATATGCCTATATAATTGAAATGCCTAGATAATAATCAGATAAGAGTTTCAGAATCCTTATCCTCTAAATATGCAATATAAAAATGTGAAATAAGATAAGTGAAATTTGGAAAAAAGGCTCAACTTCAAAGGTCAAAATCTCAGAAACCACTGAACCTAACTCAAAACTGTTTGTGGGAAATGAGATATTTTCTTTAGTAGAATCTTCAGTTAAAGGACATGTGATTTAAATAAACCTAACCCTAATTTTTTACATAAAAAAATGAAATAAAAATTTAAATTGGGAAAAAAAAGGCTCAACTTTAACAGTCAATATCTCAGCAACCACTGAATCAAATTCAAATCTGTTTGTAGGAAATGAAAGGTAGCCTTCAGGAGAATCTTCAGTAAAAATAACATTACATTTGAATAAACCTAACCCTAATTCCGAGTCTGATTTTCAAAATTTTACAAAAACTTGAAAAGTGGTAATGAAGATGAGATCAAAAGGAGTTTAATAAGTTCACTTTTATCCAGATAAGAGTCATACATATATTTAAGTATGAAGTTTTTATAAAAGGAATGTGATATCATATAGATATGAAAAAAAGGAGATGAAACTTACCTTGATTGAAAAGTAGGAAAAATAGAGTGAGAAAGATTGATGTTGGAATTGTGGGGAAATTGAATATGGAGTAAGTGAAATGCATAAAGAATGTGCAATATATGTGTTTCAATGAAATGGAGCCAAAAAAAAGTGAAATAGGGGAAAGGGGGGATAATGACCATGCCAAGGAAGGATGAAGAGTAGGGTGATGGAGCTAAAAAAGAAAGTAAAGAGGGAGAGAAAAAAAAGGTTAATTTTACCATTGAAATCAAAAATAACCACTTACAAAAAAAATTGAATAAAAAAAATAAAAAAACAGAAAAAAAACAAAAAAAAATTATAATTAGTAATCAAAAAATCAAAAAAAAGAATAAAATGACTTACCTGGAGAGATGAGATGACAAAATAAATAAAACCAAATTGTTTGAGGGATGTTGGAGGAGAATAGGAAAATGATATGAGTGATGAATGAAAAAAAAAATCACTGACAAAATATGCAATTTCAGAAAATATGCGATTTCATGTTGAGCTGGTGAAAGAAAACCAATGAGCCATCCAAAAAAAAAGATATTCACCGTAAATTCCAAAAAAAAAATGAATATGCAACAAACCAAAATACCAAACCAAGTGAATAAAGTACACAAAGAGGACATTTGGAGAGTACAAAAAAATAATTTAAATTGGTGGTGAAGAGAAATGTTGGAGAGTAATAGGCATAATGACAGAGCGTATGCTGGTTGAATGAATGTTTTGTGATTCAAGGGAGGGGAGAGCCGGTGCTGGTTCAGGATCCTCTTCTTTATTAAGATCATTCCACTCATCCTTTAAATCAGCTAGGATATTGTGGAGTATAATGCAAGTCATGATCCAATGACTTGCAGTTTTGATCTCCAATTTTTTTTGAAATTGGATTCTGAGCTCCCTGAGACCAGAAAATTGTCTCTTTAAAATACCTATAGCATGTTCAATTCATACTCTTGATTGGGCAAGGTGATAATTTAAGGCAGTTTTTGGGTCACTTTCTAAATTTGCACCACGTAAAGCAGGTATAATGTACTTTCCACTTGCATATGCTGAGTCTGCAAGGAGGTACTGAGATATGTCAAAGTATGAGTCAGGGGTTTGAGAAATCCTCATTCTTTGGAAGATGGAAGAGTCATGACATGAGCCAGGGCAGCCACTATGAAAAGCAATTAATTTTTTACTGACATCGCATACAAGTTGAACGGCAATAGAGTATCTAGAAAGAAGATAAAAAGTTAGTTTATGAAGGATGAGAAATCGGAGAAGATTTTGAAGAAACCTTTTTTTGCAATCAAAATAATGGTTGCCATCATGAGCAGGCTTTTGACTCAAAGGTATAGTTGTGCCATCAACAAATCCTACACAGCCAGGGAAACCTTCAGCTTGCATTACTTGAGAGGATTCAAGTCACTGTTCTGGAGTTGGCCAAGAAAGTGTTTGAGACTTGAGGGAAAGGATAGCAATCATACAGCGCTTGGTGTATAATATCACGGTACCATATCCTATGTTAAAGAGATTATCCAAACGTCTTACAGCAGCACCATTTCCATTTGAGCCAAAGTGACATAGTGCAACAGCAAGTTGGATGGCAGGATTACGCTGTTTGTTATGGGAATTGTTATGAAAGATAGGATAATCGGAGATGAGTTGATTAAGTTTGAAGAAAGAATCAGGAGAAGTTCTAAAAAGTTGGGTGAAGTTTAAATGAGGAATGTTGAGAATGGAGGCCAGATCATATCAGGAATCATGATAAAGATTTGGCCCCCTGGTGATGATGTAACGCTTTTTGGAAAGAAAACACATATAAGCTAAAGCATCTTCCAAATCAGAGTCAGATTTATAGTAAAGAACTAAAAGAAAAGTAATAGCATTCATTGTTGAGTGAAGTAGCTTCCTAGTAGAGAGGTGTTTCATTGTTGCCAGTGGAAGGGTTATGTGATGAGGGAAGTGGGAATTCACCGCCAAATGTGCAGTTGGGGTGTGTAGATAGAAAAAAGACTTAAGTGTTTGCCACCAAAATTAAGTAGCATAGAGTGAGGAAAGACTTAAGGATGGAATCAGCAATTATGAGTCATGTGACTTTCTTTCAAATCCATCATGGATGAGATGAGTTTGGGATCATGAATTAGGAATGGAAATTGGGGTATAAGAGGCGGGATAATGCATTATCATGGATTCCTTATTCATTAGCCCTGGGGCTAGTGGATAAGAATCTTCCACAATTAATAATGTCTGATCTCAGAAAAAAAAATTCCCGATCCCCAATTGCGGATCCCTGAACATTGATACCCCCTATTATATATATTTATATTTAAATAAATATTAATTTATACAAAAAAATATTATATATATATATATATAATATATCAAATAAAATATTTATTATATATATTAATATTTAAATAAATATTAATATATATACAAAAAAAATATTATATATATATATAATTTTTTAAAAAATAAATTAGTTTTCAGTAATTCTAGTTACTAAAATTACCCTTTCAACATAAAATTCAAAATAATGAAAGTGTTATATAAATTACTCACTACTATAGTAAACATTAAAGTGAAACTATTTTGTAGTGTATAAGCAAAAATTTACAACTGTGGTTCAAGCCTCTCCCATGACTAATTGTGATTTTTTTTTGTCACCTGTAAACTAGTAAGTTAAGTGAAATTGATGTTTGTTGTTTTTTCACTAACTTTAGTTTTCTATTTTTATAGTATTAAAACAGTTCCACAATTCAAACCCACAATATGGCCATCCAAGTAATACTTCTTCAACACAATGGAACCCTTTATATTATCTGTGCAAGTATTTTTTGTCCTTAGATACAATTTTTCATCCTATGAAGTTTGAAAGGCCTCCAATTGCTGGCTTGTACAGTACAAATGTTAAGATTTATAGAAGATTTAAATACTAATAGATGAAGATGTGATACTAGAGTAAAAAATAAAGAGACTTGGATGTAGTAATCTAAATAAATATTTTATTTCTTTTCATTCTTAAAAGTATATATTTTTCAAAGAGTTGTATTTTATTAATTATTTGTTTCAGAATATTGTTTAAAATTTTGTGATAATAAGTAATAAAATTTTAATTTCTCTAATAATAATAGATAATATTTAAATTGATTTGACAAATATTTTATTTTAATAGAATTTTAATGATTTAAAAGGATGCTTTAAAACAACAAAAATATAAAACCTTTTATACTGAAGAGTAAGTACAAAGTGAATTTTGTTGAAGTCAAAAAAATTATTAATAAAGCTGTGGTAAAATATAAATTTTAATTAATATTTAATTGAATGATGAGATAAAATTAAACCTTGAGTGTTTATTTGAGATTTATAACTGTTAGTTTTAGATTAGTGAGAACTGCAACTGCGGCCTTTAATGTATGTAGACTGTGTGAGAAAGTCCCCTCTCTTTATTCTGACACGGGGTGAAGAGAGCAAGCTTACTTTTGGGGATTTGTGATTTGGGTGCGCAGTGAATTACAGGTTATAGGTGTTTAGTGTGTTACTAATTGAAGACAAAGAACAAGCGAGTAAATAAAAAAATACAAGAGACAATATAAAATAATCACAAGAGTCAACAAGTTGTTTAGATATTATAGATATTAGAATCAAGAAATATAAATAAATATATAAAAATTAAAATTAAAAAAACAGTCTATTTTTCTCTTCTTCTCTATTTTTTTGTCTTCTTTAATAAAATCAAAATGTCATATCTTTCTTACTCAAATTAGAGGTCTTTTTACCATTCATCTGGCCCTACTGCTACATTTTTTCACTCCTATGGGACTGCTCCTTTCCGCTCTCATCATCAATATGATTCTCATTCCACTACTCCCCCATCTCCACAAAAACTAGCTTTGTTTGACCCCTATGCGATTGATCATATGAGTGGGGATTTATCTATATTTTCTAAACTGAAATATGTACCTCAAAAGTTTCCTCTTATTGTCAAGGATGATCCTGAATGTCAACAGTTTGTAACAGGCATTGGCTCCATCATCCTGAAAGGCTTTGATAACTGCAACTTCACCATCAAAACAGTTTTTTTCTGCCCAACTGCTAGAGTTACCTTAATTTTTGGATCTGCATTATTAAAGTCTGGGGTTTCATTCTATGCCAATGCAGCAAATCATTTTGTTCTAAAAAAAGGTGATACTGAATTAGCCAAAGCAAAGTGGTCTGGTGGAGACAAGTGGTTTCTCAGAATGTGGTACAGTCCTTTTCCTCAATGTAATGCTACCTCTATCTTCTCCTCTCTGTCTTCCAAGCTGCCAGTTCCATTTTTGTCACTTGACCCCCCAATTCAGAAGCAACCTAATTAAACTTAACAGCCTGAAAGTGAACTCATGAAGTGTCATTGGATGCTTGGACGTGTCAGCTTACAAGTTATGAAAAGAATTTTTGCTTCTGGTGTTTCCCTTGGTCTTCCCTCCTCTATTCCTCCTGGAATTATGGATTGTGAAGAATGTCTAAAGACACACACTACTTCCTACTGAATGTGATCCTGAACCTTTGGAAATTATTGTCTCAGATTTTTTGGGTCCCTTTGAAGTGGCAACATTTAATGAAGCAATCTATATTGTTTCCTTTTGAGATGTGAAGACAAGCTACTCTAATATTGAAATAATTCAATCAAAAAATGAAGTCCTTAATGCTTTTATACAATTTCATTTAAAAATGGTGCAGTTGACTAGTTTTAAACTGAAGATTCTTCGTTCAGATAATGGTGGAGAATATCTTAATCAGAAGATGAAAAAATATCTATCACAACATGGAATTCAGTGGGAAAATTCTATGCCTTATCATTCTGAACAAAATGGAGTTGCCAAACGCTAAAACAGGACTATTTCTGATATGGGTAGGACCATTCTTTACGAAAGTGGTTTGTCAAAGCTCTTTTGGGGTGCAGCATTTTTGTGGGAGGCTTATCTTCATAACTGACTTCCCAATTCAATTTCTATTTCAAAAACTCCCTATGAAGCAATGTTCAAGAGAAAACCTCAACTTGATTTGTTACAGACTTTTGGAGAAGTGGCCTTTGTTCATGTTTCAAAATCTCAATGGTTGAAACTTGATGTGAGGGCAGTGAAATGTTATGTGGTTGGGTATGTGGAGGGTGGTAAATGTTGGCTTTTCTGGGATCAATAAAACAACAGTATTATTCAATCTGCTTTTGCTGAATTCCCTTCACGTGAAACAACTCAAAAAGTTTCTGAAAAGCAAAATAACTCTAAATCACCTGATATTGCAGAAGGAAAGCTTCCTCAAGATAAAAGTGATTTAATTCCATCTTCAGAAAAGCATGGTCTTCCCTTTATTGTGAATTTGTTGACTCTTGGTGATTTTGAACTTGATAAGAACTACTGGATCAAGATGCTGTTGGAACTGAAATTCAAAATACTTACTTAGAGTTGTTCCCTGAAGCACCAAAAACATATAAGCAAGCTATTAAAAGTGAATACAGTCATCAGTGGTCTTTCGCTTGCAAATTGAACTTGAAAATCTTGCCAGGAAGAAATTTTGGTCACTTGTTAAACCTCCACCTGGCATCAAAGTTCTTGGAGCACAATGAGTTTTGGCTATTTATCCAGGACTTTCAACTGATGACCCTAAGCTTTTCAAGGCACATTATGTAGCTCAAGGATTTTTTCAGAAATATGGCCATGATTTTCAAGAAAATTTTGCTCCTGCTGCTACCTTCACATCTCTACGACTTATTTTTAATCTGGCAGAAAGTTTTAACTGTTTTGCTCGTTCTTTTGATGTGGTTGCAGCTTATTTGAATAGTCCTATTGAAGAGGAAGCTCATGTCCACCCACCTGAAGGACTTGAAGGAAGTGATGGCACTTTAGTATGCCAGTTACAAAAAGCTCTTTATGGTACAAAGCAAGTAGCAAGATGTTGGTGGAAGTTCATTGCCAAAAAGTTGAAGATTTTGGACTATGAACCAAGTCTTTTTGATAATTCTGTCTATATTTTATATAAGAATCTGGGTTCATCAGCTATCTGGATTCATGTGGATGATGGAATTGTGGAAAGTGATTCTCAAGAAACTTTGAAGAAGTTGGAAAAAGATTTTGCTGGAGTTTTGGAAATTAAGTGGAAGGAAAATATAGATTGGATAGTGGGTTTAGATGTGGAACATGTCAGGGATGGGTTTATTTTGTCTCAATCTCCTCTTGCTCAGAAGATCAAAAAACTTAATAATCCTTCTCAATTGCATACTAAGGCTCCCCTTCCATGTAAGTGTAACCTTGTTTCAGAAGATCCATCATCTTCTCCAATTGACCCCCTGGGTCTCCCGTCAATTGTTGTTTCTTTAAGCTACCTGGTACAAGGAACTAGGCCAGATATTACTTATGCTGTAAATATATTAGAACGCTTTGCCAGAAATCCATCAGATCATTGGAAAGCTTTGAACCATCTTGTGGCTTATGTTTCAGAAACAGCTCATTTCACATTTAAGATATTTCCTTCTCATTCAGATTCAGTTGCAAAAGTTGAAGTCTATGCTGATTCAAGCTGGAGTGGGAATGAAGATGATAGAGCTTCTCAAGGCCATATCATATATTTCTGCAAGGTACCTATTAGCCCGAGTGCAAAACAGAAACGGACAGTGGCACTATCTAATTCAACAGCAGAATACATGGATTTTTCATCAGGTTTCAGGACTGGCTTATGGGTCAAGAACTTGCTTGAGGACTTTGTTAACTATCAAGACGCAGTTCATCTTTATTGTGATAATCAGACAGCAGTGAGGACAGGAAAAGACCATTCATCAAATAAGGATACCAGACATTCGAAGAGAGATATCTATTTTGTCAATCAGCTAATTTTCAACAAAGAAGTACTTCTTACTTGGGTGCCTAGTAGCGATAAAAAGGCAGATTGTATGACAAAGTCATTGGGTGGTTTGAATATTCAAATTTGTTTGTCTTATCTTTCAGTTGGAACTTAGTTTTTATTTTATTTTATTTTCCTTCATATTTATCTTTTTCTTTCTTTAATTTGTAATATTTTACTATTTGGCTATTGGTGGTAGAGGCCTTGTTGCGAGGGGAGGTTTTAGGTTTAGATTAGTGAGAACCACAACTGCAGCCTTTACTGTATGTAGAGTGTGTGCGCAAGTCCACTCTCTTCATTCTGACACAGGGTGAAGAGAGAAAGCTTACCATTGGGGCTTTGGGATTCAGGTGCACAGTTTAGTAATCCTGCAATGATTAATTCTGGCATGGGGTGAAGAGAGCGAGCTTACCATTGGGGCTTTGAGATTTGAGTGCACAGGGCATTACAATAACAAGATAAATAAAATTTTAAAATCAAATTTTAATAAAAATATATCCCTTAAAGCTACAAGGAAATACTAAAGACTCTCTTTTGATCTCCCTGGCCCCCCTCTAGCCAACTTCAAGCAATGTCTGAGTCCCAGTAATTCAAAGGACTTGGATCTACAACTTTTCTGTAATTTTAATTCCATTTAAACTCAATTAAAATCATAAAATTAATAATTTTGTTAGTTTAAAGAAGTTACTTAAATAAATACATTTTACACTAGTTAAATACTTTAAATAATTATTTATAATACTTAAAGAGTTTAAAATATTAATATTATAGTATTTTTAATAATTAATTAAATAATTATTAAGTAAAAAATTCAATCAGACCAGGTTACATATATAGAATAAGCTACTGGCTGACAATAACCTCATTACCTTTTAGTTTTTTTTACTAACTAATTTTTTTATTCCCTCAATTTAATAATGGGCCAATTATCTACTATGGAATTTTTCATAATTAGATTGGGGCTGAGACATATTTTCCACAGGATTTGTGGTTAAACCTGTTATTAGTCTATAGTTGGTACAAGTAGGACTCCTCTGAAATATATAAGGAAGGCTATTTTTGCCATCTTCCTTCTCCCATAACCTACTTGGAATGTGTTAAATTTATTATATTAAATTATATTTGAACATTTTTTTATAAATAAGGCATCATAATTATAAGTTTTCTAATGATATATTAATGGACATGGTCATTTAAAAAAAGATGTATGTTCAATTTTCTCTCAAACAATTTTTTTTTATTTTATTCATCTATTTAAATCACCATCCACATTTAAGCTAATCAATTTTTATGTATATATGTCTAGTATAGAAATACCCAATTATTTTAAAATATAGTAAAAAAAATTAAGTAATATTCTTTTATTCTTTATTTATTATTATAAAAATTATTTTTTCAGGTCAAATAAAAAATAAAAAATAACCAACTTAAGGCCTATTACCATTCATCCACCACTTTTTTATATCATCCTTCATTTTATTTAGTATATCTAGCTCTATCATCATTAATCCCCACATTTAAGTAAATAACTACTGACTTACAACACAATTTACTCCTCTCCTGCATCTATTCCGCATGATGAACAGTTTTGAATCTTCAAATCTTCATGTAATTGGATATGTATTGGGGAGTTATGCAAATCTTGACTTCTCCACATATATTTGGTAATGCTGTTGATCAATGTGGGATCATGATGTGTTTTCACTATTTTACTTGATATATTTCAGCATTTGATAGGTAATAATCAGTACTTAATTTTTGCTGAATGATTATGTTGTGTAATATTACACAACATTTCATTGCCTCTTTCACAGTGTCCATTGTCCATGGTCAACATGGTTGTAGAATGATACCCCACTGGATGCATAAAACTCCAAATTCACACTCTATTTCTTTCATGATGCTTCTTGTAGTTTGTCATAGTACTGAATTTCCTCATCTTAAGGGTGTGGTATAGTCTTTACAAGTGTTGACCAAGGTGGATAAATTCCATGTGACAGGTATTAAGCATTTTTGTATCTGTGATTGTTTATTTTGAATTGCACTTCATCTTGAGTACCAGTCAATAGTGTGTCAAAGATGTTGCTTCAATGGAGAACATTGATTTCATTTAGAGCACCTGGAGTTTCAAAAAAAATTCAAAAAGGGTAGGTTCTTTCTGGCAACATCTTCAAATACCATAGTTGGTGTACCCTCCTTCCCTTGAAATGGACCAGCCCAAGCTTCTGGAAATTTTTTCCACCCCCAGTGCATTCCATCAATTTATCCAAGACAGCCAGGAAATATGTTGTCAGCCGGTTGTCTAGAAGAAGGTGAAAAAAGAAGGTAGAAGGGGAAATAAAAAGGAACTGAAATAAAAAAGTATATAATTTTAATAATAAAAATTTAAAAGACTTTTAATAAAAATGGAAGGGGATAAATGTGGTAAATAAAGTAAGTACGGTTTTATTCTCTCTGTTCAATTATCAACTATTAATACTAAAATATTCTCATCACAACCTTTAATATTTTATTTTATTACTTAAATAGGCAGACGCGCAGTTTAAATAGTTGTAAATAAAATGAATTTTATAGTGTAATTAAAAAGTATGTTGAGTAGTAAGTGATGAGCATAAATGAAATAACACAAGACCTTTTATAGGCAAAGGGACCAATGAGGCGCTATCACTGATTATATACAAAATAATAATAGGATGAAACAAAAAGATAAAAGAAAATAATTGAAACATAACAATGGAGAGAAAAAGATGAAACAAGTAATTAAAATCCCAATTAAGAAAACAATTTTCACGCAACCATTTCCCAAATCATTTAAGTAATATAGTGAGTAATTAAACAATCTCTGAGACATGAGAACCATGTGAAAAAGTAATCAAATCAAGTATAACAATATTTTTTATAGATTTTTTAAGTGAAGCAAATGGAATGTTTTGACGCAACAAAATATTGTAATCAATTTTTTTATTAGTCTGTAGAAAATTAATAAATTGTTTTGACTATGTAATAACTAGTTGAAACAAGTAATTAATTTTTTCTACTGAACCAAATTTAGAATTTTAAATTTATTATAATTATTATAATGCATTTAATATTCATCACAAATAAGGGTCAAAAAACAACGTCAATAATTATGGATAATTTTGAATATGAAAAGGGTTCAATTATATATTTAAATTTAAAAATCAATGTAATTACAATATAAGATAATTTAATAAGATATAATTATATTATCAACATGTAATTAATTAATTATTCATTAAATACACATAACACCTCTTTATATGGAATATAATAATTATTTTAATGTATACTTAATTTATATGATAATAAAATTAGTATAAAATAATATTTTAATATAATTTATTATGTAATATAAATTTAATATATGTACATAAGCTGCAATTATTATGTCATTTATTAACTCCAATAAAATTGTATGTTTATTACTTGGCTCCTGGGACAGCCTGGCTGACACTCCCTCACCCCAAAAAAAACAATAAAAAAAAATGCTATGATCTTTTCTTTTTATACTTTTTAAATAAAGTAGGAAGGTTTGAAATTTCTTTACCAGGTATCCATGCATCATATTTAGATGACTTATTTTTAAATTTTGATAAATACTCAGTACCTCTTTCAGAAGTGATAATTCTATCATTGAGAATTTTATCAATTTCAGCAGTTTCTGTGACTTCCTGAGGGTTTTTCTTAGGTCTACCCCTTCTTTTTGGAAATAAGTCACTGTTGGAATTATAAGGTTTTAACAAGGAAATGGGGAAAACAGGATGTTTTCTATCATATGGAGAGTATAACACAACTTCAACTGCATTATCTCCAATCATTTTTTTCACAACAAAAGGGCCCACAAAAGGATCTTTTAATTTGTTGTTACCCTGTAAACTGAAGTGGACAGTAGATATCAACACTTCATCACCTTCTTTAAATGTGTGTTCTCTATGGGATTTATCCCATCTTTTCTTCTCATATTCAAATGCTTTATCAATACAAGTTTGAGCATGTTTTCTGCACAGTTGTTGCATTTGAACAAAAGATTTGACACCAGCATGTAATTCCAATTTAGGCAATTTACTATTGAGTATTTGAGCAGGAGTATGAGGGACATAACCTAGCCAAAGCTCAAAAGGTTTCTTTTGAGTAACAGAGTGAACAGTGCTATTATAAGCAAGTTCAATACCAGGCAATAAGGTGACCCAGTCATGAGTAAATCTGTCATTGTCTTTATATTCCAATCCAAAGGCACAATACCTTCTAATCATATCCTCTAGAGTTTGAATCATTCTTTCAGCCAGACCATCAGTTTAGGGATGGTGAGCAGTAGATAATTTTAATTCACAACCACATATATCCATTAGAGACATCCAGAATTCAGATGTAAATTTTGGATCTCTGTCAGATATAATGGCTCTAGGGAATCCAACTATATTGAACATATTACACCACCATAAGAAAGCCAAGTCTTTGGTGGAGACATCCTTATGGGTGGGAACAAATTCGCACATTTTAGTAAATCTATCCACTATTACCCAACAGGAATTATAATTTTCTTTACCTGCAATAGGAACCCCAGTGACAAAATCCATATTAATAATTTTCCAGGGAGCATCAGGTGCTTCAATTTGCTGTAATAACCCTGCTCTCTTACCAGTCATTCTTTTGGATTTCTGGCATGAATCACAAGATTCAACATATAATTTTGCATCTTCAGACATATTAGCCCACCAAGCAGTGTTTTTGAGTCTAATCAGTGTCTTCTCAAGATCAAAATGACCAGCTAATATGTCATCATGACAAATTTTGAGGATAATTTCTTTCATAGAAGGAGAAATTACAATTACATTAGTAAGCTTTCTTCTATAATAAATATATCCATCTTCAATAGAAAACTTTCCCTTAATTAAAGCATTCTGATATTTAGCAGGAAGAGTTTTAATCAATGCTTGATTAGAAGCATTTTTAGGATCATTTAAGATAGTAACTAATTTATTTAAATCAGAATCCTTATCATATGAATCCAGAATTAATTGTAATAACTCCTCTTCCATATCAACTATAAATATACCATGGATATGAACAGTATCATCTTCAGATACATAAGCAGGATTTGAGTCATTATTTTGCAGAGGCAATCTGGACAGCATATCAACATTGGAGTGAACATTTCCAGCCCTATGGATAATTGTCATCCGTCCTCTGTATTCTTGAACAGCAAGTTGCCACCTGAACATATGTCTGTTAGGTGTTTTCAGGTTTAAGAGGGACTTCACAGCACTACAGTCAGTTACCAATTCAAACTTTTGGTCATCTAGATAGTAATGAAGCTTCTCAAGATCATAAACAACTGCTAAGCACTCTAATTGAGTGGCACCATATTTCAATTCACTATTTCTCAAGGTTTTTGAAATATAACAAATTACAACCTCTGAGGATTTATCATTTATAATTTGTTTCTGGTGAAGGGCAGCACCCAGACCAACAAAGCTGGCATCTGTGTATAGGACAAAAGGTTTGTTGAAATCTGGAAGAGCCAATATAGGGGCTGTCATTAAGTAACTTTTTAATGTATCAAAAGCTTTTTGACAGTCATTATTCCAGAGAAAGGCAACATCTTTTCTGGTCAGTTTTGTAAGAGGCAAGGATATGACCTGATAATTTTTAATATATTGTCTATAATAGCCACACATAACCAAAAAACTTTGGATTTCTCTTACAGAAGTTTGTGCTTTCACATTTTGAATGGCAGCAACTTTGTTTTGGTCTACACAAATTTGTAAGCCTGACACAACATGGCCAAGGACTTTCAAGGATTGAAAACCAAATTTACACTTTTTTAAGGACAAGGTCATATTGATTTCATCCATTTTTTGGAAAACTCTATTTAAGTGAATCATATGTTCATCAAAAAGTTTAGAAAAAATTATAATGTCATCAATATAAACCATGAGCCACCCTTCAATTATTTCTTGATGGAAAGTGTTATCCATGACTTTTTGAAAAACTGAAGGAGCAATTTTAGGGCCAAATGGCATCCTAACATACTTATATATTCCCATATGAGTAGCAATTAGTAAAAAATTTTGTGAATTTTTCTCAACAAGAATTTGATGATAACAATATTGCCATCCAGACAACTAATAAATTTTGCACCCTGTAAGGTAGCATGAATTGAATTAATTCTGGGAAAAGGATAAATATCATCCACAGTATAAGTGTTTAATGCTCTGTAATCTCCACATAATCTAGCCTTATCTTTTTCATAAGAAATCAAGACTGGGGATATGACACAATATTTTGGGGTGACATCTACTTTCTCAATAGTATTCATTTTTACTAAGGTAGAAATATTATCCTCAATATCCTTTCTTTTTGTTGGAGAAGCAGGATATGGTTTTTTCTTAAGACTAGGAGGAATATCACTCAATTTACAGGATAAAGTAATTTTCATTTCATCCTTAACAACTCCTAGGACATGAGAACCATGAGAAAAAGCCATAGGGAAAGAGGTAATTGAGGCAATGATAGAATCCTTTTGTTCACTAGTTAACTGATCACCAAAAGAAGCAGTATTTATTTCATTTAATAAATCATCTATTTCAATTGTTTTTGTGCCTTTACACTGGATTAGTGAGTTACAAGACTTTAACAGATGCCCAGAAGGTTTTCTAGAGGAGGAAATTTTGTATTTCCTTTTGCCATTCAATCCCAAGGTGAAGCAATTATTTGCTGGGTCCAATTTCACACCAAACATGGCTAAAATATCATTACCCATAATAAACCAATTGCTTAAATTATCATTTTTCATGACAACAAATTCACAAATAGCTCTGAAAAAACCACCATTATATTTGAAGAATACAGAGGTTTTGTATTTGCCAATAGGAATTAAGGTAGAACCATACCTTCTCCATTTTTCAGAAGTTATAGGTAATAATTTATTCAAATAATCCTTATCTACTGAAGCTAAAGCCTTTTCAGACACTACACTTCCTCCAGCACCAGAGTCAAGAACTACATCAACATTTTTACCATTAATGATAACAGGTGCTTTCAAGGGGGATATGGCTACAGAATTGTTAGTAATATCTTTAATTATTTCAGCATTTTCCACTGAAGATAAATCCAATACACATTCTTCAGATATATTATCTAAATAATGGACATCCTGTTCGAACATTAAAACATCTTTAACAGAGTCATTGCCATAGGAGATATTACTTTCACAATCACTAGAAGAATTATTGACATCAATTTCAGCTTCATCAGTGTCTTCATTTTGTTCAACAAGATGAATTTTCTTGTCACAAAAATGACCTTTTTGCCATGGTTTGTTACATTTATAACAAGTATTTGTTGCATAATTTTTAGGTGCAACTGGGGCAGAGGGTTTACCAGATTTTTCTGGGAGCTTTGTAGAAGGTTTATTTTGATCATTATAAGATTTACCAAGGTAATTCTTTGGTTCATATTTATGGTTGAGTAGTACCTCATTACAGATATTAATGAAAGAAGAATTTTCCCTTACATGCTCAGTTCTAGCCACAATCAAATCTCTAAGAGAATTTGGTAATTTATACAAGATTTTATCTCTCCAAATATCATAATCCATCTTTGGATCAATTGCTCTTAGGATTTTTGTTACTTTCATAAGAAAAACAATGGGCTTTTCAACAGAGGAGGATACATATCTAGTATTCTCATACAGTCTTTGCTGAGCTAACCTGAATTTTGAACCACCAAACTGATTCTCAATCAAGGATTTCCAATCATTCCATGTATAATGATTGTTATCTAAAAGGACAGATTCATACCACATCAAGGCTACATTGGAAAATAAAGAAATTAGCTTTGAAACAATTTTCTCATCAGGTAGTTTATAAGATCTCTTTAAATTATCAATTCTTTGGATAAAGTGTTGCCAATCAGAAGAAGAATCACCATCAAAGGTAGGATATTGGTCCAACTTAGGCCAATTTTTCTGACTACTGGGATGGTTCATTTTTTGGTTTGAATTATTCATCATTAATAATTCCTGAAGTTTAGCCAGGTGTTCAGAAATTTCATCATTTAGAGAAACAGCTGGTGCATGACCATCACAAGATTTTTTGCTATTAGAAAAAGATTTTACAGACTCATTTTCAGTTTGTTTAATGGTTGAAATATGAGGAAGAAAGGAGGAACTCTGCTCAGGTTCTTTTTCTTTATTTTTATGCAGCTTATGGACAGCATTCTCATTCAAACCATTATTGATGGTTAAGGTTGAGAATTTTTCCTGCAGGTCAGACACATAGTTTCTTATCCTTGGAATTTCAGACATCTGGTCATTTACTTTTGCAAGAGATAAAACATTTCTGTCCTCAGAAACTGTGTGTTTGGCACTTAGTGCATGGAAATCATTCTTTAGCTTTTTAAACTCATTTTGTAGAGATTTTATTTCACTTTTTAATGAATAATTTTTTTCAATAAGGGGTTTCAATTCACTCAAGTTTTTATGTAGATTGATATTTTTATCTGAGATAGCTCTATGGTCACTCCTTATTTGTTTTTGTTGGCTAAGAACAATATTCAAGGTTTCTTTGATTTTAAAATAAGCTGTATCCTGTACAGAAGAACTTACTTTACATCGCAAGTGCAAATTATTTAATCTATCATTCTCATGGATTAACACATCTCTCAAATGTTTGTCTTTCACAACATTAAAATCAAGGGTATCTTTTAATATTTCTTCAGAAGTTTTCTCAATTAAGGTATAGACTTCAGGGGAAACAGAATCATTCTTAATTGCAAGAGAAGGATTAATTAAAGAAGTAGAAGTCAAATGTAAAGGTTCATCAAATGATAATTTGCTAATTACATTAATAGGGCTACTAGTTACAGGAAGCTGTCTTTTAACAGGTTTAACTGTTCTTTCACCATTCTCAATAATATTACCTGCAGAAGAAGACTTATTAGAAAACATTCCCAAGTGACTATCAACCAAATTACTTACCATGGCAGAGGAGGAAACTTCCCCTGAGATTGAGTTTGGGATTGGGCTTGGGCCTTCTTTCTCCTGCCTTGTTGGTAAGGATGAGGAGGAGGATGGAAATTGGGTGTTCTGGATGGGCCAGGCTGATGAGGAGGAGGATGTTGCACATTCTGCTGGTAGTGACTCATTAGATAATCCCATTTCCATTGCTCTACTTTCAGAGTACTTTGATTTTGGGTGAAGGAGCTGGGGGGCTGCGAAGGTTGAGCCTGAAACTGAGGCTGATTGGGAGGCAACTGAGGAGGGGCCTGGGCCTGATTTTGGTTCCTGAGTTCCTGAACTTGATCCCACAAGGTGTCTACTTTTGCCTTGTATTTCATGTTTTCTGTCTTCAGTTCTTTGATGTGACAGGACAGATTGCTGATTTACTGGGGCAGAGGAAGTTTTTTTATTTTGAATCCTTTTGGAAGACCTTCTTGAGGTACTGGAGGTTTTACTTCCTTCTGTTGTGCTGGGGGAAGGGGGTTTGATTTTTTTACTTCTCCTGTCATTTCCACATCCTGAATTATGTGAATTTTTCTTGTTAGCATAAGATTTTTTATGTTCAACTTTAGAAGAACTCACAGTATCAGCATCATAATCAATTTCAATTTCATCCACTTGCATGTTATCCATTTTCTCAGCCAATTTGTTGGACATAATAGTGGGAAGATTAATTAATTTCTTAAAAACAAAATTAATAAAATTCAGTTAATAATTTGCTCAAAATATAAAAAAAATTTATTAATGAAATTATAAAAAAATTTTTTTTAATATAAAGTAATATTTATAAAAAATAATTAATAATATGGACTGTAAAGGAAAATTTGGAATAAACAATTAAGTTATTTTCAACCAATTAATTAAATTACCAAAATTAAATATGTCAATTTATGGGACTAAGTACAAAGTACTATTTAAGTCAACAAAAATTAAACAAAAATTAATAATAATAATAAAATTAATTTAATAATTCAATTTTTATTAATAATAATGTTAATTTCTTCTAGGACTAAGACGAATTAAACACTCTATAATGGTCAACTAGGAAAAAAAAATTATATATAATAAATGAACACTTAAACTCAGTGACTCAGCACAAGGCCGTAATCACTGTTATTGCAGTAAAAAATCTAGTATAAGAGTTGATAGGAGCAAAGGTTGACTTACAGTAGGGATTGTTAAATCACCCACAAAAATATATAACCTTTAAGAATATATAAACCTAAAAGTTAGATCCCCAGCTTGATTCACGTTCGCAGAAAAAGTTCTACTTTTCGCACAAGGTGGTCCGTGTGTTATGATGTTCGTCCAAAAAGTAGTAAAAGTCGATCGTCAATTATTCGGAAGGGCCCCCAATTGTCGGCCAGTTGTCTAGAAGAAGGTGAAAAAAGAAGGTAGAAAGGGAAATAAAGAAGTATATAATTTTAATAATAAAAATTTAAAAGACTTTTAATAAAAATGGACGGGGATAAATGTGGTAAATAAAGTAAGTACGGTTTTATTCTCTCTGTTCAATTATCAACTATTAATACTAAAATATTCTTATCACAACCTTTAATATTTTATTTTATTACTTAAATAGGCAGACGCGCAGTTTAAATAGTTGTAAATAAAATGAATTTTATAGTGTAATTAAAAAGTATGTTGAGTAGTAAGTGATGAGCATAAATGAAATAACACAAGACCTTTTATAGGCAAAGGGACCAATGAGGCGCTATCACTGAGTATATACAAAATAATAATAGGATGAAACAAAAAGATAAAAGAAAATAATTGAAACATAACAATGGAGAGAAAAAGATGAAACAAGTAATTAAAATCCCAATTAAGAAAACAATTTTCAAGCAACCATTTCCCAAATCATTTAAGTAATATAGTGAGTAATTAAACAATCTCTGAGACATGAGAACCATGTGAAAAAGTAATCAAATCAAGTATAACAATATTTTTTATAGATTTTTTAAGTGAAGCAAATGGAATGTTTTGACACAACAAAATATTGTAATCAATTTTTGTATTAGTCTGTAGAAAATTAATAAATTGTTTTGACTATGTAATAACTAGTTGAAACAAGTAATTAATTTTTTCTACTGAACCAAATTTAGAATTTTAAATTTATTATAATTATTATAATGCATTTAATATTCATCACAAATAAGGGTCAAAAAACAACGTCAATAATTATGGATAATTTTGAATATGAAAAGGGTTCAATTATATATTTAAATTTAAAAATCAATGTAATTACAATATAAGATAATTTAATAAGATATAATTATATTATCAACATGTAATTAATTAATTATTCATTAAATACACATAACACCTCTTTATATGGAATATAATAATTATTTTAATGTATACTTAATTTATATGATAATAAAATTAGTATAAAATAATATTTTAATATAATTTATTATGTAATATAAATTTAATATATATACATAAGCTGCAATTATTATGTCATTTATTAACTCCAATAAAATTGTATGTTTATTACTTGGCTCCTGGGACAGCCTGGCTGACATATGTGCTCTTAATAATCCTTCAAAATAAATTTTTTTTCTGCTGAATTAGGCTCTTGTAGGTGTTCCTCTTCATATATACTGACTATATCTTTTATGAAATTCTTGAGTGCTCTGAGGAAAGTTGCTTCACCAATATGTGCATACTCATCAGTGCTATTGGCTGAGATCCCAAAAGCAAGTTTCCATAAAACAGACATCATCTTTTGTTGTGGTGATAAGCCTTATTGACCACAACATTCCTAAAAAATAATAAGTTAATTAATTTGTGATTAGTGTGAATGATAAAGTACTTATGTTACCTTTTTCCATCACCAAAAAGAGTTATGTCTTTGTAAGTCATCACAAATCTTTTTAATTAAATGCCTAGTCATACAGAAATGTTGCTCAAACATGATATTGTTGTATGTAAAGTGCCCGGACAAATATAAGTGGTAGTTTTATGCATAATTTTTTTCTTGTCATTTTCAACCACCTCTTTCTCGACTATCATCTCTTCTTTCCCTCCAACTTTATGTGCAAAGGCTCTCAACCTATTGCTTTATAATACTGTAAGTTCATTTTATAAAATGGATCAATTTTTTATGTTTTTCTTGCTGACAAGAATTTTACTCTTTTTTAAGCCATTTGCTCCAACTATGCCATCACCTCACTCCCAGAAACCCCAATTAACACACAAAGAAAGGGCAGATATAGTTGGCCTAGCAGCTAGGTTCAATACTATATCCCATGTTGCCAACCATTTGTTGCTTCTTTACTCCACAGTGCACAAAATTGTGCAAAATTATTGAAGAACTGGTTTGGTCCAAAATGCACCAAAATTGGGACACCCTCATAAATCTTCAGCCTGGGACCTCCACAAATTGGATTGATACTTCAAAGGGCATCAGAAGGCAACTCTTAGTGAAGTTTCCACTTGCCTCACAGCCCCTATTTCATCTCATACTTTCCGTAGAAGAGCTCACAAATTGGGATATTTTAACTGGGTGGCTGCAAAAAAGCCTTTTATCAACATAAACCAACAGAAAAAACAACTCACCTTTGCAAAAAAGTATTGCCACTGGACAGTTGATGACTGAAAGACTATCATCTGGTCTGATGAGTCTTCTTTTGAGCTAGGCAAGGTTTCTTCTCAATTTAAGTAAGGTTTGGAGGCAAAATAATGAAAAATTCTTGAAAACGTGCCTTCAACCTACTTTCCAAAGTTGACGTTCTTCTGTAATGATTTGGGGGGCCTTCTTCAATGGAACCAAAGTTCCTGTTGTGTTTCTACCACCAAAACAATGCTCAGCATCAAGTTTTATTCAAAATGTTTACATCTCCAACCTCATTCCTTGGCTCAAAAATGTGGATCCTGAACACGTACTGACTTTGATGGAGGACAATGTACCTGTGCACAATGCCAAGGTTGCTCAGGAGTATTGACAGAGAGTTGGGTTGCAAAAAATCAGTGATTGGCCTTCTCAATCACCTGATTTGAATCTGATCAAAAATTTGTGGGCTCAAGTCAAGCGCAACATATCTCAAAATTATCAGCCCCAAACAGTTGCAGAACTTCATGAAGCCATTCTGCAAGCTTGGGAAGACATCCCTCAAGATTTTTTAGAAGGTTTGGTGGCTTCAATGCCTGAAAGAATGGAGGAAGTCATCAAAAACAAAGGTGGAGCCTGCCATTGGTGAAAAATGGAAAAAAAATATTTCAGAAAAAAATATTTCAATTTTTTTTGCAAAACCCACTCATGAAGAGGAGCTAAATAACTGGTAAAAGTGGTGGATTTTTCATCTCATTGGTTGGGGGACATCAAAAATTTGCTTTTTTTTTAAATTATTAAAAATAGTATGTCTTTAAAAAAAATTGATTTATTGTTACCAAAACAAAATTAAGAAGCTGGAGATTCTGAATATTAGGGGGTATCAAAGTTAGAAATCTTCCATTTCAAAATACCTCTTTTTTCCACCAAATCAACCATGATTATTTTTTAAGGTATGCCATCTTGTGCCCTCAAAACATCTTTTTACTGAGAATTAATGTCATGCTTGTGGCTTTCTTTTTGTGCTGTGAAATACCTTTTAAATAATTACAAATTTTTAACTTTGATACCCCTTATTAAGTTTGAGATGTATCTGATTAATATTGAGAGAGTAATTTGAATTTGAAGACTAACACTTACATTTGTCCAGGCACTGTACAGATGGGGCTAAAGTAGTCATTCATTAGTCTTTGTTGGCCTTCTAGATGATTTCAATTGATAATTTCTTTTTTTGGTCTTGATCTAGTTGTGTTTTGATTGTTGAAGAGATATT
Organism: Hemileia vastatrix; assembly: GCA_030280995.1. NCBI lineage: Eukaryota > Fungi > Basidiomycota > Pucciniomycetes > Pucciniales > Zaghouaniaceae > Hemileia > Hemileia vastatrix. The sequence goes on along the minus strand of JASXTE010000001.1, from coordinate 21,600,805 downwards.
AAATGATATAGTCTTCTACTTCTATTTCAAGTAATTCATTAACTATGTTAAAAGCCATGAGAAGGAGAAAAATAATTGAGTTTTAATGAATAGGAGCCAAAATGCCATCATTGAATATTAACTAAATGCAGTGAATAGTAAAAGATACTGCACAGGGTGGTTGAATATGGCAATTCATTATGAAATAACCCAAGTAACATGCAATTATATACTTATATTCTACCGACATGGTGGTAGATGCCCTTATTTTTACATTGCCCCCCATATCACTTTCCAAAAACCTCCTGAGATTACCTTAATATTACTCACTTAAATACTTTTTATCTTACTCTCAAATTGGCTGGAATTAAATCTTAGATTAGTCTCAGGATTCATAAAACAGTTAGATGCCTAGTCCCCATTTTTCTTTCCTGTATATAGATATTAAATTTTTTTAATGTCTTTCCCTGATATCTCATGCCCATCAATATCATCTATATTTTTCTTCAATCCCTTATTCTTTTGTCATCTTTCCTATCATAAAATCGCTATTCAGAAACCTTTTACAGTGCTGTACAGGTATCACAATATTATATCTTTTTAAATTTATTACTTATTAATATTTCTATTATTTTAGGTTGGCTGAGTAAACTTAGTATCGTCACTGATTCCCGTTGTAACTGACTGGGGACTTATTGGCTCACTATAAAATTTCACACTGGGAGCAAGATGGTTGGGATGAGCCTTGACTGGAACTCGCATGACTTTTTGAGCTTTGTTCTTTCAAAGAATAAAAGATTTTTCTGAATAGAATAGATTGCAGGTGAGCTTAACAAATAAAAAAGTGAAAAGTCAAGAAAGTACTCGCCTTTCGTGGTCTTCCAGTATCCCTACTTGGAGCCCAACGGGAAACCTTATCTCATTAATGCGATCCGCATAAGCTCTATTCAATCCTTTTTTTGGCTCAAGCTCTGGTGAAGTGTAGAGGGATCTCACGCCACTATAAACTTGGAATATTCTTATCTCGTAATCTCCTATATTTTGTATATCATACATGGCTACTTCTGGGGGGGTGATCTCCCTGTCAAATCTTGCCTTGAATGTTATTTTGTCATGAGAAACATCTTCATTGTGATAAAAGTCTTTCACTTGGCCCCATTTGATTTCTTTTGAAAGATTGACGTATAAAATTAAAAGAAGCAAACCGCTTAAAAGCCAGCTTTTCGAAATATGAGCTCTGGGCCAGTAAGCCATAATTGTATAAGCTTTTTGAAGGGGTTTTAAACTTGAGAATAATTAGACTGTCTTCAAGATGAAATGAAATGGTAAATTTAGGTGAAGTTGGAGGCCTTGGCACATTTATAGCTTACCGGGTAAAAAGAAAATCCGGATATACAGTAAATTTTCTAGTTGTTTAAGCTTTCACTAGCATTACGTAACATAAAACTAGTTTCATTAGTACAGGCAAACTAATATACCTTGGCTCAAATGACAAAAAAATCAGTACAGCTAAATTGAAAAAGGTTGGTGCAGCTTTTCAATATTTTGCTCAACATACCCAGCATTTTTGGCGGGCAGTAGGCTAGCGGGATGAAATAATGAGGGAAAATGCTGGGTAAGTTGGGCATAACTGTCGAAAGCTGCACCAACCGTTTTCGATTTAGCTGTAACTTTTTGCAGGGCTCAACACTTCTTTTTCGTGTCAGTCGAATCAGCTCGCATACAGACCGTGGCCTAAAAGCTGGCAGTATGTACAATATTATTATTGTGCCGGTGCCCAAACCCAATTACTGCTTAGCCTGGCCTGTTCCACTCTCCGGTAGGAATATGATTTATTACTCGGGAGGCCTGAAAGGAACCACCTTTTTAAGCTGCAACGGAGACCACCTTTCTATTTTTAGTATATTCCCCTTTCCCTTATTAAGTTAGCAGTCTCACTCGCTTGGGGCTGCCCTCTGCTGATGATAGTGTTGAATTACCCTTGCTTTTTCCTGCTATAAAGGTTAGTGTTAGATTTCTATCATTATTTCATTCCATAGAGGTTAGCGTTAGTTTACAATTACTTTTCCTCATTCGTTAAGTTAGCGTTACTGTTCTGGTAGCTAGTTAAGGTGAAAATAGCCAAATGAGACTAAAAATAGAAAGGTGGTCTGCCTAATTTTTTTGTCATTTGAGCCATGGTATGCAGATAAGTTGGAAAAGGTTGCGGAAATTTTAACAAAAAAAAAAAACTTCGCCTCACAAAAAATGATTTACCTATTTAAAAGGGTACCCCCAACCCATCTCCAGCCCTTTTAAATGGGCAAATCATTTTTTTGTGAAAACAAATTTGGATTTTTCGTCGAAAATTCCGCAAATTTTCCTACTTGACTGTATTGGTTTGGCTATATCACTATTCATCAAAACATATATCTAGAAGCAACCTTTCGTTGTTTTTCTTTTGAATAACTACCGTCACGAAGCAGGGTGGGAAGATATACATTACTTATGGAATACGTAAGCAATAGTATATTACAACCAGTGCTCGTGCAATGGCTAGAAAAGGTTTTCGGATTTCGAGCCCAGATCGGACACCCTTAATCGATTAGGATATAGGATACATGATGTTTCGTTATGATTATAAATAAATTCTCGCCTTAAGGGGCTACTATAAATTTCTAGTCAGGAGAGGGTGAATATAAGTTTCAAGACCAGAAAAATTACGGTTTCAATTTCATGGACAAGTTGATAGAAAGCCAGTAGGAAAACTAGAGCGTAACTTCTTTTACTCGGTCTACAGGAACACGTATTGATAACTCCATTGCTGCCATAAGTGTCACAAACTAGAGAAAATGAAAGGAGGGATACAAAAACAAAAACAAAAATTGTTTTGTCATTAGAGAAAAAACTTGCACTTGCCCTCGTTGTCTAGAAAATGCTTTAAATCTATGGTATCAGTGTCAGCGCTTCGTCCGGAGTGAACCGGAGTTAGACACGTCAGCTGCACCACAGACTATGTACACGTTACGTACTTAACAAGCACTAAGCTATTACTATACTACACTTAACACCCCCCTCTTAGTGATTTCCCTATAACCATCCACAGCTAATATAGTTCAGAAAAAAAAAAGAAAAAAAAAGAACTAGAAAACTCCCAATAAATATCTCTTATCTTTTCATACATTTGGTCCCAAATTCTTTGTCAACAAATCTGCCACCTGATCCTTAGTTGAAACCCATTTAATAGGGGGTATCAAAGTTAGAAACTTGTAATTATTTAAATGGTATTTCACAACACAAAAAGAAAGCCAAAAACTTGACATTAATTCTCAGTAAAAAGGTGTTTTTGGGGCACAATATGGCATATTTACAAAAATCATCATGGTTGATTTGGTGGAAAAAAAAGGTATTTTGAAATGGAAGATTTCTAACTTTGATACCCCCTAATGTCTATTTCAGGCCAATGAACTTGTTCATTCACAAAATAGAAATCTCTATCAACATGTCTACAATGTTTGTCTGAAGGGTTATCTGTAGCCACAACAATAGCACCTTTGTTGTCACAATAAAGAGTTGTTGGTCCATGGCACAAATCCACTGTGTAGAAGGTTTTGCATCCACAGAGCTTGACAAGTTGCATTTGACATTGCCATTAATTCTGAGTGAAGTGAAGCTGTAGCCACTCTTGATTGAAGTTTTGATTGCCATAAGATAAGACAATTGTTGATCTGAAGAACATGACCACCTGTAGCCCTAGCAAATTCATCACCCCAAGTAGCATCACAATTAACTTCTGTTGAGGTATTGATGTTGATTGTTGGGAAAAGATGAAATTTCATGTCTTTAGTGAATTGTAGATATCTCAGCAAATGATTAAGCACATCCTATTCAGCTTTACCTGGTCTTGATGTGTAACATTCCAGGAAGTTGACAGGATACACTAAATCAGGCCTTGATCTGGCTACAAGGTACAACAAGGAACCAATGATAGACAGAAATTTGACAGGTTCAAGTAAAGTGTGAGTTTTTTCTTTTAATGACACTAAGGAAAGACCCATTGGCAAGGGTGAGTGAGAAGTAAGACTTGCTGTATTGTGTTCATTGAGAATTTTGTTGACAAGAGCTAGTTGGTGAATAATAAAACCTTTGAAGCATTGTGAAACTGCTAGACCAACAATAGAAGAGATATGATCAGACCATTTTACCTTTAAACTACTCCCCATATCCATTTCCAACTCTCTCAAAATTATATCACTACTCCCTACCACCACACCATCATCTATGTGGATCCATAACATCCCCTTGGAACCATCTTTTGCTAGCACATATACACTTGCATCCTGATTGCTTGACCTGTAACCTGAATTTGCCAGAATTTTTCTGAGATGCTTCCACCAACACCTGGCTACTTGCTTACACCATATAGAGCTTTCTTAAGTTTGCAGACATGAGCTGGATTAACAGATTCAAAACCTTCAGGCTGCTTGACATAGATTTCTTCTTCAAGATCACTATGGAGATAAGCTGCAGTGACATCAAAAAAAAATTATGACTGGCCAGTTGTAGGTAGCTGCTAGAGTGAGAATTAAACGCAGGGATGCAAAGTATTGTTGAAATCAATGCCTTCAATTTGTTTGAAACCCTGAGCCACATAGCATACCTTGTGCCTGATGATTTTTCCAAACTCATCTCTTTTGAGAGCAAAAAACCATCAAGCACCTGTGACAGTTTTTTCAGGAGGAAAAGGTAAAATATCCCATACCTTCATATTAGACATGTTGTCTAATTCTTGAAGACAAGCTGATTCCGATTCAACTGCATCTGGTCACCTCATTTCCTGCTTAAAAGCTCAAGGCAGTCAATCAGAAAGGTCAAAAGCATTATTGTTAATGAAATAAACCATAACATCTTTGGCAGAAATAGTTTCTTCTACTGTAAAATCACCATATTTCAGTTGCTTTAAAATAAATGATAAATCACTTTTAGATTGCAATTCAGCTGTATGTGATAATGTGAGTGTTTTGGTATTTTCTTCTTCTCCTTCAGAAATGAATTTTACCATTTCTGACTGAACAAAAGAGTTAGACTCTGGATGCCAACAAACCAAGCCTTTCCCACCATCTATAAAACTAATAACTCTGCAACACATTTCCCGGACCTTCATTCTTGTCCTCTTTTCAGTTGGAATATGTACATATGCCCACTGATCAAAGATTTTAATATGTGACAAGTCTGCCTTTTTGTTGAAAATGATTTGATATGGGGTACTGTCGGTAACTTTCACATTTGGTAACTTATTGTGAATATAAAAAGCCCAACAATAAGCAAAAGTCCAAAAAGGGAAAGAAAGGTTTGATGCAAGAAAAATGGTCCTGGAAATTTCACCAATAGTTTTGTTGAATTGTTCAGCCATTCCATTTTGTTCATGATGATAAGGCATAGAGTGTTTGTGGAGGATTCTATGCTGGGAGAGGTATTCAGAGAACTTCTTGTTCATGTATTCTTTGACATTACCAGTTCTGAGGATCTTGAGATGGTGGTTGGTGATGTTTTCTAAACTAATCTTGAAATTAATAGAAGCATCAAAAACATCTGACTTCTTCTTTAGAATAAATATCTCTCCATAAGTTGAAAAGAATTCTCTGAATGTTGCTACATTAACCTCATCCTTATCTGTGACATCAACCATGGGCCCTATTAAATCAGAAAACACTAGATCCATGAGCTCATGGGTATGATTGGATGCCATGCATGTATTTTTCTTTTGCTTCCTGAAACTGCACAAGTATCACAGTGTAATCTGCATGAAGGTGCATAAGATGGTGCATTTGTGCAAAGAAATTTTTGGGAAATCCTTCATAGAACTCTGGTGTTAGTGTGACCAAGACAACAATGCCAATCCATGATTGAGTCAGGACCTGCTGTGGGATAAGGTGTTTTTGAAGTGGGTGAGAGAACAAAAGGGGCAGGAAGGGGAGCTGATGATAAAGATTTAGAATAATTCATTTCAAAAACATTTTTCTATAGATCACATGGATAATCCAGATAATTCATCCATTTTTTTCCAGAAGAAGATTTAAGAGCAAGAAATAATATTTTGTTGTTGTTTGAAATAATATAATCATGATTTTTATTAAAGGAAAGAGAAATGCCATTATCCAACAGATCAAAAGGAAAAATAAGAGTAGATTTTTCTCTGTCACAATAAAAAACACCTCTGATTGTAACTAATTCTCCTCCACATCCTTTAATGAAAATGTTTCCATGGCCCCTAATGAAAGCAGTACCAGAATCAGTTGCTGTTTTGACTGGAATAGGAGTTTTCAAACTTTTTAATTCAGAGAGAAGACATACATCACCAGTGACATGATGTGTGGCACCAGAATCAAAAACACCTTGACAATCTTTACTATCTTGCTCTTCAGTCCAGCTATCAGTACCAAAATACATCTCTTTTAAAGCAGTGGTGAGAACAACTAGTACTTTACAACTCATTTTTTTCAAACAGGGTTTCAATGAATTTTGAACTGGTTGTTCTCCTTTTCTGTTTCTCAGTGATTTGCAGATGATATTCATAGCTTCTTTATTGTCACAAGCAAAAGCTTCACATTGACCCCAAACTGCTACATTAAAACCTTTACTGTTGGTATCATATGGACATGTCTTTTGAAAATTTTTAGAGGACTTGCAGTAAAAACAGGAATAATCAGGTTTTTAATTTCCAGGGAAATAAATTTCCATTCGGCCTTTTTTGAAAGCCAAAGATGAAACAGAATTGGGATCGGTTGTCAGTTCAAAAGCTGTGGAAATGGTAGGAGAAGTGGAAGATGTAGAGTGGGATGAATTGATAAAATAGTTTTGAAGAACATTCATCATCTTATCAAAAGAAGGTTGAGAGATGTCTTTTTTGTAATTAAAAAATGGTGATTTGCCTCAGTTGCAAGATGATTAAACAAAGATGGTAATAGAAGTTGGGTGAAAACTGCTTCCATTTCATCAAACCCAAAAACAAAACCTGAGGGTTGAACCACCTCTAAAAGTGACTTAACTTTTTCTCCATGTTCCATGACGTTTGTGAAAGTCAACGTTTTGATATTTTTCAGGTCATTAAAAAGAGCCATGCAAGCAGTGTGAGATGCTTTGTCAAACTTGGAACTGAGGATAGAAAACACTTTATAGCATGTAATTCCAAAATCAATGAAGCCTTGAAGTTTTTCATCAATGGTGTTGTAAATTGCATGTCAGCTCATCTCATCTTTGAATTTTGTCATATCATCTTTTATAGCTGTAGCATCTGATATATACTTGGCTGAACATACACGGTGAATTAAAAAATGTTGATATTTTTTACCCAAGTTTTCAAGTTTGAACCATCTGCTTTCAATTTAAAAATTTTATTTGTTCTTTGTATTATCACATCAATGGCATCAGCACATTACTTTCTTTTATAGGTATCAATAGGGGGACTATCATTATCTGAGATGAAAGAGTTTCTGCTCATAGATGAATCAGAGCCTAGGCTTTGAACACATCTGGTTCTTGCATGATGCAATGTCAAGGAACACATAAAATGGTGTCTGGATCTTTTCAAATGAAAAACCAGCATCATGTTGTGATGCATTTGGGTGATTCTGGTGTGTGTGTGGATTGGTAAGGTGTGGGGGCTGGTCACAAGTCTGGGTGGGAGGGGAGAGTGGGTTGAGGAAGGGAGGTCTTTAGATAATGAGCTGGGATGGGGGATGGTTGCAGTAGATTCTGGCTGGAAATCCATGTTTTTGCTACCACTAGAAGAGGTAGGAAAAGAGGGTGTGACCAAGAACAAGCATGATTTTTTCCTTGTGTGGGTATTCAAAGTTGGAGGAGGATTAATGCTCCATAAACCACACAATATGGGGGGCGGACTTGCTAGCAAGTCCGCAACCTTGGACCCAAACTCACCATAGATTGAACACACATTGAGCTATTGATAAAGGAACCATACAATCAGGGATGAACACCACTCAGCAGAACAGTTTTAGGTGGGTGTTCAAGTAGAGTTCAGTATGGGTTCAGTCTGAGTTCAGTCTGAGTTCCATCTGAGTTCCATCTGAGTTCAGGTTGAGGACTTGCTAGCAAGTCCACCCCCTATATTGCGTAGTGATAATTCTTGGATAAGAGTGGGTTGGTGCTTATGATCTAATCAAGGATGTGATTGGAATAGATTCAGGGTATTAGGGGAAATTGCCATGGATTAAATGTCCAATAGAGAGCAAAGAGAGTGGTGGGAATGTTTCAACACCAGTAGTTAGACACATTTAACATGAGGCAAGCACGGGGCACACAATTATTCCAGGAATATACAAAATTTAATTACTGCTAGTAAAAAATTAGGGAGAGCCAATAACCTATGGTAGAAGTGTCAGCGCTTTGTCCAGAGTGAAAGCACTTTTGAGTTAAATACAAGAAGGCTAAGACACTTTTATCCTCCACTGGTTTTGGTATTACTGACATTGATATCAGTAAGGGCATTAAATATATAGATTATTTAGTTGATTATTTATGCCCTTACTATAAATATATGGATTCTATAATTGGAGATTGAGCTGATTTTAATCCTGAAAACATGTTGGATAAAGAAGATAATATCTCTGAACATGATATTGAGAGAAATATTTTTATTCCTCTTCCTCAACTCAAGCTTCCCCTCTTTTTAATTCAACCAATCAAGATATATTCTCTATAGATCCTTATGGTGGTATAAACCAACCCAATGTAACTCTAGTGAGTCTTTTTCTTGGATCTAGTAAATTTATTTATTTTTATTTACTTCTCTTTTTCTTATTTTAAAAAGGCTTATGAACAGACCCAGGATCCACAATCAAGTGACTCTGAAGCTAGCAATAATGATGATGATGACAACAATATACAAAATTCTGCCAAGAAAAAGAAAAGAGCTTCAACTACTCTAAATTTCAGCAGTAAAAGAAAATGAAAAAGAGATATTACTTCTCAACCCCCTATTTCTTCTATCAAAGATTTTTTAGAGAAATGTGATTCTGGTAAGTGATAGGATACCACTTAATTTTTTATTCTGCTTTTTTTTGATATTTATTAGTACTCTAGGTAAAGTTGAAGTTACTCAAGAGACTCTTTACTTTAAAAGGCAACAATATGCCCTCTCTTTATGGAGGAATGATAAGACACAAGACTTGAAGGAGAGGAAATATGAGCTCTCTTCATGGAGGGATGATAGGGAACAAGAAATAAAGGAGAAGAAATTCGAGCAATCTCTAAGTATTGAAAGATCAAAGAAGGAGGAGAAAACTCTCAAGTACAATTTCCTATTGGATCAGATGAAAATCAAGTATTGACTTGAAGATGGTTCCAAAAAGAAAGTTTTCATGATTGAATGTTTCAAAGCTAATAAATCTATTGAGGAAGTTGAATGCTTAATGAAAATACTTGATGACTATTTTTTTTGTTTTCTTTCCCATTTCAGTGGTTCTTAATTTCATGTACATGAAGTAATTTCATAATTTTTGCATCTTTCATTTCTCTATCTATCATCAGTTGAATAAATTATCAAGAAATGTAACAAATTCATATTTAAATGGTCCAAATGGCAATTTTGACACACTATTTTTTTACTTCTTTGTTTTTTCATATCAAATTTTCCAAATTTACAACTCAATTTGAAAATTTTTCTTTTCTAAATAGAGCTTAGTCAAAAAGAAATCTATATCTGCTTTGAAAAATTGGCAATAGCTTCCCCTGTATTTCATTGGAGTAAGAGGTGGGTATCACCAAAATTTATTCAAGTCAAAAATTTTGCTTGTCAGATTTAAAAAATTGGCAATAATCAAACCCTGTATTTTATTTAAGAAAGGTGTGAAATTCACAAGAAATATATTATAATTACATAAATAAATAAATAAATAACTAAGATATTTCAATTTTAATAGTTTTAAAGTTATGAAAATTCCTCTAGCCAAAATGTGGATCAAATCTAGAAACAGAAGTTTTGGACTTTCCACAGATATAGGCTAGAGGAGCCCCATGAAACAAATCAATTTTGTCATGATTAACTGTTACACAACACAAGCTCATTGGGCCATTACTTAAGTTTAGTAATTTGAAATATCAGAATTATTTATTAAAAATTTATGAAAAAATATTATATTTTTTGTTACTCTACTAATCCCCATAATTCTTTATCTATTTAAAGTTTTTTTAATTTATTAACTTTAACTTCTTTTTTTACCTTGTTGATTCATTAAATTAACTATTGAATTCTTTGGAACAAGCAGCCAAAATGAGTGAAGTCTTGACAAGATTGAAAACCTGGAGGTGCCTTTGTCATTTTGTGATTATCCTAAGATGAGTTCCAAATATATTCAATGATTCCATTTCCCAATCCAAAATAAATTATACAATTATTATCCAGGAAATATAAGCCATGAACTTTGATTTAAGCAGTTGAGAAAATAGGTTTTCCAGTAATAGGATTGATATATTAGAATAATCCAAAAGTAAGATAATTTTTGTCATTTGCATTTGTATGTATTTCTGTTATGAAAAAATAGAATTAGTAATTCTAATATTTGAAAATAAAATATGTTTGTTGCTAATTTATACCCATTCTGAGTCACACCAATTTTGTATTCCTACTGTTGTGTAAAGTTAATGATGTTTTTTGAAGGGTTTATTGTAAAGTTTTTTAAGTCAAAGAGCAAGAAATGAATTTAAAGAAAGTAAGGAGTCCTATTCTTGAAAAACATTATCATTTTTCAGTTTTTGATAAATTTTCAAGAAAAGAATAGGTGCCTATAGATTTTAAATTGGTAATTTTCTTTTAAATATGAAACAAAAATAAATAAACTTACCAAGAGAACATCCTTTATTAAATCCTAGCCTCCATCCAAAACTAATCATTATACCACTCAAAATATTCTTAATTTGAATAAGTAAGCAAACCAAGACATCTGATATAGTGTTGAGATGAGATTGGATAGTTTATTAAATGTTTCATCTTTTATACCATTGAATGAATGAGCTTCATAAATAAGTTAAGACTTGAAAGAATTACTGATTACTGCTTTAAATTTATTGCCTCCTAATTCTGTTAGATATTTAATATCTTCTGGTAACTTTATTGGATGATTATTTTTTTCTCAACTTTAGTTTTATAATACTTCACAGGAGACAAAAATGAGTGAACTAGACATCTAGTTGTTTTTCGTCCCTGTTCAAGCCCTAGTTGTGATTTTTCTTGATATCTTGGAGTGACCTTGGTTGAGCCATTCCCCCCTTTCAACGTCTATAAAAACTTACTTTTTTGCTTATCCACTTTCTCCCTTCTTTCCATTATCCCTTTAAAGCCTATTGTATCATTGTTTTCTTCCCCTTTTTTTACTTTTTCATTCCTCTTTTTTTTGTTTTCCCTCTAACTGATTACCATTTTCCTTTCTTGGCTTGTTCTTTAGCAAAAAACATTTTCACTACATATCTACTTACATCTTTACAATATGTGGATTCACTCCATTTGAAAAAAGGCTTAAAGCATAAAATGAAACTATTTAAATTTTTGATTTAATGTTATATTTTAGAAATAATAGTTGGATGTACATATGTGGTGAGAAAAAATCAAATCAAAAAAAATGAACAATTAAAAAGTGAAACAATTAAAAAAATAAAGAAGACAGATTACCCCACAGTTTTCATGATGTGTACTAGGGGAGAATTATGTTATGTTTGCATCACAGGTTACAAAGTCCTACAAAAAATGTAACATAATTCAGCCTACTCTGAAATGTTTCATTGTTAAAGATAAATTAACACAATAAAATGAAACCATTTACAGGACACAATGTCATGTTTTTCTTTTTTTTGGCAGGAGATCTCAACTCAAAGCACAAATGTGTAAAAACAACACCCCTCCCCTATGTATTGAAGAATAGGACAAAATTACTGGATCTAAGTGGCCCAGTAATCAATGCAGTGACAGTTACTCACCATTATGATGATGAAAGGCAACTGGAGTTGAAGCTGGTGTAAAGGAGCATATATCTTGAACAATCTCAGCTTCAACTGAGACTCTAATATGTTAGCTAAGTGATAAAAGCTATACACAGTATTTTTCTCACTACTTGTAAAAAAATTTATTTCTCACTACTTCTCCAAATTTTTTATTCTCCAAAACTATACTCAAAAGTGAAAATTTGTGAAGGAGAATGAACAATCTTGCTTGCCAGTCTTAATTATGCAATATGCACAAGCTAGATTTTGATTTATTATCAGAAGTTAAAATGGCTGTATTTCATGTTTTATTTGATTTACTCTTAAATTATTATTAAAAGTGAATTCAGTAACATAAAAATTAACCAGCATAGATAGCTTTTTCCCTCAAGCTGGGTTAATTTTTATGATTGTTAATTTTAAATTTTCTTTTTTTTTGGCAGGAGATCCCTACTCAAAGCACAAATGTGCATAAAAAACAACCCCTCCCCTATGTATTGAAGAATAGGAAAAAATTACTAGATCTAAGTGGCCTAGTAATCAATGCAGTTACAGTCACTCACCATTATGATGATGAAAGGCAAATGGAGTTGAAGCTGGTGTAAAGGAGTGTACAGCTCAAGAAATCTCAGCTTCAACTGAGACTCTACTATGTTAGCTAAGTGTTAAAAGCTATACACAGTATTTTTCTCACTACTTCTCCAATTTTTTTATTCTCCAAAACTATACTCAAAAGTAAAAATTTGTGAAGGAGAATGTACAATTTTGCTTTTCAGTCTTAATTATGCAATATGCAAATCAATATTGAATATCCATTTTTTTGATACTGTTGATATAATATTTTCAACTACAAATTAAGAATTATGTTAACACTATTTTGTAATTCCAATTAATAAATCAGTTAATATGATAATTTCAAAACCAATGAGCTATTCAGATTGAAAATCTAAGTAAAATTGGCTAAGTTATAGCCATTTCATCCTAACATGTGATTTCCACTAAGAAGTGCTATATCTCACTCAAATTTCATACTACAACAATAATTTCAGGATATAAAAAGCTTCATATAGTGATTCCAAATCCAATGTGCTAATCAGATTTAGAATCTATGAAAAATTGGCTAAGTTATAGCCACTTCAACCTGACATGTGATTTTCACTAAAAAGTGCTATATCTTGCTCAAATTTCAAGTTAAAATAATAATCTCAAGATATAGAAATCTTCATATAGTTATTCTGAATCTAATGAGATCATCAGATTTAGAGTCTAATTAGTATTGGCTAAGTTATAGCCATTTCAACATAACATGTGATTTTCACTAAGTGCTGCATCTCACTAATTTTCATAACTTGACCAATTTTGCTTTGATTTTAAATATGAATAGCTAATTAGATTTGGAATCACTATATGAAGCCTTCTATATCTTTAAATTATTATTGTAGCTTGAAATTTGAGCAATATATAGCACTTCTTAATTAAAATCACATGTCAGGTTGAAATGGCTATAACTTAGCCAATTTTTCATAGATTCTAAATCTGATTAGCGCATTGGATTTGGAATCACTATATGAAGCTTTTTATATTGTGAAATTATTATTTTAGCTTGAAATTTGAGTGAGATATAGCACTTCTTAGTGGAAATCACATGTTATGATGAAATGGCTATAACTTAGCCAATTTTACTTAGATTTTCAATCTGAATAGCTCATTGGTTTTGTAATTATCATATTAACTGATTTATCAATGAGAATTACAAAATACTGTTTACATAATTCTTAATTTGTAGTTGAAAATATTATATCAACAGTATCAAAAAATGGATATTCAATATATATTTGCATATTGCATAATTAAAACTGACAAGCAAAATTGTTCATTATCCTTCACAAATTTTTACTTTTGAGTATAGTTTTGGAGAATAAAAAAATTGGAAAAGTAGTGAGAAAAATACTGTGTATAGATTTTAACACTTAGCTAACATAGTGGAGTCTCAGTTGAAGCTGAGATTTCTTGAGCTGTACACTCCTTTACACCAGCTTCAACTCCAGTTGCCTTTCATCATCATAATGGTGAGTGACTGTAACTGCATTGATTACTGGGCCACTTATATCTAGTAATTTTTTCCTATTCTTCAATACATAGGGGATAAGTGTTGCTTATGCACATTTGTGCTTTGAGTAGGGATCTCCTGCCAAAAAAAAAGAAAAGTTTAAATTAAAAATCATAAAAATTAACCCAGCTTGAGGGAAAAAGCCATCTATGCTAGTTAATTTTTTTGTTACTAAATTCACTTTTCATAATAATTTAAGAGTAACTCAAATAAAACATTAAAGACAGCCATTCTACCTTCTGATAATAAATCAAAATCTAGCTAAACGTTAAAAGCTCTTAAGAAAAAATTTTTTGAGGAAGATAGAAAAATAAGAAAATTTCAAAAAACAGCCCACTCTTCTTCAGAAGAATCTGAGGATGAGTGGTCCTTGAAAGGGAAGGAAAAGGAAGATGATGTTTATTCAAATAAATCAAGTTTATTGTCAGCCAGGCTATACCAGGAGCCCAGTAAATGATATGTTGATTTATTGGACCTGAAAGAGGGCATAAGAATTGCTTATTATGTATATAAATTAATCTTATATTGCATAATGAAATGATATAATTATTTTATTAAATATATATATATATTATATTAATTTTATTATTATATAAATTATTTATACATTTAAATTAAGCTTGATATATATTCTATAAATTATGGCACATTTTTTATGTATTTAATATATACAAATTTATAATTAATTAATTATAAATATATATTATAACTATAAGTGTAAATTTGACTTATAAGGTAATTAAATTAATTAATTAAATTTATATATTAAATAAACCTTTGTCATACATTATTAAACAATAATATTGGGTGCTTTTTTGACCCTTAATTGTGTCATTTAAATTATTAAATAAATTATAACATTTATTTAATAATATGGTATTAAAATTCTCACTTTAAATTAGGAATATCATTAAATTAATTATATGTTTCATTTAAACTAATTATTGAATTAATTACATAGTTTAAACAATTAATTAAAATTGCTTTATACTGGATTGAATTGATTACATGGATTTTTGTGTGAAAATAATTCTAATTGTTTTAATTAAATCCTTTACATCCTACTGTAATGTCTTTTTTGGATTCCTTTTCTCACAGTTCTTATGTTTCAGGCTTACTTAGTTACTACTATTTTAATTAAATGGTTTGGGAACTTATGGTGGGAAAATTAGTTACTTATTCATGGGTTTAGTTAATTTTTTCATGTTTTTCTCTTAATATCTATGTTTCATTTCTATTTTTTTATATTCATGTTTTAGCTTATTACTATTTTGTATATAATGATTTGTGGCGCTTCAGAGGTCCCCTGGTCTATAAAAGGGCCTTGGGTAATCCCCTTTAACCGCATCACTTATTATATACACTCAACTCAATACAAATTTAATTAAATTACATTTATTTTATTTTTTACTAGCCTTATAAAATCTAAATTTAAAAGTAAATAAATATTTTACAGTTGCAATAGGTCTAATAATAATAATATTTTTTACCGCGCATTGAAATAACTCTTATTTTAAAATATATATTTTATAATTTTATAACCCTCAGTATTTTGTCAAGTCCCAAGTAGTCCTGGTTGCCGTCTCTCTCTCTTAGAATAATTAAAAAAATATTTTTATTATTTTATTTACATCCCTATCTTCTCCTCCTCCTCTCCATTCTTTCCCTTTTCCTCTTCCTCTTCTAAACATCCGGCTGATATCCATTATCATGTTTTCCATCTGCTGGAAAATTAGAAAAAAAAGGATTTAGTCACAAATCAGATTCTGATGATATTATTTGGCAAAAAAGTGCTAGACAACAATCAGCTCACCATCATGCTAGAGATAAAAATAAAAACTAGAAGAAGTGTAATGGGTTAGTGAACAATGTAGAAGAAAATTTTTATAATACTATGCTATAGACACAAGCCAAGATGGGTTGGTTCTCCTTTCTAAAACTAATTTAAGAAAGAAGTGCCTGCCACTCTAAAAAAAGACAGTGAAATCACAAATTGAAAGTGTGGTTATATGCAAATATATAGAGGAGGAAAGAGTAAAATGATTTAGAGATCTTTTTCAAAGAAAGAGGTAAATATCTTTATAAATAAGTAATCTATCTGTTGGCTAGATCTATTCTCAGTAAGTGCTAGTATTCTCAGTCACTCCCTCTCTGAAGCCCTTTATCTAATACTATCCTTACTGTAGCAATATAATTAATCTACAGTTCTACTTCTGGTATTTACACCTGCTTATGCACAAAAAAAATACTATCTACTTATCTTTATCTCTTTCTATCAATTTTTACTACTGTACCATTCTATATATTGTTGTACCTATTATTATACCTATGATTGCATATATATATTGTTTTTAAGAGTGAGATCTATTTTATATGCCCTGTAGCATTTCTAGTGCCCTTCTCCTATGCTTCCTTCCCCTACTGGTTCTCCTGCACAAGTTCAGGGCTACTACAAAAATATCAAATGGTAACTAAGTATCTGTCAGTGTATCTAGTATTTAAATATGATTTAATAGTATTTATTAATGGTCCTACTACTTATTGATAAATGATTTAGTGATTAAACCTCAGGGGAAGACTAATAAAATAGTTATACTCAAATAAAACTCACAATACTTGGATTTAAATGCCTGCTAGTGGTGGAAAATAGATGAATATAATATAGTTATAGCTTATATAAAGATAATATCAATTTATAATGGCTTTATAATATATTTTTGAATAATAATAATTGTGTTATAATGTTTGTTTGAATTGTAGTAAGTGAATGATGTCTAATAACTGTCAAAATCCTTTCTTACTTATACCAAAATCCACTCGAGTGCACAGACCTTCAATCCAGATGATGTCACTGCTATCCCCGGAAATTACAGCACTGTGAGGGACCATCACCTCCCCATGGTGTCCACTTCAAGCAGATTCAACACCCATACCTCCAGTAAGGACCCTCCATCACAATTAATGATAACACAGACCCATACCATAAATAGAAAATCCAGATAAAAGCAGATACCATAAAGAAACAGGTAAAATAACTCATCCAAAGAGGATATAATGAAACCCAAAGCATATAAAGGAAACAAATGAAATTTCCAAGCCCCCAATAACATCCCCAAGCATCCATATTAACCCAGCAATGACCTCCCAACCCATAAATCCATGAATATCCATCCAAGGAAGCAGATTAAGTTGTCCAGACTGAGTGTATGTGCCTGAAATAGATGTTTATGCTTCTGTAGGCATTGTGAGTCGACTGGATACATCCATATGACCTAAAATATGCTGAAAAACAAAGGTTATAGTCTATTAAGAGGCTAAAACCCACTTATATACCTAAATATACATAATATACTGCATATTTAACTGAATATGAGATTTATGTATACATATAAGCTTATGTATGTCAATAATTACTTAATATCACTTAAGATAAGTATATTATGACTCCATTGTCACCATAATAAGTATTATTAGGCTATGGATAAGCTATTTAAACTACTATAATTAATATAATAAAGTAATAATTATATATATATGTAATATAATAATATATATTATTGTTTTAACCTTATTTTTAAGATATAAGCTTAATGTACTTAAGGTTATCTTATTTTAAGTATAAGAAATACTCAGTCATAGGGATATCTAAGCTGACACTCTTTCACCAAAAAAAAATAATAAAAAATGTTAAGACATTTTAATTAAAAGTAAGGAGTGAATAGAAATTTTTTTAAATTTTCTATAATACATATACTGAATAAACAGTATTATTTTGATTTAAATTTTTTCAAGAGATTTTTAAGATCAGAGATTTCATTTTCTGGAATCCACCGGTCATATTCACTTGTTTTATTTTTAAATCTTAATAGATACTCAACTCCTTTTTCTTTAGTAAGGTGTCTCTTCATAAGTATCTTTTCAATTTCTGCCTTTTCAACTATTTCTTCAGGTTGCTGTTTATGCCTCCCTGATCTTCTTGGAAATAGAGCAGTATCATTAGAATGGTATGGTTTTATAAGAGAAATAGGAAATACTGGATGTTTTCTATCATAAGGTGCATATAGAATAACCTCAACAGCATTGTTACTAACCATCTTTTTAACTACAAATGGTCCAATGAATGGATACTTCAATTTAACATTACCATTTAAATTGAAATTTAGTTTTGAAATAAGGACTTCATCACCCTCTTTGAATATTTGTTCTTTATGGGCTTTATCCCATCTTTTCTTCTCATACTCAAACACCTTATTTATACATTCTTGAGCATGTTTTCTGCATAATTATTGCATCTGAAGAAAAGATTTAGTACCTGGATGAATATCCAATCTAGGTAACTTATTAAGAGTTTTAGCAGGGGTATTAGGTACATAACCCAACCATAACTCAAATGGCTTTTTGCCAGTGACAGAATGTACTGTACTATTATATGCAAATTCTAAACCTGGGATAAGGGTTACCCAATCATGCGTGAATTTGTCATTGTCTTTAAAATTAAGACCAAAAGCACAGTATCTTCTTATCATATCTTCTAAGGTTTGTATCATTCTTTCTGCTAGCCCATCAGTTTGTGGATGGTGTGCTGTAGAAAGTTTTAATTGACACCCTGAAACATCCATAAGTGACGTCCAGAACTCAGAAGTAAATTTAGGATCTCTGTCAGAAACTATTGCTTTGGGGAAACCTGCTGTATTTAACATTTGTGTCCACCATAAAAAATCTAAGTCCTTTGCAGAAACCTCTTTGTGGGTAGGAATAAAGTTACACATCTTTGTAAATCTATCTACAATTACCCAGCAGGAGTTATACCTCTTATGCCCTGCTATTGGAAAACCTGTTACAAAGTCCATATTGATTATTTCCCATGGAGCTTTTAGTTGCTCAATTTGTTGTAATAAACCAGCTCTTTTGCCTGTTAATCATTTAGATTTTTGACAAGAATCACATGTCTCAACATATTTTTGAACATCCTCAGACATGTTAATCCACCAAGCTGTGTTTTTTACTCTGGTTAATGTTTTAAGGTAGTCAAAATGACCTGCTAATATATCATCATGACATATACTTAACATTAACTCCTTCATTGAAGGGGAAATTACAATTAAATTACTTAATTTTTTCCTGTAATATATAAAACTGTCAGCCAGGCTACTAGACTTAACCAGTAAAATAATTAATTATTTTACTGAGTTGAAGCCATGCCCCTTCTTCTTACTAATAATTAATTATCTACTTAAGCATTACTTACAATTAACTAGTTAAGTACAATAAGTAATATAATTAATTAGTGTAAATAAAATGTCCCTTATAATTTTACTCCCTAACACCGTGCTCAATGGTATAAGTCAATGGGAATAGAATTTAATAATAAAATTATAATAAAAAAACTTTAAAACAATTATATTACCTCAGTGAGAGATCTGGAATCCCGTGAAAGTAATATAAATAATTAATTATTGTGTAATTAATTGTGACAGTCCAAGGAACTCAAACTTTATTGCTAATAATTTTGATGTCCTTGTTGACATACCAGTTTATTTAATTCTTGTGTCATATATGTACTCCTTTCAGTCATTCTTTTCTCACATGCTTACAATATATGGTGTAAATTCCGTATATTTTATTCCCTCATGTTTTGCCTATAAAAGGCCTCTTACTTTGTGCTTTTCAACTCATTCTTTTTATCACTTACATTACTATTAAACTCACAACAATACATTTATTCCTATATTTTATAACTTTAGTATTTACAACACCGTAATTCTAATCTATAATTTATATTGATATCTTAAAACTACGTCTTTTATTTGAGTAAAACAAATATTTTGATTAAGAAATACGTACTATTCTTTGAGAGTTCAATAAGCCCTAAAATTCCTCGTATAAACCTCAAACCAAGCTTCTACACCAAAATTACCCCTTGACAATTGAGGGCCTTTCCGAATTATTGACGGCGCATTGTGATTTGAGGGCGTAATTGAAGGGACTATCAGCGTTCGAATACCTGTAAGGACGAGAAAGCGACGAAAACGACGAACGTCATACGTCACGTGACAAAAATTTTTGCTGCGAACAGGAATCGAACCCCGCTCCAAAAATTAGGTTCATATATTGACTAAATGTCGTATATATCGTGGTAATTATTGACATTACTATTTGTGGGTTACTCTTCACTCTTCATTTGCTACATATTTCCTTTTACTCAGCACTCTGTAAGTGGCATTAATTTGCTCATTTTACAGGGGGAGGTGTCTGGTAATTTGGAATTTATTTTTATTATTATATATTTTTATTTTTCCTGGTTGACCATAATAGAGAAATAAGTGTTCTTAGTCCCAGAAGTAATAAAATAATAATATTTTAATATTAATTATTATAATTTTTCAGTTGACATTTGTCCTGATTAATTTAAAATTTTAATTGTTCCAGTTGACAAATTGTCCTGACAATAATATTTTTTTAATTAATAAATAATTCATATTTAATTACTTCAGTTGACCTTGAGTCCTGGTAGTTCAATAAATTTTTTAATTAATAAAACTCATATTTAATTACTTCAGTTGACATTAAGTCCTGGTAGTTAAGTGATCAGTTTAATAAAATTTTAAAATAAAACTTCATATTTAATTACTTCAGTTGACATTAAGTCCTGGTAGTTAAGTGATCAGTTTAATAAAAAAATTTTAATTAATAAAGATTCATATTTAATTACTTCAGTTGACATTAAGTCCTGGTAATAAATTAGTTGATTCAAATCCTGAAAATAATTAATTAAAATTATTAATAATTTTTTTAAATTTATTTCTACAGTTGATTATATTATAATCCTGGTTTTAAATTATTTTTTTGAATTAATAAATTAATTTTATTCAGTTGATTTTTATCCTAAAAAAGATTTTTTTATTTATTTTTATTTTATTTTTTGTTAAATATAAATCAAAAATAAAGACTAATTAATCTTATTGTCTCTTTTCTTCATTTCAGTAAAATCTTAAAATGACTGACCAAAGTGGTTCTTCTGCACATGAAGAAGAACTAGACTTGATTGATTATGATGAGCCTACTTCTGTAAGTTCTCCTTTAACAAGAAGAATTTCTCAAACTAATAAATCCTTGCCCCAAACAGGATGTAGAGATGGAAGAAGTAGAAATCCTAGTGGACACAACTCAGGATCAGAAGCCTATGATAAACCCACCAGAAGAGCTTCCAAAAGGCTTCAGGATAAAAAAGATGCCATTGTCTCAACAGGTAAAGAATCTGTCAACTCACATAAAGGAGCTAAGGACAGAAAACTTGAGACTAAAGGCAAGGGTAGATGCTCTGGAAGAAAATGTGAGAAGAACAGATACCTTTCTTCAAGAGAAGAAGAAACCTCTTCCTCCCAGGGATCAACAACAATTGGCTCCCCAGTCCCAAGAGAAGGTGGAAGTGTCCAAGTGGCAGTGGGACTGGTTAAACACTCAGTGGGACTACCTGTCTCAAAATCAGCATCAGTTACCTCAGGCAGGTCCATCACGGCCCAACCAGGTCAACCCCACTCCTCCCCACCCCTATCAAGGAGGCAAAAGAAGAAGAAAGCCCAATATGGTGATACCCAGCAAACCCTGGTACGTCCCTCTATTGATTCTCAAGTGCCTTTTCTTGTGGCTGATTCTGTTCTTTCAGGTAAATATGAGAGGGAAGAAGACACCTTGAGACCAGTAGAGGCTGGGAGTAGTAGACAGATATCTCATGTATCTAATCCATTACTTTTAATTGCTACCTCAATGATAAACCCTGACATGGCTGTAATTGATGAAACTCTTGACCCTGAGTTCTATGAGAGTCTGGAAAGTTACTCAGTTTCCTTATTGAGAAACACTCCAGATGTAGCAAGAATTAATGATGAGTACTTGAGAGATATTATTGCCAAACAAAATCATATAATGAACAATATGCAATTGACTCAGAGATATAATAGTTTGTTAACTGATCAGGGTTATCAAGCATTAAGATGTGAATCACAGAGAGTCTCTGATGAATTGTCTCATTACAAAGCAACCCATGAAAAGAAAGTTGCTTTATGGCAAAATATAAAAAATGATTTGTCTAAACTAAAAGATACTTTATCTGCCTATTGCCAGGAGGTGGAGATAGATAAGATGAATCTGAAAATATTGAATGACCATTTGTCATCTTTTCAAAATAAAAATCAGTTATCTTTTGCAACTATCAATGAGAGTTTATCTAGTCTTCCAAGAATGAAAACAAGACTATCAACCATTGAAGAAAAATTGAACTCATTGTTGAATGACCAGAAAGATTCTGACATTTCTGTGAACGAACATATAGTGCAGGATGCTCAAATAGTACCTGTGGCTAGTTCATCTAAAGTAAAAATAGCTCCAGAAATACCTGTTGATAACACTGAGTTTTCATCAAATAATGATGATGCACCAGGATCTGCAACAGAAGGATTAAACAATGAGATTTCAGCCCAATTAGAGAAATTACAGCTGCTTCTTACTCAGAAACAAGCTAGTACTAAGGAGACTCCTTCATATCAAAAGAATTGGCCAAAACTTGACCAATATCCTACATTTGATGGTGATTCTTCCTCTGATTGGAAACAATTTGTTTGCAGAATCGATAACTTAAAAAATTCTTACAAACTCCCAGATGAGGAAATTGTGTCCAAGTTAATTTCTTTGTTCACTAATGTTGCCCTAATGTGGTATGAATCTGTTCTCCTGGATGGGAATGACTACTCATGGGAGGATTGGAAGAAATTAATTAAAGCACAATTTGGTGGCTCCAAGTTCAGAATGGCTCAACAAAGGCAGTATGAGGAAACTAGATATAGCTCTTCTACTGATAAACCTATTGAGTTTTTAATGAAACTTGTAAAAATCTTAAGGGCAATGGACCCAAATATGGAGTTAGATTTATGGAAGGACAGGATCCTTTATAAATTACCAATGTCTCTGAGAGACTTGATAGTGGCTAGGACTGAGTTCTCCAAAGAACCCTCTTCTTTCATTAATACTTGCAATGAGATACTTCTAAACAATAAGTATGATGCCAGAAGATTCATTCCTAGGACCCCTTTGGAGAAACCCTCCACTTACCAACAGAAACTTCTGGAAAAGGTTGGTAAACCTTCTGCCCCTGTTGCACCAAAGAAGTATGCAACAAACACTTGCTTCAAGTGCAACAAGCCTTGGCAGAAAGGCCATGTTTGTGACAAGAAGATAAATCTTGTAGAACAAACAGAGGAGCATGCTGATGACACAGTGACACTGGATGATACATCAAGTGATTGTGCCAGCAATATTTCATATGAATCTCAGCAAGAAATCTTGATGCTGGAAGAGGATATTCATTATTTAAATACTATTAATATTGATAATAATGCTTTATCTACAGTTGAGGATGCTGAGATCATAAAGAACATTGAGGATAACTCAATTGTTATTGCCCCTCTCAAGGCACCAGTCTTGATTAATGGAACCAGCATTGAAGTTGTTCTGGATTCTGGAGCTGGAGGAAGTGTAGTTTCTGAAAGAGCACTTGCTTCAGTGGATAAAGACTATAAATCAAAACTGATGCCTATAATTTCTGAAAATTGGAGAGGTTATGGCTCTGTTTTGTCCCCCATTGGTAATACAAAGCCACAGTGTTTTTTAAATATAACCATGGTTTTGTAAGAGCTATTTGTGATTTTGTTGTCATGAAGAATAACAACTTAAGCAATTGGTTTATTGTAGGGAATGATATTTTAACCAAGTATGGCATAAAATTGGATTCCTCAAATCAATGTTTCACAATGGGGATGAATGGGAAGAGAAAATTTAAGATTTCCTCCCCTAAAAAATTATTGAAACCAGAATTAAACACATGTAATTCTGTAGTTCAATGTAAAGGAAGATCTACAAAAGAGATGCATGCCCTTTTGTCTGAAATTGACAATGCCTCTTTTGGAGAACAACTTTCTGGTGAGGATAAAGATTCCATCATTAACTTGATAAAGTCTTTTCCTATGGCCTTTGCTCATGGATCACATGAACTGGGATTAGTTAAAGAATAAATGAAACTTTCATTGTCTTGCCCATTAACTGATATACCACCTAGTTTAAAGAAAAAGCCTTATCCTGCTTCCCCCACAAAGAGAAAAGATATTGAAGACAATATCTCTACCCTTTTAAAAATGAATATTATTGAAAAGGTAGTTGAAACACCTAAACATTGTGTTATCTCACCTGTCCTAATTTCTTATGAGAAAGATAAAGCCAGGTTATGTGGTGATTATAGAGCACTAAATACTTATACTGTTGATGATATCTACCCTTTACCTAGAATTAGCTCTATACATGCTACTTTACAGGGTGCTAAATATATCAGCTGTTTGGATGGTAACAAAGGATATCACCAGGTACCTGTTGAGAAAAATTCTCAGAACTTTCTGATGATTGCCACTCATATGGGTATTTATAAGTATATTAGGATGCCATTTGGCCCTAAAAATGCCCCTTCAGCTTTCCAAAAAGTCATGGATAACACATTCCATCAAGAGATAATTGAAGGATGGCTGATGGTTTATATTGATGATATCATTATATTCTCAAAAACATTTGAGGACCATCTTAACCACCTGTGTAAAGTATTCCAGAAAATGGATGAAATAAATATGAAACTTGCTTTGAAGAAATGTAAATTTGGTTTCCATTCTTTAAAATTTCTTGGTCATGTTGTTTCAGGCTTACAGATATGTGTTGACCAGAACAAAGTGGCAGCCATACAACAGGTGAAGGCTCCTACTACAGTGAGAGAGCTCCAAGGTTTTTTGGGAATGTGTGGATACTATAGACAGTATATTAAAAATAACCAAGTCATAGCTTTACCCCTTACCCAATTAACTAGAAAGGATGTTGCTTTTGTCTGAAATAGTGAAAGACAAAGAGCCTTTGACACTATGAAACACTGTTTGATGTCAGCACCAATTCTTGCTTTACCTGACTTTAATCAACCATTTGTTTTATACACTGATGCCAGTTTCATTGGTCTTGGTGCTGCCCTCAATCAAAAACAAGTGATAAATGATAAAGTTTCAGAAGTAGTAATTTGTTATATTTCAAGAACCTTGAGAAATAGTGAATTGAAATATGGTGCTACTCAATTAGAGTGTTTAGCTGTAGTGTGGGCTCTAGAAAAGCTTCATTATTATCTAGATGACCAGAAATTTGAACTTTTCACTGAATGCAGTGCAGTTAAATCCCTTTTAAACTTGAAAATACCTAACAGACATATGTTTAGATGGCAGTTGGCTGTTCAAGAATACAGAGGGAGAATGACAATTATTCATAGGGCTTGTATTGTTCACTCAAATGTGGATATGTTATCTAGGTTACCTTTACCAAATAATGACTCTAATCCTGTGTATGATCCTGAGGATGAAATTATTCATATACATGGGATATATGTGGTTGATATGGAGGAGGAGCTATTACAGCTTATTCTGGATTCATATGATAAGGAAACTGACTTGAAAAATTTATGCACCATATTAAATGATCCAAAGAATGCTTCAATACAAGCATTAATTAAAACTCTTCCACCAAAGTACCAAAAAGCTTTGGAAAAAGGTAAATTTTCAATTGATGAAGGATATCTATATTATAGAATAAAGTTGAGTAATGTCATTGTTATTCCTCCTTCTATGAAAGAAATCATCTTGAAAATTTGTCATGATGACATATTAGCTGGACATTTTGATCTTGAAAAAACAATTATCAGAATTAAGAACACTGCTTGGTGGGTTAATATGTCTGAAGACACAAAATTATATTTTGAGTCTTGTGATTCTTGCCAAAAATCAAAAATATTAACTGGTAAAAGAGCAGGATTAATGCAACATATTGAACCTCCTGATGCACCATGGCAGATAATAAACATGGATTTTGTAACAGGATTACCTATTGCTGGTAAAGACAGTTATAACTCTTGTTGGGTTATTGTGGACAGCTTCACAAAAATGTGTAAATTTATCCCTACCCACAAGGATGTTTCCACTAAAGAATTAGCTTTCTTATGGTGGTCTCATATGTTTAATACTGCTGGTTTTCCTAAAGCCATAATCTCTGACAGAGACCCTAAATTTACTTCTGAATTTTGGATGTCTCTGATGGATGTTTGTGGTTGTGATCTGAAACTTTCTACTGCCCACCATCCACACACTGATGGTTTAGCTGAAAGAATGATTCAGACTTTAGAGGACATGATTAGAAGGTATTGTGCCTTTGGCCTTGAGTATAAAGATAATGACAGATTCACTCATGATTGGGTTACCTTACTTCCTGGGTTGGAATTTGCTTATAATAGCACTGTTCATTCTGTTACTCAAAGAAAGCCTTTTGAGCTCTGGCTTGGATATGTTCCAAATACTCCTGCCCAAATTCTCAATAACAAAATACCTAAATTGGATATACATCCTGGTGTAAAATCTTTTCTTCAAATGCAACAACTATGCAGAAATCATGCTCAAAAATGTATTGAAAAATCATTTGAATATGAGAAGAAAAGATGGGACAAATCCCATAAAGAATACACTTTTAAAAAGGGTGATGAAGTGTTGATTTCTACAGTCCACTTCAACTTACAAGGTAATAACAAATTGAAAGATCCATTTGTTGGTCCATTTGTTGTCAGAAGAAAGATTGGAGATAATGCAGTTGAGGTTATTTTGTATTCTCCATATGACAGAAAACATCCAGTTTTTCCAATATCTCTTTTGAAAACTTACAGATCCAATAGTGATTTATTTCCAAAAAGCAGGGGAAGACCAAAGAAAACCCCAAATGAAATCACTGAAACAGCAGAAATTGAAAAAATTCTAAATGACAGAATAGTCACTGCTGAAAAAGGTACAGAATACTTATTGAGATTCAAGAATAAATCATCTGAATATGATTCTTGGATACCTGGGAAGGAGATATCTAATCTTCCTACTCTACTAAAAAAGTATAAAAAGAAAAAATCATAGCATTTTTTTTATTGTTTTTTTTAGAGTGAGGGAGTGTCAGCCAGGCTACTAGACTTAACCAGTAAAATAATTAATTATTTTACTGAGTTGAAGCCATGCCCCTTCTTCTTACTAATAATTAATTATCTACTTAAGCATTACTTACAATTAACTAGTTAAGTACAATAAGTAATATAATTAATTAGTGTAAATAAAATGTCCCTTATAATTTTACTCCCTAACACCGTGCTCAATGGTATAAGTCAATGGGAATAGAATTTAATAATAAAATTATAATAAAAAAACTTTAAAACAATTATATTACCTCAGTGAGAGATCTGGAATCCTGTGAAAGTAATATAATTAATTAATTATTGTGTAATTAATTGTGACAGTCCAAGGAACTCAAACTTTATTGCTAATAATTTTGATGTCCTTGTTGACATACCAGTTTATTTAATTCTTGTGTCATATATGTACTCCTTTCAGTCATTCTTTTCTCACATGCTTACAATATATGGTGTAAATTCCGTTATGGTAAGGTAAACTCTTACAGTCGCCTTGCTGTAAGCAGAATCCGGAGGAGATATGTGGATTTAGCTGAAAACCCCGTCCTTCCAATAAAATAACAAAATGGGAATTCTAAATCACTAAGCTAACCAGTCTACTTGGATCTGATTGATAAAAATAATGAAACTCTAAAATATTTAACACTTATTGAGATTTAATGATTGTGGCTGTTGAGAAAGAAATACTGATAACAACAATCAAGGTGTACCAGTGAAAGATCTGTAAAGATTGACTTTTATGTTTTTATTATAATTTAAATTTTAATGAGACAGCAATAATAAAGTCCCAGTGATGAAGACCTTTCTAAAGATACCCTGTATGAAGTGTTATTTTAATTGTTGAGTAGTATTTCTAAAATGTTATATATAAAATATAAAGTTATAAGGGTATTACAAATTTATTTAATTTGTTGAGTAATAAAAAATGAGACCGTGGTGGTTAAAGATTAAGCTGTATGATTTATCCCCCCTCAATTTCGAGTTTGAGAGGCGCTTAAGTATTCCTAGTCACGTGCCTAAGTTTTCCCCTCCAGAGCTCTCCCAGAGTCAATCCGGAGCCCGTACGGAGCCCGTACGGAGTCCGTCCGGACCTCCGGACTCAATTAGAACCTTAAAAACTATAATAAAAAATCTAGAAAAATTACACATGATAGAGCTACTTCCCCTTTACATACCAAACTAATTTTCATAGTCTGCGCAGCTCTAATTACCCCGTGAAAATTCATCAAAGTTAAGTAATTTTTGAAAACGTAAATATTTCTATAAAACTTTAAAATTCATTTAAAAATATAAGAAAAATAGTAAAAATTCTGGGAAAATTTCCCAAGGTTCTTGAGTGACTTGAATTGATACTTATAAACTTTTCAGACCGTAAAAATAAGTTTTCTCCGTAAAATAAATTGTTTTTGTGTAGGCATTCGCTCGTGACCAATTTCTTCATATTTAAAATTCAAATAAATTAAATAAAACCCTTTTATATAAAAAATAACACCAATCTTGCATGCCCTAATAACTCAATTTACGTACTTAGGTGCCATACTAAACTTTAGGCTACCACATCCTCCCTCCAATTGAGAATGTCCCCATTCTTATAACTTTGCATAAGTGGTCGAACACAATATTCATCTTTAACCTTCAACATAAATGTTGTTTTCTTTCTTCTCTGGCTTGATATAACATAAAATAAAATAATATAAATCTTGTGATGATTCCACTACTGAGAGCAAGGTTTGAATCCCTTCAGACTCCCATATACCAGTCTTCCTTCTTGTCACAGCATTGAGAGAGTGGATCTTCCTATGAGCCGAATACTCCTGATTCCAACCTCATAGGGCCCCCCACTGAGCCGAATTCTATGATTCCAATCTCGCCATAAGGTCCTCCAAGCTTCACACCAAAAATGGCCTAACACTGAGGCACTAAAAAAATCATTCCCTAAAATCCAACTACCATCCTAACTTCTGATTCCTTCATCACAATTTTCAAACTTTGCTATACAGCAAACCCATAAAATACTTTTGCCAGACTTCCAATAATAATATTAACTTTAGACCATGTTAAAGCGCCACAAATTTCACCTAATTAACCATTATGCTTTCCTTAGCATCATCACCACCTAAAATTTTAACCTCCTAAAGCTTATCAGCACCCAATTCCAGAAATGATTGAGTAACCAGTTTAGAGTCTTAGTGGACAGTGATAAATTAAAAGATTGAATTGAGTTATCCAAAAAAGATTGAAATTCCAGTTTAAAGTCTTGGTGGACCAAACATATAATTGATTGCCAGTTTATGGTCTTGCTGGACCAAAGATCGTTTAGGTGCATAAATAACTTGATAAACTCCTAAATAAGGCCTAGGCTTGACCAAAGATTGAATAAATTTGATAATCCAGTTTAACGTCATAGTGGAACAAACATTTGATCGACAAGTAATCCAGTATAAGGCCATAGTGGACCAATGAATGTTGAATTATCCTGCAGATATTAATTTTCCAATTTAAAGTCATAGTGGACTAAACAATGAATGAACTACCAGTTTAAAGTCATGGTGGACCAAACATTTGATTGATAAGAAATCCAGTTTAAGGTCATGGTGGACCCAACAACTTTATAATAGTCCAGTTTAAGGTCTTGGTGGACCTAACATTTGATAACACTCCAGTTTAAGGTCTTGGTGGACCTAACATTTGATTTATATAAAAAAAATCCGTCTCCGAAAATATCCATAAAATCATAATCATCCTTGAAATTTAGTTTAAAGTCTTGAAGGACTAACAACTCAAATATAAAATCTTTAATGACAGTCTTGAAAATTAGCCAGTTTAAAGTCTTGGAGGACTAACAGATCCAAAATACGTGTAAAAAAACCTTAAAGAATGTCTTGAACAGTAGCCAGTTTAAAGTCTTGGATGACTAACAGATATCTTGAAGTAAAATCCCATAAGTATTGAGTTCCCCTAGACCCTGTTTCCTGTCTAAACTATATGAATAAACTAAAAAGAATAGTGACTGAAAAATAAAACTAAGAAATATAATAATTTTTATTTAATTAATTAATTTTTTTATTTTATTATTTTATTTTTATTTTATTTTTATTTTATTTATATTTTTTTTTATAATTATTTTATTTTTATTTAATTTTTTTTTATTTTTATTTTTTTATTTTATTTATTTATTTTATTTTTTATTTTATTTTTATTTTATTTTTATTTTATTTTTATTTTATTTTTATTTTATTTTTATTTTATTTTTATTTTATTTTTATTTTATTTTTATTTTATTTTTATTTTATTTTTATTTTATTTTTATTTTATTTTTATTTTATTTTTATTTTATTTTTATTCTATTTTTATTTTATTTTTATTTTATTTTTATTTTATTTTTATTTTATTTTTATTTTATTTTTATTTTATTTTTATTTTATTTTTATTTTATTTTTATTTTATTTTATTTTTATTTATCTATTTTATTTTTTTATTTTTTATTTTTATTTTTATTTTTATTTTATTTATTTTACTTTATTTATTTTTAATTTTAATTTTTTTTTTTTTTAATTTAAAATAAATGATTTTAGAAAAGATAGTTTTGAAATAAAAGTTAAATTTTAATTTTTAAAGAAAGATAAATGAATGGGAAAAGAAAGATAAAAAAGTAATAATAATAAAAAATTTTCAAAATAAAATTTTTAAAAGATGCCCCCCGGCCATTTGATGAGCCGTACCCTTGACATCATACCCACATCCAAGTGCAACTTGATGTGGTTACACAATTTTGAGAAATTGAAAAGAAAAGAAAATAAATGAAAGTTTTTAGAAGATAATTTTTATAATGATGATCACTGGGTGGGCTCCCTCCAATTTATAAAAATGATTAGAGACCACCAGTGAGCATCACCTTTACAATAATTCATAATATATATTAAAGAAAAGAAATCACAATCTAACATAAAAAAAATAAAAATAAAAATAAAATAAAAAGAATCTTGAATCCGGCGTTGAGAGCGGTGTCTCTTGATTCGTTCCAGTTTATAGTCTTAGTGGACTTCCTATAATTAAAAGACAAGCCAGGATTCAACTAGAAACAGGGAAAATTTTGGAAACGAACATTATGGGGTAATTGTGTATAGAGCAGCCAGCCCATCAATTACCCCCACACTTGCCAATATTAAATTAAGAAGGTTCCCCTGTGAACACTTCTTCCAATAAATTTTTAAAATTTTCCAACACTATCTTCACCCATATTTTAAGAATTTTAAATTTCGAAAATTTCAAAGAAGATTTTCTTGCATTTTGTTAAATTTCATCACAGTTTCATCGCCCATATGCAGTGTAACGACAGTAAAGTATTTTGATAAAAAAGAAGATAGTTTATCCTCGTTGCGGAGGTCGATAAGGTTTTTATAAACATCATAGTTTATCCTCATTGCGGAGGAATCCATAAAATTTTGTTGATATCATAGTTTATCCTCATTGCGGAGGAATCCATAAAATTTCATAAATGTCATAGTTTATCCTCATTGCGGAGGTAGACTTCGGCCCTCCTGGTGCCTCTAGGATAGAACCGTTTCACTTGATTGGCTGCTACCCTCTTCTTCAATACTACTCCATCCAACTCTTCTAGCACATATGAACCGCCGGAAACTTGCTCCTTGATTTTATACGGTCCATTCCACCTATCTGCAAACATCTTTCCCCACTGACTTTCCAAACTCCTATTATACACCAGGACCATATCACCTGGGTTCAAAGGTTTCCTTAATCGATGTGCCAACCGCTCATCCCAATATCTGACTGATTGATTTCGGATCTTCATCATCCGCGAATATGCCTTTTCTAAATATTCTTCTGTCTTTTCTAGCTGCATCATTCTTGCACACAATAATTCTTCAGTAGTTTTGAACATGTCCCAGTCAACTCCAAGATATGATTCAGCTTCTAAATCAACCGGTAAAACTGCTTTCTGTCCAAAAACAAGTTCATAAGGTGAAAATCCGGTCGTCCTTTTGGCAGTGATTTGATCAGCAAATAAAACTAAAGGTAAATAATGCCTCCATTTTTCGGCACTTGTCCCACACATTTTAACTAAGGCATCCTTAAGAACTTGATGCCCTCTTTCAACCATGCCTTCAGCTTCAGGATAATATGGGGTTGCTACCCTAACCTTTGATCCAACTTTCAATACGGCCTCTTTAAACTCTGTCCCAAATTCAGGACCTCCATCTACCGTTACCAACTTCATCACCCCATACCTATATACCCAATTATTCAAAAAAAATTCTGCCACATTTTTGGCAGTTAAATTAATAAGAGGCGCTGCCTCTACCCAACCAGATAAATCATCTCTGGCCACAATTAAATATTTATACTGTCCCTCTTTTATATGAACGGCATCTAAACTAACTCTTCCAAAGAGCGTATATTCACTGGTCACGCGTTATGGTAAGGTAAACTCTTACAGTCGCCTTGCTGTAAGCAGAATCTGGAGGAGATGTGTGGATTTAGCTGAAAACCCCGTCCTTCCAATAAAATAACAAAATGGGAATTCTAAATCACTAAGCTAACCAATCTACTTAGATCTGATTGATAAAAATAATGAAACTCTAAAATATTTAACGCTTATTGAGATTAAATGATCGTGGCTGTTGATAAAGAAATACTGATAACAACAATTAAGGTGTACCAGTGAAAGATCTGAAAAGATTGACTTTTATGTTTTTATAATAATTTGAATTTTTATGAGACAGCAATAATCAAGTCCCAGTGATGAAGACCTTTCTAAAGATACCCTATATGAAGTGTTATTTAAACTGTTGAATTGTATTTCTAAAATGTTATGTAAAAAATAATAATGTTACAAGGGTATTACAAGTTATTTTAATTTGTTGAGTAATAAAAAATGAGACCGTGGTAGTTAATGATTAAGCTGTATGATCTCCCTTCTCAATTTCGAGTTTGAGAAGCGCTTAAGTATTCCTAGTCACGTGCCTAAGTTTTCCCCTCCAGAGCTCTTCCAGAGTCAATCTGGAGCCCGTACGGAGTCTGTACGGAGCCAGAACGGAGTCCGTACGGAGTCCGTACGGAGTCCCTCCGGACTTCCGGACTCAATTTAGAACCTTAAAACTATAATAAAAAATCTAGAAAAATTACACATAATAGAGCTACTTCCCCTTTACATACCAAACTAATTTTCGTAGTCTGCGCAGCTCTAATTACCCCGTGAAAATTCATCAAAGTTAAGTACTTTTTGAAAACGTAAATATTTCTATAAAACTTTAAAATTCATTTAAAAATATAAGAAAAATAGTAAAAATTCTGGGAAAATTTCCCAAGGTTCTTGAGTGACTTGACTTGATACTTATAAATTTTTAAGACCGTAAAAATAAGTTTTCTCCGTAAAATAAATTGTATTGTGTAGGCATTCGCTCGTGACCAATTTCTTCATATTTTAAACTCCAATAAATTAAATAAAACCCTTTTATAAAAAATAATAACGCCAATCTTGCACGCCGTAATAACTCCATTTACGTACTTAGGTGCCGTACTAAACTTTAGGCTACCACATCCTCCCTCCAATCGAGAATGTCCCCATTCTTAAAACTTTGCATAAGTGGTTGAACACAATATTCATCTTTAACCTTCAACCACCATCTTCTTTAATCAACTATAAAATTCATCTTCATCAATATGTCTTCCAAAGAACTTGTCGCTCCATGTGAACTCTGCGCTCGATACCAGGTACCTTGTTTAATGTCCAACCCTAATCTTCCTGGCAGAACAGCTTGCGACTTATGCCGTGTAAAAAAAGTCAAATGCAACCGGCCAATAGTTCCTTCTAAAACAAACGTATATTTAGGACCAGCAGCTCTCCCTGATCCCTTAACTTCTAAAAAGCGATCCAAAATTCCTGTCTTCTTAAAACGAATAAGATCAAAAACAGCTTCAAAAGTTCAATCTTCATCAACGGATCCCAGCCTAATTTTGCCTTCACAAGATCCTAATCCTATAACGCCAGTACCCCCAACTAACTTTGCTGAGACTATGTTTCCTGGCTCTAAATGTAAGACCCTATTTATCTTACTAAAAAAAACTTTTAATCAAAATTGACTAAACCTATGACTTAATAACATATTTGAACTTCTAGCTGTCGAAATAACCAACACTGATGATGTTGGTAGAGTGAAGACGGACTATATCAATCATTACCCAAATTTTCATCGCTATCTTTTTCTTGACTTTACTAATGAGTTGAAACGAAAAATGCTGGCCTATTTTCAAGAAACTCCAGCTAATAACCATGAAGACCTCATGAAAAGAAGAATTTTAATGCAAAGCTTTGATAATGATGTTGAACAATTTCAAAGAAATTATCTTTTCTAACAGTATAACTTGATAAAATTTTGTTTTTGCTTGGTCTTCTTTTAATTCTTTATAATAAAAACGTTGTTTCTTCTTCTCTGGCTTGATATAACATAAAATAAAATAATATAAATCTTGTGATGATTCCACTACTGAGAGCAAGGTTTGAATCCCTTCAGACTCCCATATACCAGTCTTCCTTCTTGTCACAGCATTGAGAGAGTGGATCTTCCTATGAGCCGAATACTCCTGATTCCAACCTCATAGGGCCCCCCACTGAGCCGAATTCTATGATTCCAATCTCGCCATAAGGTCCTCCAAGCTTCACACCAAAAAAAAAATGGCCTAACTATGAGGCACTAAAAAAAATCATTCCCTAAAATCCAACTACCATCCTAACTTCTGATTCCTTCATCACAATTTTCAAACTTTGCTATACAGCAAACCCATAAAATACTTTTGCCAGGCTTCCAATAATAATATTAACTTTAGACCATGTTAAAGCGCCACAAATTTCACCTAATTAACCATTATGCTTTCCTTAGCATCATCACCACCTATAATTTTAACATCCTAAAGCTTATCAACACCCAATTCCAGAAATAATTGAATAACCAGTTTAGAGTCTTAGTGGACAGTGATAAATTAAAAGATTGAATTGAGTTATCCAAAAAAGATTGAAATTCCAGTTTAAAGTCTTGGTGGACCAAACATATAATCGATTGCCAGTTTATGGTCTTGCTGGACCAAAGATCGTTTAGGTGCATAAATAACTTGATAAATTCCTAAATAAGGCCTAGGCTTGACCAAAGATTGAATAAATTTGATAATCCAGTTTAATGTCATAGTGGACCAAACATTTGATCGACAAGTAATCCAGTATAAGGCCATAGTGGTCCAATGAATGTTGAATTATCCTGCAGATATTAATTTTCCAGTTTAAAGTCATAGTGGACTAAACAATGAATGAACTACCAGTTTAAAGTCATGGTGGACCAAACATTTAATCGATAAGAAATCCAGTTTAAGGTCATGGTGGACCCAACACTTGATAATAGTCCAGTTTAAGGTCTTGGTGGACCTAACATTTGATTTATATAAAAGAAATACGTCTCCGAAAATATCAATAAAATCTTGATTATCCTTGAAATTCAGTTTAAAGTCTTGAAGGACTAACAGCTCCAATATAAAATTTGTATAAAACCTTAAGGAAAGTCTTGAACAGAAGCCAGTTTAAAGTCTTGGAGGACTAACAGATCCAAAATAGGTATAAAAAAACCTTAAAGAACGTTTTGAACAGTAGCCAGTTTAAAGTCTTGGAGGACTAACAGATGTCTTGAAGTAAAATCCTATTGGTATTGAGTTCTCCTAGACCCTGTTTCCTGTCTAAACTAAATGAATAAAGCTAAAAAGAATGAAAACTAAAAAAAATAAAACTTAGAAATATAATAATAATTTTGATTTAATTAATTAATTTTAATTTTAATTTTTTTTTTTTATATTTTTTATTTTTATTTTTTTATTTTATTATTATTTTTTTTTATTTTTTTTTATTTTTTATTTTTATTATTATTTTTATTTTTATTTTTATTTTATTTTTAATTTTAATTTTTTTAATTTTTTTTTTTTTTTTTTTTTTAAATTTAAAATAAAAGATTTTAGAATAGATAGTTTTGAAATAAAATTTAAAATTTAATTTTAAAGAAAGATAAATGAATGTGAAAAGAAAGATAAAAAAAGTAATAAAAAATTTTTCAAAATAAAATTTTAAAAGATGCCCCCCGGCCATTTGATGAACCGTACCCTCGACATCATACCCACATCCAAGTGCAACTTGATGTGGTTACACAATTTTGAGAAATTGAAAGAAAAGAAAATAAATGAAAGTTTTTAGAAGATAATTTTTATAATGATGATCACTGGGTGGGCTCCCTCCAATTTATAAAAATGATTAGAGACCACCAGTGAGCATCACCTTTACAATAATTCATAATATATATTAAAGAAAAGAAATCACAATCTAACATAAAAAAATCAAAAAAAAAATAAAAAAAAAAAAAATTTTGAATCCGGCGTTGAGAGCGGTGTCTCTTGATTCGTTCCAGTTTATAGTCTTAGTGGACTTCCTAAAATTAAAAGACAAAGCCAGGATTCAACTAGAAACAGGGAAAATTTTAGAAACGAACATTATGGGGTAATTGTGTATAGAGCAGCCAGCCCATCAATTACCCCCACACTTGCCAATATTAAATTAAGAAGGTTCCCCTGTGAACACTTCTTCCAATAAATTTTAAAAATTTTCCAACACTATCTTCACCCATATTTTAAGAATTTTAAATTTTGAAAATTTTCAATGAAGGTTTTCTCGTATTTTGTTATGTTTCATCACAGTTTTGTCGCCCATATGCAGTGTAATGATAGTAAAGTATTTTTTTTGATAAAAATAAGAAGATAGTTTATACTCGTTGCGGAGGAATCCATAAAATTTCGTAGATATCATAGTTTATCCTCGTTGCGGAGGTATAAATTTAATAAAAGTCATTAAAATTGTAGTTTATCCTCATTTCGGAGTTCGTCCATATAATTTCATAAATGTCATAGTTTATCCTCATTGCGGAGGAATCCATAAAGTTTCATTGATATCATAGTTTATCCTCATTGCGGAGGAATCCATAAAGTTTCATTGATATCATAGTTTATCCTCATTGCGGAGGAATCCTTCGGCACTCCTGGTGCCTCTAGGATAGAACCGTTTCACTTGATCGGCCGCTACCCTCTTCTTCAATACTACTCCATCCAACTCTTCTAGCACATATGAACCGCCGGAAACTTGCTCCTTGATTCTATACGGTCCATTCCACCTATCTGCAAACATTTTTCCCCACTGACTTTCCAAACTCCTATTATACACCAGGACCATATCTCCTGGGTTCAAAGGTTTCCTTAATCGATGTGCCAACCGCTCATCCCAATATCTAACTGATTGATTTCGGATCTTCATCATCCGTGAATATGCCTTTTCTAAATATTCTTCTTTCTTTTCTAGCTGCATCATTCTTGCACACAATAATTCTTCAGTAGTTTTGACTGTGTCCCAGTCAACTCCAAGATATGATTCAGCTTCTAAATCAACCGGTAAAACTGCTTTCTGTCCAAAAACAAGTTCATAAGGTGAAAATCCGGTCGTCCTTTTGGCAGTGATTTGATCAGCAAATAAAACTAAAGGTAAATAGTGCCTCCACTTTTCGGCACTTGTCCCACACATTTTAACTAAAGCATCCTTAATAACTTGATGCCCTCTTTCAACCATGCCTTCAGCTTCAGGATAATATGGGGTTGCTACCCTAACCTTTGATCCAACTTTCAATACGGCCTCTTTAAATTCTGTCCCAAATTCAGGACCTCCATCTACCGTCACCAACTTCATCACCCCATACCTATATACCCAATTATTCAAAAAAAATTCTGCCACATTTTTGGCAGTTAAATTAATAAGAGGCGCTGCCTCTACCCAACCAGATAAATCATCTCTGGCCACAATTAAATATTTATACCGTCCCTCTTTTATATGAACGGCATCTAAACTAACTCTTCCAAAGAGCGTATATTCACCGGTCGCGCGTCCAGGTTCTTTTGGCCTTAAATAACTTTGTCTTTGACATTCTTCGCATGACTGAACCCACTGTTTAACAGCCATCTTCATGCCAGGCCACCAAAATCGATCAGAAATTCTTCTAAATGTTTCTCCAACGCCTCTATGCCCGAGATCTTCATGCAGTGATTTCAAAACTAATTCTTGCCCCTTCTGTTGAGTTATAACTACTTGAGGATTTGGATACCTCCTCCTCATTAAACGTCGACCAGATAGGTAAAACGTAGATGACTTCCTCTTGATAGCCACCCATTCATCGTCTTCACAATCTTCTGGCCTCTCTAAAGTCAACAAATATTTGACTAACAAAAAATAAAAACCAGTCTGACCCCAGACTTCATCTTGAAAATCGATTAATATAACATCAATAGGGACTTCTCTATCACCAATATCACCTGCACATGAATGAGCCAATAATCGTTGACCCCTAAATAAATTTATAATCGAGCTATGTCGACGTTTTTCTTCTGAACCTTTGGATCCTTCGAAAACCGTATTCAAAAATACCTCTTTCTCTTTATCCTCCTTTTTATTTAAATTCTCTAATTCTCCAACATATACACCATTCCTTAAATTACTACTATCCCACACTACCAATCCATCTTCCTCTACATACACCACATCTTCTTCTACCTCCTCTCTGCCGAATTTATCTACACCTTTTTTAACATAAAAACTATTTTCCAGTTTATCCTCTTGGTGGAGGTCATCAACACCATAATCTAAACACAATAGTCCTGCCAGTTTAACCTCATGGGGGAGGTATGGAAAGTCTTCAGCTCCTTTAGTGCTGGCTTTGATAATAGGTATATGTTCATCGAACTCTTCTGAGTCTGAATCTTCTTCAGTGGGTGGTCTCCTTGATAAACCATCTGGCATAGTAAAAGTTTTGCCAGGCTTATGAACTAAATCAAACGAAAAATGTTGAATAAAAGCTACCCATCTTGTCATGGGTGCGTTCGGTAAACTTGGGGAATTAATCATCTGGATTAACGATTTTGCATCCACTTGCAACTCAAAATGTTGCCCCCACAAAATATGCTGAAGTTTCTTCAGTATTTTCGCCACACCACATAATTCCAATTTTGGTTGAGAATATCTTGATTCGACCTCAGTAAATACTACAGATTCATACCTAACTGGCCTGTTGTAACCAGCTTTATCCATCTGAGACAAAACCGCCCCAGCTGCAACCTGACTTGAATCAACTGCTAAATAAATTCTGCCAGCATCTTTTCCATAATCCAACTTGTGCAGGACTAAATCCTTCCCCACAACCTCCTTCAACTTCACAAACGCCTTCTCACACTCTTCATCCCACTCCCAGTCTGCATCCTTTCTCGTTAACCGTCTCAATGGAGCTTCCAATGAAGAAAAGTCCTTGATAAACATTCTAACATATACGCAAACGCCTAAAAACCCTCTAACTTCGGTCGTATTCTTGGGTCTTGGCCAGGACTGAATTTTGTTAACTTTCTTCTTGGACATAATCCTACCCTCTCTACATACCACATGGCCTAATATTTCTAAGGCTGGCACACAACATGAAAATTTTGAACCTGAAATAGTTAAACCAGCCTCTTCAATTCGAAACAAGATTCTTTCTAAAGTAATTGCAAACTCC
Source organism: Hemileia vastatrix (assembly GCA_030280995.1). Lineage (NCBI taxonomy): Eukaryota > Fungi > Basidiomycota > Pucciniomycetes > Pucciniales > Zaghouaniaceae > Hemileia > Hemileia vastatrix. The sequence continues at coordinate 21,561,045 of JASXTE010000001.1, read as the reverse complement.
CAAATGAATTTGCGTATCCCGGGATTCTCTTCCAACACCTGGTTATCATAGTCGGTTGTTGGTCCCTTAATTCCTCCATCATCTATAAAGATTCCAGCATATTGTGGAATTTCATCTTGAAGGATCCAAGCCATCTGAGCTTGATAAACTGCAACCGAATTTGTTGCTCCTTGAGGTAATCTTGTTAACTGTAAACGTCCAAGTGGCGTATCGAATGTAGTGAGAGGCCTTGAGTCCGGATGTAACTCTCTCTCATCATATCCACCCATAATATCTCCCAAACCATAGCACACTCTCCCTGCAAACGCTTCAACAAACTCCTCAGCACTAGGTGGTATCCCAGCATCCTTTATTGTAACCCTATTTAATTCCCTAAGATCATGAACAACTCTAAGCTTGCCATTCGGTTTCTTGATACAAAATACCGGACTAGAATAACTTGACGTTGATTGCTCATACAGTCCAGTGCGTATCCGTTCTCTGACAACTTCAATATAGGCTTCTTTTAATGCAGCCGGAATAGGAATCGGTTTCTTCTGCCACGGTTCATGACATACCACAGGAATTTTGTAAGGCTCCCCATAAGAATGCTTCAACACACCCCTCTCCTCTTCTACAAAAGCAATGGCCTTCTCTTGCTTGACCATCACATCCAACAACAACTTCTTCTCTTCTCCAGACAACCAATCATCAGGTCCAAAATTAACAACACCCAGTCTCTCAAAAGTAATTCTTGACGTCTCAGAAAATTCAGGCGGATTCTTTACCAAGGGACTTTCATAAGGATCTCTTGATAACCTTGGTCTTCTCAAAGGTGGATTTAATTCAGCAGGTAGCGGTTCATTAATAGGTCGAACTTTATTTGCTACTTTCTTATATTTGGCTGCGTCCACATCTAAATAAACTTGAGGTAAATCATTTACTTTTTTATCGCCATTAAAACTTTCATCAAATGAATCTTCTTCATCGTCAGAATCGGAATAAGAAAAATTAGAAAAATATTTTATTTCATTTTTAAATTTTACCTTTTTCTCCTTTCCCTCGTCTAATTTATAAACAGATTTTCCAACACCTTTGCTTCCCTTATCCAACAGTAAATCACCCGTAAAGAAAGTCGGCAGTTTAACCTCTTGCTGGAGGACCGGAATTGAATTTTCACAAAAATTATTTTTTTGTGTTTTAATTATACTGAGATTTTTTATTGGATTTTGATAAGATTTTCGCAGTTTACCCTCTTGCTGGAGGTCCAAAATAGAAGGATATAATTTCAGTTTAACCTCTTGCTGGAGGCCCAGAAATGAATTTTCACAAAAATTATTTTTTTGTGTTTTACTTATACTGAGATTTTTTATTGAGTTTTGAAGAGTTAATTGCAGTTTACCCTCTTGCTGGAGGTCCGTAATAGAAGGAGATAATTGCAGTTTAACCTCTTGCTGGAGGCCCATAAACATACCCTTCCAATTTTTATCCAACCTAATTTGGCCCATTTTGCCTTTTTCACCATTTTTAAATTTAATAGAAAAACCGGGTAAATCCAATAAACATATAGAAAAGTCCAAAACGTATTTGCACTCCAAAGTAATATTAACAGAAAATAATTGAGAATCCACTTGAATTATCTCCAAGTGAGCTGACCTATTGCAATCCGGGATCTCATCCTGAGGAGAGATTACAACATTAGAGTGATCAGCCCCTGCTACCCCAAAAAATGAGGGCATTCATAATAATTTGAATCCTGAATAAATTGAAGACATAACGATAAAAGAAAATTTCAGCCCAGTTTAGGTAGTTTATCCTCATTTCGGAGGAATTAAATTCTTGATATCCCCTGGAGATAATCCATAATTTTGTCCCAAGGGCTTATCCACCGATTCCATAAAACCCAAAAATAAACCCCCATAATTTGTCCTACCAACGGACATAAAAAATAAACAACCCTTTTCCAAAATATGAGTGCATCAAATTTATGCACTCTATTATCAAATGCCACTACACTCTTTATTAGTGCAGGGAAAACCATATCCTCCATAAAAATCTCTTCCTGAGATTGAATCAAATCCACCATACATATACCAGATTCATAAACAATATCCACATCTGAATTGCAGACAGTCTCCGCTTTTGAAGACATAACCTGAGGTAAATATTCCTCTAAATCAAATTCCAAATTATCCAAAACAAAATTATCCCCAACATCCAAATTTTCTTCATCAGTGACAATAATATCTTCATCTTCAGAAACCTCTTCTTTCCAAACAGAAGAGTCAACAAAAATAATATCTTCAGGCTGGACAAAATCTTCAGGAATGGCTGAATCCAAAATTTCATCAGTAACTAGTTCTTTTACACCATCCTCTTCTATCTCTTGAGCGACCTCAGTGTCTTCTCCAGAGTCCAAATCAACAGAGTTATAAGTATCCAGATGTTCCAAAATAACCTTCTTTAGCACCTCCATACCAGGAATCCTAGTTTCTCCATCGGGAAGATCCTTCATTAAATTCGCATTAATAAGCACCATCAAAACATCTTTCTTAACCTTTTCCCCCATAGCATCCCAAAAAATATACTTTGATGCATTATCATGAAATAAAATTTCATACTCCAACAAATAATCCAGAACCACCTGAAATTCAACCATAAACTGATGATACTGATGCAGAGATGTTACACCACCTTTTGATTCCCATTTCCTAGCTATATCCTTTAGATCCTCCAATGAATAAACTTTTGGCCACCTTTTTCCCATTTCCATCTTGAGCTTTCTCCAATCTTGATCTTTATAACCATCCATAGAAATAACCTCCTTTTCCACCTCTCTGTCCAAAATAAAGAACCTAATCTGCTTCACCATATCCAAAGGTAAAGCACCATCAATCGCAGCTGCAGTTTCATACCTATGTAAAAATCCTTCTAAATCATCTCCAGAAAACTTGGGCCCAATCCAAGATACAATCCTTACTGATGCCCTAACAGGTACACCAGCAGCCAACACAGCAGTTCCACTAGTAGAAGACATCCCAAAACATAAGAAAAGCGTTAACAACCGTTGAAATAACAAGCCTCTTGCAGGCCAATAACAAAATCCAATTAGAGTTCCAGAGAATAAGCCTCTTGCAGGCTAAGAAAGTCCTAGAAAAAGCTAGAGATTTCGAACCCCATGTTGGGCGCCAACTATGGTAAGGTAAACTCTTACAGTCGCCTTGCTGTAAGCAGAATCCGGAGGAGATGTGTGGATTTAGCTGAAAACCCCGTCCTTCCAATAAAATAACAAAATGGGAATTCTAAATCACTAAGCTAACCAATCTACTTAGATCTGATTGATAAAAATAATGAAACTCTAAAATATTTAACGCTTATTGAGATTAAATGATCGTGGCTGTTGATAAAGAAATACTGATAACAACAATTAAGGTGTACCAGTGAAAGATCTGAAAAGATTGACTTTTATGTTTTTATAATAATTTGAATTTTTATGAGACAGCAATAATCAAGTCCCAGTGATGAAGACCTTTCTAAAGATACCCTATATGAAGTGTTATTTAAACTGTTGAATTGTATTTCTAAAATGTTATGTAAAAAATAATAATGTTATAAGGGTATTACAAGTTATTTTAATTTGTTGAGTAATAAAAAATGAGACCGTGGTAGTTAATGATTAAGCTGTATGATCTCCCTTCTCAATTTCGAGTTTGAGAAGCGCTTAAGTATTCCTAGTCACGTGCCTAAGTTTTCCCCTCCAGAGCTCTTCCAGAGTCAATCTGGAGCCCGTACGGAGTCTGTACGGAGCCAGAACGGAGTCCGTACGGAGTCCGTACGGAGTCCCTCCGGACTTCCGGACTCAATTTAGAACCTTAAAACTATAATAAAAAATCTAGAAAAATTACACATAATAGAGCTACTTCCCCTTTACATACCAAACTAATTTTCGTAGTCTGCGCAGCTCTAATTACCCCGTGAAAATTCATCAAAGTTAAGTACTTTTTGAAAACGTAAATATTTCTATAAAACTTTAAAATTCATTTAAAAATATAAGAAAAATAGTAAAAATTCTGGGAAAATTTCCCAAGGTTCTTGAGTGACTTGACTTGATACTTATAAATTTTTAAGACCGTAAAAATAAGTTTTCTCCGTAAAATAAATTGTATTGTGTAGGCATTCGCTCGTGACCAATTTCTTCATATTTTAAACTCCAATAAATTAAATAAAACCCTTTTATAAAAAATAATAACGCCAATCTTGCACGCCGTAATAACTCCATTTACGTACTTAGGTGCCGTACTAAACTTTAGGCTACCACAGCGTCCAGGTTCTTTTGGCCTTAAATAACTTCGTCTTTGACATTCTTCGCATGACTGAACCCACTGTTTTACAGCCATCTTCATGCCAGGCCACCAAAATCGATCAGAAATTCTTCTAAAAGTTTCTCCAACGCCTCTATGCCCGAGATCTTCATGCAGTGATTTCAAAACTAATTCTTGCCCCTTCTCTTGAGTTATAACTACTTGAGGATTTGGATACCTCCTCCTCATTAAACGTCAACCAGATAGGTAAAACGTAGATGACTTCCTCTTGATAGCCACCCATTCATTGTCTTCACAATCTTCTGGCCTCTCTAAAGTCAACAAATATTTGACTAACAAAAAATAAAAACCAGTCTGACCCCAGACTTCATCTTGAAAATCGATTAATATAAAATCAATAGGGACTTCTCTATCACCAATATCACCTTCACATGAATGAGCCAATAATTGTTGACCCCTAAATAAATCTTTAATCGAGCTATGTCGACGTTTTTCTTCTGAACCTTTGGATCCTTCGTAAACCGTATTCAAAAATAACTCTTTCTCTTTATCCACCTTTTTATTTAAATTCTCTAATTCTCCAACATATACACCATTCCTTAACTTACTACTATCCCACACTACCAATCCATCTTCCTCTACATACACCACATCTTCTTCTACCTCCTTTCTACCAAATTTATTTACACCTTTTCCAACACCTTTATTAACATAAAAACTATTTTCCAGTTTAACCTCTTGGTGGAGGTCATCAACACCATAATCTAAACACAATAGTCTTGCCAGTTTAACCTCATGGGGGAGGTATGGAAAGTCTTCAGCTCCTTTAGTGCTGGCTTTGATAATAGGTATATCTTCATCGAACTCTTCTGAGTCTGAATCTTCTTCAGTGGGTGGTCTCCTTGATAAACCATCTGGCATAGTAAAAGTTTTGCCAGGCTTATGAACTAAATCAAACAAAAAATTTTGAATAAAAGCTACCCATCTCGTCATGGGTGCGTTCGGTAAACTTGGGGAATTAATCATCTGGATTAACGATTTTGCATCCACTTGCAACTCAAAATGTTGCCCCCACAAAATATGCTGAAGTTTCTTCAGTATTTTCGCCACACCACATAATTCCAATTTTGGTTGAGAATATCTTGATTTGACCTCAGTAAATACTACAGATTCATACCTAACTGACCTGATGTAACCAGCTTTATCCATCTGAGACAAAACCGCCCCAGCTGCAACCTGACTTGAATCAACTGCTAAATAAATTCTGCCAGCATTTTTTCCATAATCCAACTTGTGCAGGACTAAATCCTTCCCCACAACCTCCTTCAACTTCACAAACGCCTTCTCACACTCTTCATTCCACTCCCAGTCTGCATCCTTTCTCGTTAACCGTCTCAATGGAGCTGCCAATGAAGAAAAGTCCTTAATAAACATTCTAACATATACGCAAACGCCTAAAAACCCTCTAACTTCGGTTGTATTCTTGGTTCTTGGCCAGGACTGAATTTTTTTAACTTTCTTCTTGGACATAATCCTACCCTCTCTACATACCACATGGCCTAATATTTCTAAGGCTGGCACACAACATGAAAATTTTGAACCTGAAATAGTTAAACCAGCCTCTTCAATTCGAAACAAGATTCTTTCTAATGTAATTGCAAACTCCCAAATGAATTTGCGTATCCCGGGATTCTCTTCCAACACCTGGTTATCATAGTCGGTTGTTGGTCCCTTAATTCCTCCATCATCTATAAAGATTCCAGCATATTGTGGAATTTCGTCTTGAAGGATCCAAGCCATCTGAGCTTGATAAACTGCAACCGAATTTGTTGCTCCTTGAGGTAATCTTGTTAACTGTAAACGTCCAAGTGGCGTATCAAATGTAGTGAGAGGCCTTGAGTCCGGATGTAACTCTCTCTCATCATATCCACCCATAATATCTCCCAAACCATAGCACACTCTCCCTGCAAACGCTTCAACAAACTCCTCAGCACTAGGTGGTATCCCAGCATCCTTTATTGTAACCCTATTTAATTCCCTAAGATCATGAACAACTCTAAGCTTGCCATTCGGTTTCTTGATACAAAATACCGGACTAGAATAACTTGACGTTGATTGCTCATACAGTCCAGTGCGTATCCGTTCTCTGACAACTTCAATATAAGCTTCTTTCAATGCAGCCGGAATAGGAATCGGTTTCTGCTGCCACGGTTCATGACATACCACAGGAATCTTGTAAGGCTCCCCATAGGAATGCTTCAACACACCTCTCTCCTCTTCTACAAAAGAAATGGCCTTCTCTTGCTTGACCATCACATCCAACAACAACTTCTTCTCTTCTCCAGACAACCAACCATCAGGTCCAAAATTAACAACACCCAGTCTCTCAAAAGTGATTCTTGAAGTCTCAGAAAATTCAGGTGGTTTCTTTACCAAGGGACTTTCATAAGGATCTCTTGATAACCTTGGTCTTCTCAAAGGTGGATTTAATTCAGCAGGTAGCGGTTCATTAATAGGTCGAACTTTATTTGCTACCTTCTTATATTTGGCTGCGTCCACATCTAAATAAGCTTGAGGTATAACATTTACTTTTGTATTGCCATTAAAAATTTCATCAAACAAATCTTCTTCATCGTCAGAATCGGAATAAGAAAAATTAGAAAAATATTTTATTTCATTTTTAAATTTTACCCTTTTCTCCTTTCCCTCGTCTAATTTATAAACAGATTTTCCAACACCTTTGCTTCCCTTATCCAACAGTAAATCACCCGTAAAGAAAGTCGGCAGTTTAACCTCTTGCTGGAGGACCGGAATTGAATTTTCACAAAAATTATTTTTTTGTGTTTTAATTATACTGAGATTTTTTATTGGATTTTGATGTGATTTTTGCAGTTTACCCTCTTGCTGGAGGTCCGGAATAACATTTTCACATAAATTATTTTTTTGTGTTTTAATTATGCCAAGATTTTTAATCGGGTTTTGATAAGATTCTCGCAGTTTACCCTCTTGCTGGAGGTCCATAATAGAAGGAGATACTTGCAGTTTAACCTCTTGCTGGAGGTCCATAATAGCATTTTCACATAAATTATTTTTTTGTGTTTTACTTATACTGAGATTTTTAATCGAGTTTTGATGTGATATTAGCAGTTTACCCTCTTGCTGGAGGTCCAAAATAGAAGGAAATAATTGCAGTTTAACCTCTTGCTGGAGGTCATAAAACATACCCTTCCAACCTTTATCCAACCTAGTTTGGCCCATTTTGCCATTTTCACCATTTTTAAATTTAATAGAAAAACAGGGTAAATCCAACAAACATATAGAAAAGTCCAAAACGTATTTGAACTCCAAATTAATATTAACAGAAAATAATTGAGAATCCACTTGAATTATCTCCAAGTGAGCTGACCTATTGCAATCCGGGATCTCATCCTGAGGAGAGATTACAACATTAGAGTGATCAGCCCCTGCTACCCCAAAAAATGAGGGCATTCATCCCTTTCCAACAAACATAATTCACCAGAAGCCGTCCGTTTTATATTCCGCTTCTTGGTTCAAACACAACACTGGCACAGTGTAGTAATCCCTGGCCGTGTTTCCCAACCTTCATCTCCAGGAGGCGCTAACTGCATATGTAACCTCCGCATATCTTCACCAGTAATCTCCAAACTAATCCCCATGCCAGCTTGATACCCTATCCTGGCCTCAAAATCCATCAAAAAAGGACCACCAAGAACAGTTTTGACTGCTCCTCTGGCCACATAAAAGTGAACCTTACCAACAGATCCACCAATGCCTAACCTGACATGCTCAGCTGTACCCATCAGCTTGGTTGCATGCCCTCCAATGCCTCTGAGGTTTCCCCCAGTCCCACTTTTAATTGGCAAGCCTATACTCGTCGCTTGCTCCAATGAAATTAAATTAATTTGAGACCCTGAATCGACCAAGGCCTTAACTTCTTTACCATTAAGAGTTACCACCAGGTAACCCAGGGGAGCGGAAAAATGTGTATCTACATCTTCCCCAAACTTTTCAGCATTTTCACAAATATATTCCACCTCTCCAGTGGAAACCCGACGCCTCGTCAAATGCTTCTTTTGCTTTTCAGCAAGCGCCGGACTAATTGTAAATAACTCCCCCAAAGATAAGGGAATCTGCAGTTGATTCACCCTATTCAAAACTGTGTCCATCGCATTAGCTTGACCAGAAACTACTGGCCGCTCATACTGGACCTTTGATTTAACAACCTTGGCCCTGGGTACCTCTTGAGGTCCAACCGAGCTATCTTCACCCCCCATTATAACATCTTCACTTTCTATAACCCTAACTCCGTCACCAGCTTCTTGCACTAATCCTGATCCATCGCTAGTCCTTCTTACTCCCTCCATTGGGATGGGACCGCTAAAACTTGGTCTGGGTAGAGACGCCAACGGTACGTCCTCCTCTGGCATAGGCTCACCATTTAAATCAAACTTGCCATAACTAGGGGGCCCCATATCAGCAATCCCCTTCTGCATTTTATATAATTCGTCCTTAGAGTAAGGGTTCAATTTGTTGGCGGCAGTTTGAGAACTAGAATTCTTGTCCTTAGAGTAAGGGTTCACTTTGTTATTGGCCTTGCCAGGATTAGCCCTCAATTGGCTCTGAATGCTACTTTTTGCCTTAGTAGCAGCTGCTCTTCTAGAAGCATTAACATTGTATTTGCCAGCCATACAGCTACCCTCCACCTGGGCAACCGTCGCCAGCTCTAAACCTCCAAAAGAAGTAGAAAACGTGGCTTTACTGACCTCTTTCTCTTTACCTTTGTCAGCTTTTCCACCATTACCATTACCATTTTTGCCACCCTTGGCGTTAACATCTTCATCCGTCACCTCTTCAAATCTGGCTCTCCTTTCAGCCGTTAAACTTCTTCTGACCAAATCAGAAGGAGACTGTCCATCACTGGGCTTGATGAACGAACCATCAAGAAATTTATAAACTTTACCATCAAATAAAACTCGCCCAGCATCTATATCCTTATCAAGAGCAAAACAAACTGTTGCTCTGTGCCCCCTCCTATTACAATAGGAGCACACCTTTGGCTCATCATAGCCACCTCTATATCCATTACTACCACCATTCCCACCATTTCTCCCATTGCCTGGGAAGCGGTTACCATTATTATTGCCATTATAAGTTCGACGTTCATAACCTCTGGACTGATAAGAAGTCGACGTCAACAAAGAAGCGATTGGGGCCTTGTTGGCCTTCTGAGTCTCTTGAACAAATATTTTTAATTGTTTCGTTAAATCGGCCAAGTGATCGACCATCTTATTATCTACATTGCCCTCAACTTTAGCAGCAGGTAATCCCATTTGAGCCTTCTTGGCCTCCTGGGCTTTGACCATAATATTGTTGTTTTTGGCCAAAACTTCGCTAACCTTGCTAACATATTGAGTGCAGGACTCTTGATATTTGTCCAATGCTAACAACTTGAGATTGGCCTGAATGTTCTCTTTGATAACCTCCAGAGCTGGCAGTTTCTGCTCACCATTAGGCAGTTCCTTCATCAAATCTTTTCTTGAAAGATCCTTCAAGACGTCCATTTGAATATCCCTGCTGCATGCTGTCCAAAACAAATCTTTTGCCTGGTTCTCATGCACTAACTCGTCCACCAATATGAGATATTCCACCACTTCATCAAACTGAACACACAGCTTTTTGAAGTCTGCCATAGAAGAAACTCCACCTTTTGCTTGCCAGTCTCCAACAATTTTATTGAGGTCCATCATAGTAAACCTAACACCCCATCTATCAATCATAGCTTTAGAAAGCTTAACCCAATCCTTGTCCTTGAATGCCTGCATAGCAATAACCTCTTTTTCCACCTCCCTATCAGCAATAAAAAACCTAACTTGCTTCACCATATCCACATGAGAAGCACCATCAACAGCAGCAGCAGCTTCATACCTGCTAATGAACCATTTAACCTCCTCCCCATCAAACTTTGGGCCATCCCAAGAAACAATTCTAACTGAGGGAGTAAGAGGGTTAGAAGATCCAGAAGCAACAGCAGAAGAAGACATCCCAATAAGTAATGAAAAGCGTTAAAAATCGATAAAATAACAAGACTCTTGCAGGCCAATAACAAAAATCCAATTAGAGTTCCAGAAAATAAGCCTCTTGCAGGCTAATAACATTCTTGATCCAAGTAAGTCTTTAAAGAAAGCTAGAGAAATCGAACCCCACGTTGGGCGCCAACTATGGTAAGGTAAACTCTTACAGTTGCCTTGCTGTAAGCAGAATCCGGAGGAGATATGTGGATTTAGCTGAAAACCCCGTCCTTCCAATTAAATAACAAAATGGGAATTCTAAATCACTAAGCTAACCAGTCTACTTGGATCTGATTGATAAAAATAATGAAACTCTAAAATATTTAACACTTATTGAGATTTAATGATTGTGGCTGTTGAGAAAGAAATACTGATAACAACAATTAAGGTGTACCAGTGAAAGATCTGTAAAGATTGACTTTTATGTTTTTATTATAATTTAAATTTTTATGAGACAGCAATAATCAAGTCCCAGTGATGAAGACCTTTCTAAAGATACCCTGTATGAAGTGTTATTTTAATTGTTGAGTAGTATTTCTAAAATGTTATATATAAAATATAAAGTTATAAGGGTATTACAAATTTATTTAATTTGTTGAGTAATAAAAAATGAGACCGTGGTGGTTAAAGATTAAGCTGTATGATGTATCCCCCCTCAATTTCGAGTTTGAGAGGCGCTTAAGTATTCCTAGTCACGTGCCTAAGTTTTCCCCTCCAGAGCTCTCCCAGAGTCAATCCGGAGCCCGTACGGAGTCAATCCGGAGCCCGTACGGAGTCCGTACGGAGCCCGTACGGAGCCCGTACGGAGTCCGTACGGAGTCCGTCCGGACTTCCGGACTCAATTAGAACGTTAAAAACTATAATAAAAAATCTAGAAAAATTACACATGATAGAGCTACTTCCCCTTTACATACCAAACTAATTTTTGTAGTCTGCGCAGCTCTAATTACCCCGTGAAAATTCATCAAAGTTAAGTAATTTCTGAAAACGTAAATATTTCTATAAAACTTTAAAATTCATTTAAAAATATAAGAAAAATAGTAAAAATTCTGGGAAAATTTCCCAAGGTTCTTGAGTGACTTGACTTGATACTTATAAACTTTTCAGACCGTAAAAATAAGTTTTCTCCGGAAAATAAATTGTTTTTGTGTAGGCATTCGCTCGTGACCAATTTCTTCATATTTAAAATTCAAATAAATTAAATAAAACCCTTTTATATAAAAAATAACACCAATCTTGCATGCCGTAATAACTCCATTTACGTACTTAGGTGCCATACTAAACTTTAGGCTACCACACCGTATATTTTATTCCCTCATGTTTTGCCTATAAAAGGCCTCTTACTTTGTGCTTTTCAACTCATTCTTTTTATCACTTACATTACTATTACACTCACAACAATAAATTTATTCCTATATTTTATAACTTTAGTATTTACAACACCGTAATTCTAATCTATAATTTATATTGATATCTTAAAACTACTTCTTTTATTTGAGTAAAACAATTATTTTGATTAAGAAATACATACTATTCTTTGAGAGTTCAATAAGCCCTAAAATTCCTTGTATAAACCTCGAGCCAAGCTTCTAGACCAAAAGTACCCCTTGACAAAAACCATCCTCAATGGAAAATTTTCCTTTTTCAATTGCCTCTTTATACTTATTTGTTAATGTTTTTATTAAAACATTCATTGAAGCATTAGATGGATCATTTAATATTGTAGTGAGTTTACTCAAGTCAGGATCTGAAGCATACATATCAAGAATTGATTGCATAAATTCATCCTCAAGATCTACAATATAAATGCCATAAATGTTAATAATCTCTGATTCAGGAACATCAGCAGGATTATCATCATTATTAGGCAGAGGTACTCTAGATAAAAAATCTACAGTAGAGTGTAAGGTTCCTGCTCTATGTGTAATAGTCATCCGTCCTCTGTATTCTTGTACAGCTAATTGCCATCTAAACATGTGTCTATTAGGAGTTTTCATGTTTAAGAGTGACTTAACTGCACTACAGTCAGTTATTAACTCAAATTTTTGGTCTTCAAGGTAATAATGTAGCTTCTCAAGAGCCCATACTACTACCAAACATTCAAGTTGAGTAGCACCATATTTCCATTCACTACTTCTTAGAGTACGTGAAATATAGCAAATTACTAATTCTGGCATTTTTCCTTCAATAGGGGGTGTCAGTTCTGGCAAATCCGCACTTAAATTAAGTGCGGATTTCAAACCAAATCAGCACTTACAAATCAGCACTTAAATTTTGCAAAAAAGTCACTTATTTCAAAAAAGGGTGTCAGTTATGACCTCAAATCAGCACTTTTTTCCCGTTTTTTTTCACAACCACATTTTGGCCACAAAACATCCCTTCCTTTCTTACCCCATCCCTGTCACATGTGACACACTGACCTTCCTCGCTACCTACCCATCAATCCTCGGCACACACCCCTTCCTGACATTTTCAATATTTTGACCAGGCATGTTTACATTCTTTTTTACTTATTTCTTCTACTTTTTAATCTTTTTTCTTGTTATGTGCCAGTTTCATAATGCCTCCCAGACATTCCAAATCTCAAAAGGTAACTCAAAAATCTGCTTTGTCACAAAAGTCTCCTCGTAAAGCAAGCCCTACACCTGAAAAATCAAAGGCAGGTTCAGGTCAGCTTAAAAAGGATGATTATCTCATCATAATCAACTTCCTTAAAATAAAATCAAATTTTGAAGCATGTTTTGGATGTGAAAAGTCCACTCGTATTGGACGTCCACCTTCTTCAAAGGTTAATGGCTACTTGTTGATGGCCAATGAAGTAAGGAAGAAAACAAGGGGGAGAATCGATATCAATCCTAAACAAATGAAGGAGAGATTTAAGAGTTACCATTCAAAATATAAAAAGACTCATCATGCTGTAAATGAAACTGGCTTTGGTATTGACGATGATGATTTGGAGATTGGAATTACTACTGTTTCTGAAAAGCTCAATGTCATGTGTCCTTTCTATGAGGAAATGGATAATCTTTTTGGCACCCGAGTTGATGTAAACCCTTGGTTTCTACACGATACTACTAAGCATATACCCTCTGGATCCAAACCTTCCTATAATCCTCCCAACACACCTTTACTTGAAGAAGATCAATCCCCTCCACCTTCTAACCATAGTTCAGCTGAAGATGATCCCAACTATCAAGCAGAACAATTATATCGCAGAAGATCTGAATCCTCAGAGGCCCAAAATTTAAATGTATGTTTACTTTTTTTTTTTCTTCAATTCTTCTCTGAATTTCTCTTTCTTTCTAGTCTCCTCCTACTCAAACTCAATCTCCATTAAATAATCTCAATTCTGGAAATGTGAATACCTCTTTAGAAGCTGCTTTAGAAGAACTTCCTGAAGCCTCTTGTTCAAATTCCAAACTAAAGCGTCGAGCCTCAACTTCAATGAACTTGAACCATCTATTAAAACGTGGTAATACTTCAACAAGCTCATTTGGCTCCCTTGAGGATTATTTTGAAAAAAAAGATATAAGTAAGTTTTGTTTACTATATATCTTAATCATTAACTCATTTATTTATTTATTTCAATTTAATTTTCTCAGCGAAATCAACTATTGCAAATAATGCCCTTGACTTTGAGAAGATGAAGTTTGATCATATGCTAAGGAAAGATCAGCAAGCCTTAGATTTGGAAGAAAAAAAATTTGAGGCAGAGCAGATGGAAAGAGTAAATGACCGTCAATTTCAAAGAGAAATGGCTACTTGTGAATTGGAAAAACAAGAGAGTTTTAAAAAAAAAGATTTCATTATGGAATGTTTTAAAAATGGCCAATCTTATGAGGACATTAAAAAATTACTTGACCTTTTCAATTGATAAATTGTTTTTCTAGTTAATTTAATTTTGGTAATATTTTCTTATATGCTGACTTATAAAAGGAAAAGAATATAGTACGTTATTTTTGACAAAAATTTGAATGTATAATAAAAATTTTCTATCTTTACTTTCTAGTCAATAAGTTTGCTTATCTAAATTTTTCTAAGTCATCAATTTCACATGTCAGATTTAAAAAATTGGCAATGCCCTCCCCTGCATTTTATTGAAACAAGGGGTGGGTACCACCAAATTTTTCTAAGTCATCAATTTCACATGTCAGATTTAAAAAATTGGCAATACCCTCCCCTGCATTTTATTGAAGTAAAGGGTGAAAGTCATCAAAATTTAATATAATTACATAAATTAATTAATATATAAATAAGATATGTCAAGCATACTACTTTTAAAGTAATGACAATTCCTTAAGCCAAAATGCAGATCAAGTCTAGAAACTAGGTTCAATGCAAAGTATTTTTTGAAGCAACTTATTTAAATAATACTTTATTAAATTAAGTTGATCAATAAAGATTGATTGACAATATTGCAATTCTTAAATACAATAATTTTATTAAAAAATTTCAGATTACATATAAAAAAAATCAGTGACTTTTTCTATTACTTACAACTGTTTTTACAGAATTGAAAACTATGTTTCAGCTAATATTTTATGGAAGTGAACTCTGTTCTTCGCCCGAAGAACAGAGTTCATCCTCCTATTTTCACACTCTGTTTAAAAAGAATAAAATGACTTACCTGGAGAGATGAGTTGAGAAAAAAGAAATATAAGTGAATGGAAGTGAACTCTGTTCTTCGCCCGAAGAACAGAGTTCATCCTCCTATTTTCACACTCTGTTTAAAAAGAATAAAATGACTTACCTGGAGAGATGAGTTGAGAAAAAAGAAATATAAGTGAATGGAAGTGAACTCTGTTCTTCGCCCGAAGAACAGAGTTCATCCTCCTATTTTCACACTCTGTTTAGGTTAAGGGGGGTAGGAGGGATATGAGGGAGGATTTGGGGGAGTTTTGAGGGGGATAGGAGGGGGGTTTGGAGGGGGGGTTTGGAGGGGGGGTTTGGAGGGGGGGTTTGGAGGGGGGGTTAGAGGCGGGTTTGGTGGGGATTTGGAGGGAGGATTTGGGGGATTTGGTGGGGGGTGGAGTGGAATGAGGGGAAGATATGAGGAGACCAAGAAGGGGGAGAAAGGGAGAGATGAGACCAAAGAGGGAGAAAAGGGAGGTTAGAGTGAGCCAAGGAGGGGGGAATGAGGCAGCCAAAGGGGGGAAAAGGGGGATGTATCCATTCCAAGGAGAGGGTAAAGGTGGGAAAAAGACCAGGCCAAGGGGGGATAAAGAGAGAAAAGAGGGAGAGAAAGAGAGAGAAAAAAAAAGGTTAATTTTACCTATGAATTTAAAAACAACCACTTACAAAAAAAAAACAAAAAAAAAAAAAAAAACCAAAAAACCAAAAAAAAAAAAAAAATTAGCAAAAAATTAAGTAAAAAGAATAAAATGACTTACCTGGAGAGATGAGTTGAGAAAAAAGAAATATAAGTGAAATTGATTGAGTGATGTAGGAAGAGAGGAGAAAACAGATATGAGTGAAGAAAAAAAAGAGAGTGACTGAAAAAATATGCGTTTGCTGAAAATATGCGATTTCATGTTGAGTTGATGAAAGAAAACACAGAGAGAGAAAAAAATAAGACTTTAACAGCAAATTCAAAAACCAAAAAAATATGCAAAAAAATTTACCATTCTCAGTGAATAATACATGCAAATTGATAATTTGAAGAGAAAGAGAAAAAAATTAAAATTGCGTTGAAAAATGTTGGAGTGTTATTGGAAGGATTTTCGCCCTTATACTAGTTGATTGAGAAATAGAAGTGTTGGATATAGTCGGAGGTGAATCAACTTGTTCATCTTCATACAGCTCTAACCATTGATCTTTGAGGTCAGCAAGTAGGTTATGAAGTATAGTGCAACACAGAATCCAGTTGATCACTGCCTCCATTTCAGATTTATTTCTAAGAGGACTTCTTAATTCCCTTAAACTAGAAAAACTGCCTTTCAAGATTCCAATAGAATGTTCAATACGGACTCTTGACTTTGCCAAATGATTGTTGAATTTGGCATTTTGACTGTCTTCTGAAGCTGCTCCCCGAAAAGCAGGAAGTACATACTTTCCATTCACATAAGCAGAATCTGCAAGAAGATACTGATTTTCATCAAAGAATTTTTCAGGTTCATTTGAAATATGCATTCTTTGGAAGACGTAGGAGTCATGACATGAGCCAGGATAGCCAGCGAAGAATGATATAAATTTTTTGTTTACGTCACATATAAGCTGAACGTTAATTGAATATCTATAAAGAAGATATATTTGTTTGTGTTAGTTTCAAGGAGGATGAAAGGAGTTAAAAATAATCTACCTCTTTTTACGGTCAAAGTAATTGTTTCCACCTTGAGCAGGTTTCTGGCTCAAAGGAATAGTAGTACCATCAACAAAACCAATACATCCTGGAAAGCCCTCTGCTTGCATAACCTGAGATGATTCAAGTCGCTCTTCTTTTGTTGGCCAGGTGAGAAGTTGAGATTCCAAGGAGTTGATGGCAGTGATACATCGTTTGGTATAAGTGTTAACTGAACCATACCCTAAATCAAAGACATTTTCTAAACGTTTCAAAGCGGCTCCATTACCATTTGAACCCAAACGACATAGTGTGATGGCCAATTGAATTGAAGGATGTCGTTGTTCTTTTTGAGAATTATTGTGAAATATGGGATGATCCTGAATAAGCTCAAGCAATTTAAGGAAACATTCCTGAGAAGTCCTGAACAGCTGTCTAAAACTGGGTGTAGATAGGTTAAGAAGTGTTTGGATGGTGTACTTGGGGGTATGAAGTACTTGAGGCTTTCTGGGAAGAAGGTAATGTTTCCTGGCCATTTTTGATAAAACGACAAAATCTTCTTCTAGATCAGAATCGGAATCAGAGTCCAAGAGCAGTTCAAGCGCCATGAAAGTCATTGCTTTATGTAATTTATCACGATTTGAAAGTGAGGAAGGCATGACTCTTATATGATATGATATGAAGATGTAAGTGATGTACAATGTTTTGAGTTATGAAGTGTTATTCTGCGGAGTGCTGCGTATGAATGGGATGATGCTGACAAATCAGTGAAATGGGACTTGATGGTGAAATCAGCACTTTTGGTTGAGAAAGTGCGGATTTGAGTGAAATAAGTGACTTATTTCATTTTGAAATCCACCAGTATTGGGGCTAGTGTGTTTTGGAAGTCCGCACTTATTTAAGTGCGGATTTGTAAATGCGGATTTGCCAGAACTGACACCCCCTAATAAGTTGTTTTTGATGCAAAGCAGCACCCAGACCAATAAAACTTGCATCTGTATATAATACAAAAGTCAATTGGAAATCTGGTGATCCCAAGATAGGAGCTGTCATTAAACATTCTTTCAACTTATCAAAAGCCTGTTGTCTTTCATTAATCCAAATGAAAGCTTCTGATTTCTTTATCAGTGTGGTCAATGGTGCAGCAATTAATTGGTATTTTTTTATGTATTGTCTATAATAACCAGACATACCAAGAAAAGATTGTACATCCTTTACATTTTGAGGAATGCCAATATTCTTTATTGCAGCCACTATATTTTGGTCTACACATATTTGTAAGCCAGATACAATATGACCAAGCACTTTTAAAGATTCAAACCCAAATTTACATTTTTTCAATGCAAGGGTCATTTTTATTTCATCCATTTTTTGAAATACCTTCTTTAAATGGATTAAGTTATCATCATAAGTCTTAGAGAATACTATGATGTCATCAATGTATATCATTAACCATCCCTCAATCATTTCATTATGGAATGTTATATCCATTAACTTCTGAAATACTGATGGAGCATTTTTTGGTCCAAATGGCATCCTGACATATTTATAAATTCCCATGTGCGTTGTTATCAACAAAAAAATCTGTGAGTTCTATTCAACAGGAATTTGATGGTACTCTTTATTTCCATCTAAGCAAATTATATACTTAGCATCTTTGAGGGTAGCATGTATAGAGGCAATCCTTGGCAAAGGATAAATATCATCTACTGTAAATGTATTTAATGCTCTATAATCACTGCACATTCTTGCTTTATCTTGTTCATAAGAAATTAGCACTGGTGATATTACACAATATTTTGGTGTAGTTTCAACCTTTTCAAGAATTTTCATTTTTAATAACATTTTAATATTATCCTCTATGTCTTTCCTCTTCATTGGTGAAGCAGGGTATGGTTTCTTTTTAAGACTATCAGGAATATTATCCATATCACAGGGTAAACTAATCTTCATTTCATGATCTTTTACAAGGGCAAGTTCATTTGTACCATGTGCAAAAGCCATTGGAAATGCTTTAATTAAGTCCAAAATATTATTTTTCTCAGCTTTACTTATCTGAGTGCCAAATGATGCTTTTGAAATTTCTGCTTCCAGAGGTTCCATCTCATTGGATTCTCTTCCTTTGCACGGAATATTTGCTACTGACTCAATGTGTAAGACTGTGTTAAAAGATTTTATTTTAAACTTCCTTTTACCATTCATGCCAATTGTAAAATTTTTATTAGCAGGGTCTAATTTCACACCAAACTTAGTCAGAATATCATTTCCAATGATAAAACAGTTACTACAGTTAGTATTATCCATTACTACAAAGTCACAAGTTGCTCTTACATAACCATGTTGATGTTTAAAGAAAACAGAAGCTTTGTATCTACCAATGGGATGTAGTACTGATCCAAAACCTCTCCAATTTTTACTTTGAAGGGGTTCAAGCTTAGACTTATATTCACTATCAATTTTCTGTAATGTATTAGTAGAAACAACAGAACCAGCAGCTCCTGTGTCCAATACTATATTAACATTTTCACCAGAAATGATAGCTGGAACCATGATAGGTGTCATTCTAAAGTTATCAGCTTGTATATATTTAATTATTTCAGCATACTTAAAATTCATTAAAGATTCATTTGAGTCTATATTTAATATTGGATTGTCAAAGATGGACAAATCATCTTCCAACATACAGACTTCATTTTCATCACTATATGAGATATTACTGTCATAATCACTTGAATCTTTACTTTTCTCTGTTTCAATTTCAGATTGATGTTGATTTTCAACAATATTTATATTCTTCTCACATTTGTGACCTTTAACCCAAGGTTTGTTACACTTATAACAAGTATTTGTTTCATACTTTTTAGGTACTACAGATGCAGTAGGTTTTTTCTGCTTCTCCTGAAGTGTTTTTGAATTCTGATTTTTCACAGGTTCAATATTTTTTTTATAAGTGGAATACCTTGCTTCATACTTATGGTTTAGTAATATTTCATTGCAAATATTAATAAAGTCAGAATATTCAGTAACATTAATTGTTCTAGCTACAACAATGTCTCTGACAGATATAGGTAATTTATATATTATCTTATCTTTCCATAAGTTAAAATCCATGTTAGGCTCAATGGAATTTAATATTTTATTTAAATTCATTAAAAATACCATAGGCTTGTCACCATTCAACGGATTGTACCTAGTTTTCTCATAAAGTCTCTGCTGAGTGAGTCTGAATTTAGAACCCCCAAATTGTTTTTCAATTAGTTGTTTCCATTCAGCCCAAGAGTAATCTTTACCCTCATTCAAAACAGCTTCAAACCATAATAAAGCAACATCCTTAAATAAAGAGATCAATTTTGATGTTATTTCTTCATCTGGTAACTTATATGAGAATTTTAAATTTTCAATTCTTTGGATAAAATGTTGCCAATCAGAGCTGGTTTCCCCATCATAAGTTGGGTACTGATCTATCTTAGGCCAGTTCTTCTGATTGGATTATATTTCACTAATATTAGGTAAATTCAACAACTCATTTACTCTTGATAAATGGTCTTGTATTTCCTCCTGTACGGATTTGTGACTTACATTTTCAGATTTGACACTACCACCAGATGTTTTCAGTTGTGGTGGTATAGGGAAGGAATGAGATTCACTTTTGCCAATGAGAGGATTATTATTATACTGAGTATACTTATGATTATCCTGGTTCATTAGTAGATTGGCAGTTTCAATCTCAACTTTAGTCAATCTTTGTAGCAGCTCAGAGACACTTTGATTTGTCTGGGCAAAATATAACTTAGTTTTTGATTCAGTTTTCAATAAATGTGTTTCATATAATTTTTCCAACTCACAGAATTTGTTTGAAAGTTAATTATATTTACTACTTAATGAATCATATTTAAGAGTTGGAGACAAATTTTCATTCTCTAATTCTTTATTACGTGTTGCCAGTTGAGAAATATTTAATGTTAAGGATGAAATTGTATCACTTGTGAGCTTAACTGTCTGTTCCTCAAAATCAGTCATTCTATTCCACAATGCTGAAACAATTCTATGGACAGTTGGATTATTGTTAAAATACTCCATGTGTTCCTTCTCAATTCTTTCACTCTCTTGTGAACTTCTCATCTCACTAGTAAGTGGTGGCAACTGAGGATTAACTGTATTATAAATACTACTGTTATTATTGACAAAAGACAAGTCAGGTGTATCTACATTAAAACCTAATTTTCTTAAGTCCTCCTCTATTTTCTGCACAGATTTGACATCAATAATATTACCTACATTGTAATTATCAGTATTGTATTCAATCTGAGAGGGTAATATACTTACCACGGGATTTGTGTGAGCCCTGATTTTTGGCACCTTTTTTTCCCTTGTAGGGGTGAACTGAGAAGTCTGATGAGGAGGAGGATCCTTGTTGCAGTTGTGACTGGACCATTGTTGATGGAACCAATCCCACTTCCATTTGTCTACCAGTATTTTCTCCTGGGAGTGATGTGACCCTCCTGGGGTAGGGGGTTGCTGACTTGGCTGGCCTCCCTTTAGCTCTTCCAATGATTGGTTCATTTGCTGAAATCCTACCTTGCGATTGTTCTGTAATTGCTCTACCTCCTTGAGCATGAGGGACTTTGATTACTCCAACTTCAATACCTGTTTTTCCAGATGGGATAGTTGATCCTGAAGAGGGGGAGACATCTTTTTATGGTAATCTTTTTTAAGAGGGCGTCTTTTTCCTCTATGCTCATTTTCTCTGCCTGGGGGTATGACTGACCCTCCATGGTTATGTCCTGGAGCAATGTTTTTGTTAGCTTTAGAACTGGTATTATAAGCAGGCTGTTCACTTACATTGTCCTGGGGAGCACTCATATTGATAAAAATAACAATATATCAGGTCTACAGGAAGGAAAACCTATTTGAATTGATAGATTAAAAGTATTAGCAATGTTATTACTAATAAAAAGTACTGGAGCTTACCCTGAATTTAAATCTTTATTTATTTAAATAAAATGTAATAAAAATTTGAAAAAATCTGTTAAAAATAAAATAACAAGTTTAACTAGACCTTTATAAGGGTGAATAAATAGCTTACCAAGCTTTAACCAGATACCAATTTTAATTGGGTGTTATATTGGTGACCAAATACCAAGTGAAATTGGGTTTATATTGGGTACAGTTACTACTGTAAATACATAATTTTTATTATAAAAAATTAGTACAATTATTATAAGGGTTCTTTTCCGCAATCAATGAGTTATTATGACCCACTAATATTCAGCAGACCCAAATATTTGGTTTGTTTTGAGCTATACTAAAGTAAAAATCACACCCCAAGGCTTATACTAAATAATAAGTAAAAACTAAGGAAAGACCCCCAATTGTCAGTATAGTCTAGTATTTAAGTATGGTTTAATAGTATTTATTAATGGTACTACTACTTACTGATAAATGATTTAGTGATTAAACCTCAGGGGAAGACTAATAAAATAGTTATACTCAAATAAAACTCACAATACTTGGATTTAAATGTGTGCTAGTGGTGGAAAATAGATGAATATAATATAGTTATAGCTTATATAAAGATAATATCAATTTATAATGGCTTTATAATATATTTTTGAATAATAATAATTGTGTTATAATGTTTGTTTGAATTTTAGTAAGTGAATGATGTCTAATAACCGTCAAAATCCTTTCTTACTTATACCAAAATCCACTGGAGTGCACAGACCTTCAATCCAGATGATGTCACTGCTATCCCCGGATATTACAGCACTGTGAGGGCCCATCACCTCCCCATGGTGTCCAATTAAAGCAGATTCAACACCCAGACCTCCAGTAAGGACCCTCCATCACAATTAGTGATAACACAGACCCATACCATAAATAGAAAATCCAGATAAAAGCAGATACCATAAAGAGACAGGTAAAATAACTCATCCAAAGAGAATAAAATAAAACCCAAAGCATATAAAGGAAACAAATGAAATTTCCAAGCCCCCAATAACATCCCCAAGCATCCATATTAACCCAGCAATGACCTCCCAACCCATAAATCCATGAATATCCATCCAAGGAAGCAGATTAAGTTGTCCAGACTGAGTGTATGTGCCTGAAATAGATGTTTATGCTTCTGTAGGCGTTGTGAGTCGACTGGATACATCCATATGACCTAAAATAAGCTGAAAAACAAAGGTTATAGGCTATTAAGAGGCTAAAACCCACTTATATACCTAAATATACATAATATACTGCATATTTCACTGAATATGAGATTTATGTATACATATAAGCTTATGTATGTCAATAATTACTTAATATCACTTAAGATAAGTATATTATGACTCCATTAACACCATAATAAGTATTATTAGGCTATGGATAAGCTATTTAAACTACTATAATTTATATAATAGAGTAATAATTATATATATATGTAATATAATCATATATATTATTGTTTTAACCTTATTTTTAAGATATAAGCTTAATTTACTTAAGTTTATCTTATTTTAAGTATAAGAAATACTCAGTCCTAGGGATATCTAGGCTGACAGTATCTCAATAATCTAAGTACATTTGTTAGCATAAAACCTGGCTCTAATAGCTCTTGAAAAAATACTGTAAGACTTCTATTAGCACCTGATGCTTCACCTTTCTGCACACAACCTATACTTTTTGATATTACTAACTACATAATAAGTACTGTAAAGCCTCCCATACCTATTATAATAACCTGTGCTTGCTGTGTGAGTGTCCACTAATCATGAAACCCTCCACTCTGCTTGATAATTGCTTGTTCTTCTAGCCTTGCTTTTTCCTATCTAAGTGTGAAACCTCTACCCCCGCTTGACACTGCACCTTAATTCATACTATGCCTCTAGTGCTGGTTGTGGCTTCCTCAAGTACATATACTACTCTTGCCTTATAGTTTGTAATGCACTTTCCTTTATCTCTGTTTACCATGGCTCATATATCCATACTTCCATTAAAAAAGTGTGCATGGAGAGTCTACTTTTCCTGCACTTTTGAAGACCCCTTAGTTGAACTTCCATGACCATCCTTCTTGGAAACCCCATTGTTGCGCTTCCTGAGAACTGAGTCATCTTCTGCGCTCCTGAGACTTTTTCTGTGTTCTTGCAAGATGTGTGCCATAACAATATAAAGGGGAAGTTATGAAATGCAAGACTGAATGGTAGAAATAGGGGGGAAGTCATGGATGGAACTAAAAAAATATTGTGAGGTGTAAAGGGGAAAAATAATTGGAATTGGGCTCAGACAGGGTCATTACCAGAATCACAGACAGGGTCAATGTCAGCCAGGCTATAGTGAGAGTCAAGTAAATTCTTATTTTAAATTAAAATAAGAGAAAAATCTTACTTAAATATATACAAATTAAATACTATATTAAAATAAATTATATAACACTATTTTTTTAAAATAAAATGTTATATTAATTTTATTATTATATATACTGTATATACATTTAAATTTAATATAAAAATATATTCTATAAAAAGTTTGGCATATTTTTATGTACTTAATGGTTATAAACTAATAATTAGTTAATTAAAATTTATTAGGGGGTATAAAACATTACCAAATATGCCACAAAAACATGCCACAAAAAAGGTACCAAAACCACCATCAAAAAATGAGGTACACCTGCCCTGGACAGGTGTATTTCAACAGCCTATTTGTCCCCAAACATGTCTTCTTTTGGGTCAAACAATTCATCAAAACAATTCCCTTCATCATCATTATTAATCAGCACTAGGTACAAAGATGCCAACAATAGGTACAAAAGTGCCAACATCTAGATTTCTTTTCACCTAATCCTTAAGGGCTTATTCATATGAGCAAGGTATATAACTTACCAGAAATTAATCAATCCAATAATCATACACTTACCCTTAATCTTTACCACTGTTCACTAACATAACATGCCACTTTCAGTCCGCTATCAACTTGAGATAACTGCTGCAGCTTCTCATTTTGAGGGCCTAGATTGACTGATTTGAAATTTTGTTTTCTGTGTAATAATTTTTGCCAATGAAATTCCCCAGTTTCTCAGTTTCATTTGTTTTGGTTCAGCTCCTAGATTTGAAATTACATAACATTTGCAAATGCATAACATTTCTAAGATTCTGTCTCACTAAGATATTTCATCTTCTCTTCATCTCTAACTTCCATCATCCATTGTTGGTTCTGATACTTCTCACCTCACAGCACTCAAAGTAAGTCACTTTCTCATTTTTTTAAATTTAATTGCTAATTGGAATGTCTTTTTTCTTGTCTCTTTTTTTTGTTTGATTGCTAATTTATCTGTTCTTATTTCCCTTTCACCCCCCTTTTTTCCCCTTTTTTCTTTTTCCCTATCCTTTTTATTCTTGATTTATTGAATTTTTGGTGGTTTTTGGTCAATTTTAGGGATTTTCACTTTTTTGGCCTTTTTCTTTACTAAATTGCTTTGGAATCATTCAGAAACGTTTGGGAAACATTTTACAAGAAATTTCCACTTACTTTGAGGTGTTTTTGGCCTGTTTTTGGTATTTTATTTTGTTAAAACCTTTCAGAAACATTTTCCAAGAATTTCTCAGTAAATTATAGGTGTTTTTGGGCTATTATAGGTCAATTTTTTACTAAATCAATTCAAAAATGCTTGGAAACCTTTGGAAACCATTCAGAATCATTTCAAAAGAAATTAAAAGTGTTATTAAGTCATTTTGGAATTTTTTTGGATGATTTTTGAAAAAAAAATTGCACGTTTCTGGAAATTTTTGGGGAGGTTTTAGGGTACTTTCAGGACACATTTTTGGAAAATTTTTGAACACTCTTTGGGTACTTTAAGGACACTTTTTTGGAAACTTTTGGGACACTTTTTTGGCAATTTTTGGGACTATTTCATTCAGGTAGTTTGAGGAGAGCTTTTTAGGTAAGTTTCATCCAATTTTGAGACAACTAAAGCACCACCTGGCTTAGAATCCTGTGAATAATTTACTCACTTTGGCTGTTCTTTTCAAAAAAATAGGGAGCTGGTCAATAGGATTGATAATTTAAGAGAAAAATGTGAGGTAAAACAATAAACATTAGGTAGAAAAAAAAGTATGGGGTGAAATATAGGTTGTCAAATTTTACTTTTATTTCACAAATTAACATTTTACAAGTCATATATGATACTCTACTTACCTAAATTAATGAGCCATTGGCCGTGTGTTGTATAATGGTAATCATGAGGAACTTTGTTTTTCTCATGAGGTTCATGTATACATTTGTGTTTGATTTCATTGACTTCAGTCACAGACAATTTACACTCACATTTTTACTTGAATTTTCATTAAATTAGGTTTTTTAATTATCTTATAAGACTTTTTTACATGCTGATTTATGAAATGAACATAAATTTTGGCAATCTATGCCCCTACTTCAACAAAACACAGAGGAGGTGTCAGGCCCTACATGACACTTGAAGCAAAAGTACCTCAATTACACCACTATTCAAGCCTAATTACTAGCAATACGCAAAAAGCAATCTTGGAACAATTATATTCTATTGTGTTCTCAAATTAGTCGCAATATTCAAACTTTAAAATTATCTTAAAAAATAAAGACACTTACACTTTTCAAACTTAAGCAAAGTATGCACAGTCTAATGCTAAGGACAAGGAAATTTTCAAAAAGTTTAATTGTGGGTCTGAGGGTAAATTAGGAGGTCTGTGATAGAAGGGATATAACTCTAGATGATTGATGGGAATTCCAGTGGATTAAATGGGTCTGTGGGTGTATGGTGGCTGGGTAATTAATGGGTCAGTGCAAGGAGGGATATGATATTTAAAGGGGGTTACTTTGGCTTGACTTTCTCTAGAATCAAATTATAAAATATATTTGTGATAGTAGTTAAATTCTTATTAGGCTATTATTATATTTTTCCTTTT
Source organism: Hemileia vastatrix (assembly GCA_030280995.1). NCBI lineage: Eukaryota > Fungi > Basidiomycota > Pucciniomycetes > Pucciniales > Zaghouaniaceae > Hemileia > Hemileia vastatrix. The sequence goes on along the minus strand of JASXTE010000001.1, from coordinate 21,534,449 downwards.
CTCTATTAATAATCAATTTTATTAAATCCTAAATACTTAAATCTTCCATTTGACTATTAAGTTGCAACCCTTTGTGAGATTCACCATAATAGTTAGTGTCCTTACATTATACATTAATTATTCCTCAAAGATTATTAGGAACCATTCTTATTTACTCAGTTCTATCTTCCAATCACTTCCTCAAAGTAATCCTCTGTGCTTCAAAGTTATAATTTCCCTCACCCTTTTATCTCACTTACTTTGGGATCATCCTCAACCTTGTGCGTAGGTTGTTTGGTGACAGTATAACTTAATTCTCCTTAGCTCTCATTCTTTGTACTACTACAAATTTTAGGTGCTAAATCCAAATATGGCGTCTGTTTAACACACTCCTCCTCCCATGGGCACTACTACTAGAGCTTGCGCTAGGGATAGGCCAAACTAATTATGTCCTGTTTCTCGCACTCACTCCTTTGAACTGCTTTATGTAAGGGAGTGAAAACATTCAATTCAATCTGCAGAGGACATTCCTCAGGATTTTGAGGACTCCAGAAAAGAAGATGAAGGGAAGGACACCATGCACAAGGCACCATCAGCCTCAGTTGCCGAACCTTCAGGCCAATCATCAAGTTCTGGCCCAAATGCTTCATTTGAGGAATTCATGAACCTCCTGTTTAAAACCCTCACTAATCCTTCCTCATCTGAAAGATCTAAATTCAAAACTCCTTCATTAAAATCTTCAGACAAGTTTGATGGAGAAAGTCCTGACAGATTGTGTCCCTTCTTGCAAACATGCAAGCTGCTATTCCAAATGACCCTTGAATTTTTAGTACAGATTGTTCCAAGTTCATTTATGCCTCTTCTTATTTATCAGGAAAGGCATCATGGTGGTTCTAACCTTATCTGATCATGCTTTCCTTGAACAAACCTCACTTACCCATTAATAATTGGGAAAAATTTGAGGACCAAATTTTTACGTTGTTTGGTGACCCAAATGAAACTGAAAATGCTGAGATTTAAATTGATTTCCTTTGAATGAGTGATAATGGCAAATCTTCTGAGTACATCTCAAATTTCAGGGCTTTACAAACTCAAGTTAGTAGGAATGATTCTGCTCTTAAAATAATTTCAAAAAGGGACTCCCTTTGAGGATTCTGGATCAATTGAATCTTCACAGGCATAAAATGGAGATTCTGGCTGACTTAATGGATAAGACCCTTGAACTCAACAGCACACATCAAGGACGACTTCAACAAAGGTGTCACATGAAAAAATCTCATGGTTCAAACTTCAAATCTGGGCCTCCTTTGAACAATCATTTACAAACAACCCAATCAACTCAATCCAAACCCAGTCATAAGGGAAAGGAAAAATCTAAACCCAAAATCTTGACTCCTAGCAATATCAGTAAGGTATTGGATCCAAAGGGGAATTAAAGGAAGCTGAAAGAAAATTTGGACAGATAATGGGTTATGTATCTATTGTGGAGGTAAACACAAGTTGGAAAATTGTGCAAAATTAAAGGAAAGGGAAGGTAAAAGTTCAAATTCAAAAAACTAGAAGATAGTTTACTTGTGTGCAAAGCAAAATATTTTATTTCTCCCAGTGCACAGAACCTCCATGTGTTAAGGACTGGAGTTTCCATTAAATGTTTGAGATTTATTATTTTTAAGGAGGATATACCCTTCAGTTGTCTTATTGACTCTGGAGCTTCAATTTCATTTATCAGTTTATCTTTTTCCAAAAAACTTAAGCTGAAATTTGTAGATACCTATCAAATTCCAATTTATTTTTTCAAATCAGAGGAGCCCAAGTATTGGGTTAGTAAGAAAGTTTTATGGGTTTTCAAGTTTCCAAATTTTCCCTCCTTTGACTGGGAGTTAACAGTCTTAGATTCCCCAAGGATGGATGATACCATTCTTGGCCATGAATTTTTAACGCATTGGAATCCTGACATTAATTGGTCAGAGGGATTTATCACCCCTTGTTCTAAGTATATTTCTGATTCTTTAATGCAGGTCAACAGGGAGTTAAACAACCTGTCTGAACCTGTCCTTCTAGAGGACATATCTCTGCCAGATTATTTGAAACCATCTGATTTTTCTCTAAATGAGCATTTGGATAACCTTTCTAGCTTGGTTACTTCACTCAAAGAGGTTTTTAACAGCCTCAAGGTAAACAATCCTTGCTCTCTAAATTCAGGCCTACCCTTGACAGATTTCTTTGAGGATTAAGAGGATGACCAAATCAATATTTAAGCTATTAAATTGACTCTACCAGATATTTATCATGACTTCCTTGAAGTATCTCCAGTCTTTAAGGCAGACAAGCTACCTCCTCCTCAAACCTAAAATCATCAAATAGAGTTAGTAGGTCCAGTTACTTTGGCAGGTCCTGTCTACTCCCTATCAAAGGATGAATCTCAAGTTCTTTGAGACTAAATTGCAGAGAATGTGGCAAAAGGTTTCATTTGATCCAGTAAATCTCCAACCAGCACTTCAGTTCTTTTTTTCAAGAAAAAAGATGAAAGTCTTAGATTGTGCGTTAATTATAGAAAACTCAATGCAGTGACTAAGAAGAATGCATTTTCAGTTCCTCCTATGTCTTTACTCCTTACTTTGATTAGTGGTGCTAATTTCTTTTCTAAAATTGATTTAAGAGGCGCTTACAACCTTATACATATTGCTGAAGGCCATGAACCTTTAAAAGCGATGCGCACTAGGTTTGGTAGTTTTGAATATTTAGTTATGCCTTTCAGGTTATGTAAAACACCCTCAACTTTTCAAACTTTTTTCAATTATATCTTTCATGATGTTGTTGAACAATTTGTTGTTGTCTATCTAGATGATATTTTAAGTTTTTTTAAGACCCTTGATGAACATATTGAACATGCCTGACAGGTCCTCAATTGTCTTTGAGAGCATGGTCTCTATGCCAAGCACACTAAGTGCAAATTCCACCTAAAGTCTATTGGTTTTTTAGGTTTCAAATTATCTACTGATGGACTTGTCATGGATGATAGGAAATTTAAAAAAATATTGGAATGGCCAGAGCCAAAATCTGTAAAATCCTTACAAGGGGTTTTAGGTTTTGCAAACTTCTATAGAAGATTTATTAAAGATTACTCTAAAACTAATACAAATCTTACTTCTCTTCTTAGAAAATATATTTCCTTTGTTTTCACTGATACAGCATAAAAGAAATTCAAAGCATTGAAGTCTGTGTTCACCACAGCTCCAATTCTTCAACATTTCAACCCTTCTGCTTCAACAATTGTCAAGACAGATGCCAGTGATTATTCCATTGCAGGGTTTATATCCTAATTAAATCCTGAAAAAAATTGTTTTATCCTGTTGCTTTTGAATCACAAAAATTTCTTGAAGCAGAGTTAAATTATGAAATTCATGATAAAGAGTTACTTGCTATTATTCATTGTCTTAAAAAATGGTGTTCTTTTCTTCTCAGCCTTAATAGTCCTTTTCAAATTTTAACAGATCATAATGCTTTAAAATACTTTATGTCTTCCAAAGTCTTGATGCCACATCAAGCCAGATGGGCTGAGTTCTTATCTGAATTTTCTTTCACTATTACCTATTGTCCTGGAAATAAATGTGTAGTCTCAGGCATATTGTCATGTTGGGATGAAGTTTACCCAGAGCGGGGGGAAGTATTTGCTAACAAGAACCCAGAAAATGTAAAATAAATTTTCAACAAATCAATGTTAACAACTCATCAGCTCAATACAATGACAACTCAAACAATTGAAAATACACTATCCAATCTTCAAGAAGCTCAATCAAAAGATGATTATTGTGTAGGGGTAAAAGACAAAATACTCTCAAGGCAAGGCACTAAAAGATTCAGTATCAAATCAGGTCTATTAGTCTTCAAAGGTATTTTAGTCATCTCCGATGATAAGGATATAAAATTATGGATTTTCAACAGTAGACATGATTCTCTGTTGGCTGGTCACTTTGGGGCTGATAAAACCTACCATTTAGTAGCGAGTGATTTCTTCTGGCCAGGAATGACTAGAGAAATCAAGGCCTATATTAAAGCCTATCATGAATGTAATAGGAACAAGGTATCTTGACATAGGAAGTATGGGTTGCTTCAATCACTTCCAGTTCCCTCTAAAACTTTGGAATCAATTTTGATGGATTTCATTTCTCAATTACCTTTATCAGATAATTTTGATAGTATACTAGTTATATTTGATAGATTTTCTAAAATTTCTATTTTTATTAAAACAATTACTACTGCAACAGAAGAGGAATTAGCAAAATTATTTCTAGAACACGTATTTTCTAAACATGGATTACCCAATGATATTGTTTCAGATAAAGGTTCTTTGTTTGTTTCTACTTTCTGGACTCAATTATGTTGACAATGAAATATTACAGGGAATCTTTCTACTGCTTATCACCCTGAAACCAATGTTCAAATGGAAAGAGTCAATCAAATCCTTGAACAATATCTTTGAATGTATGTTAATTATCAACAAGACAATTGGACCACATGGTTACCATTGGCTGAATTTACTTATAATAACTTGACACATTCTTTGACAAAACAATCTCCCTTCAAAACTATCTATGTACAACATCCTTGTTTCAGTCTCATTCATGTAGGAATAAATCATCCTGCTGAAAATTATCTTCAAAAAATTTCACAACTTGTAGGTAAACTTCAATCTAACCTGGAAGCAGCAAATCAAAGTTTTAAGGAACAGGCCGACAAACATCAACAATCTTCTCCACCCTTTAAACCAGGCGATAAAGTATAGCTTTAAGCAAAAAAAATTTCAAACAACTCAACCAACTAGGAAACTATCTGAGAAGCACTTGGGTCCATTTTTAATTGATGCTGAAATCTCTAAAAATACATTTTGACTCAAGCTACCTCCAATGTGGCAATCAATTCATCCTGTTTTTCACGTATCTCTCTTGGAACTGTCTTAAGAAATATACCCGGGAAAGAACCATCCTCCTCTGGAACAGGTCAAAGTAGAAGATCATCTAGAGTGGGAAGTAAGCCGGATTCTTGATTCAAGAAGGTGCAAAGGGAAACTTCAATATCTTGTGGAATGGGAAGGCTACCTCAATGATACTAATAAAAAATCCTGGGAACCAGCCATTAAACTATCAAATGCTCCTGAACTTATCAAATATTTTAATTTAAAATATCCTTCAAAAACTAAGACTTAAATTCTTTCATTTTTTCTTTCTTCTCTGTTTGTTTTGTTTTCTTTATTTCTTCTCTTCTTTTTTCTTATCTAAAAATCTTAAATCTTAAAATCTTCAACATATCTTTCAATTTTAAACTTAATAATTCATAATCATTTAAACCTTAAAATCTTTTATCTAATCTTTTCAATTTCTAATTTCTGTATATTTTTAAACTGAATTTAAAACTTTAAAATGAAAATCAAATAAATTAAATTAAATTAAATTAAATTATAATATAATATAATATAATAAAATTAAATTAAATTAAATAAAATAAAATAAAATAAAGTAAAAATAAAATAAAATAAAACGAAAATAAAATAAAAATAATAAAATAATAAAATAAAATAATAAAAATAATAAAATAAAATTACACAAATAAAATAAAATAAAATAAAATAAAATAAAATAAAATAAAATAAAATAAAATAAAGTAAAGTAAAAATAAAATAAAATAAAATAAAACCAAAATAAAATAAAAATAATAAAATAAAATAATAAAAATAATAAAATAAAATTACACAATAAGTAAAACATATATTAAAATAAATTCATTTTCTCTTTTTTATTTCTTCTAAAATTGATTTGCATATTATGTTATCATATTCTTTTCCAAAATTCTTTTCTTTCTTTTTCTCTATAACATTCAAACTCTTCTCATTTTCATTTCTCTTCTGTTTTCCTCAAAAATCAAACCATCAACACAACTTTCTTCAACAATCAATCTTGATTCAAATTTCTTATAAATTCTAAATTTCCTTTATTTTCTTTTCTTGAAATTTTTTTCTTAAATTATTTCTTTTCTATTTTATTCTCTCAAAATTTTCTCTCTTAAAACACAATTTTTTTTCTATTTATTTTCTTCTATCTACATAATAAACCAAAGAATAAAATAAACAAAAAAATAAAAACAATATTCAAGAATAAAACTATATTAAAAAAAATTTCTTTTCTGTTCTCTAAATTATTTTTTCTTCCAATTTTATTTGAATCAATTCTTTCATCTTCTCCATGACTTGTTGAATTCCCTTTCAACTCTTCTCAAAGACTTTGTCAGGCTGAGGTCAAGTACAAAGACGTGAACTAGCTTGAATGGTCAGTTTTCTAGAAGATTTTTATGGTCCTTATATGAATACTGTAGTACAAATCCAATAAGAAAGCTATAACTCAATATAAGGGTCTCAGTAATTCTAATCTTACTAATTATATATGGCTTACAATCTTTATAGTTGGTAGAAAAATAGATTTAATAAATTCAGATACTATTCAAAGACTTTATAAGTACTATTGATATGTATTGTAATTGTATTGGTTATATGTTTAAATTGTAATGATAAAGAATGTCAAAAACAAGACCCAAAACCTCCTCCTATTATACACAATAAGTTCGTCAATGAATCCCTTGATTTACCAGTACAATATAAAATTAATGACACCTCCATCCAACTAATAGACATTTCCATAAATATCCTTAGTGACCCATAACATAATTAGAAGATTAACTCCCTCCAAAATCCTGGAATAATAGGGAAAATCCATCAAAATTAAAGAATAAGTAAAAAATAGAGTATATGCATATTATACATCAATATAAAAGACTAAAGAGGGAAAATTAATGTTAATAAGAGCTTAATAATAAGGGGGATTCACTGTAGAAATGATGGGGCTGATCCTGACATTATACTACATGAAATTCCCATTTAAAAATGACCAAAATTGACTGAGAAACCACCTAGAAACCCAAAAAAGGGTGTGAGATGTGGGGTAACTACATGCAGTCCTTTTCAGGCGCTAGAACGGGTAAATCCTTGACTGATTTTAGTCAAATTTAAGCGTGGTAGTGAAATAAGGCGCCAAGAGTGAGGTTATTAATGAAATTAGTGCATATAAAAAGGGTCAATGCATTATTAATTAAGCTAGGACACTAAATAAGTGCCTGTCGCCTATTTTAGTGTGTTTCCCCACAGTGGGCATAGACTGTGGGGTAATTATAGTGTGAAAAGGCTAACTTTGCTAAAAATTAAGCTATTCACACGGGAAAAATGCAGGCAGTATGTGGCCAGTACACAGAAGCCATTTCTGGCATAAAAAAACACCAAATTTGAAAAGTGTTATTTTTATGCATTTAAATAGCCAAATCAATAGTCCTAAATGAGACAAAATGAACTTTCAAAGCGCATTTTTAATATTCTTAAATTTATAGTGCATATAATCAACTTTCAAGTGCAATAAAGCGCATTTCTTGTTTTTTGCATAAAACAATGAAAATAACAGCTTTAAGTATACTTAAAAATTATGTAGCCTTATACTTAAGGTTCTTAAGGCTACCCTAACATATTCCAACTTAATATTAAGTACATAAGACTTATAAAAGGTGGATATATGCATGTATATTAGGTGTTATAATGGCATTTTTTTGTGTATTATCATAATTTTACTTATGTATACTGTTTGTGTACTCTCATTTATTGTTCCCATGAATAGTTCATGTGTTTAACATAACTTATAAGTAATTTTTACTCAGTCCTGGGGATATACAGGCTGACACTCGTCCACCCAAAAAAAAAATAAAAAAAATGATAAGTTATACATTTTCTTTATTTATTTGTAATTTTTCAGGTATTCAGATTAATTCTGTAGCATTAAAGATTATTCTTTAAAGAAATATAACATAATAAAATATTATGAGTACTTGATTTTTAACCCCTCAGCTGGTTGAACAGAAATTTATTTCTGTTTAAATTTTTTAAGAAGAGAGGATAAATTTGAAATTTCTTTTTCAGGTATCCATTTTTCAAATTCATTTGATTTCCCCTTAAATCTTAATAAATACTCAGTTCCTTTTTCCTTAGTAAGGATTCTTTTCTTGAGTATTTTTTCAATCTCTGATTTTTCCACAATTTCTTCAGGTTGCTTTTTAGGCTTTCCCCTTCTTTTTGGAAATAAGTCAGGATCATTTGCATGGTAAGGTTTCAATAATGAGATAGGGAAAACTGGATGTTTCCTATCATATGGGGCATATAATATGACTTCCACTGCATTATTACCAACCATTTTGCTTACTACAAAAGGTCCTACAAAGGGATCCTTCAATTTAACATTACCTTGTAAGTTAAAATGTAGTGTTGAAATTAGGACTTCATCTCCTTTTTTGAATTCAAATTCTTTATGAGATTTATCCCACCTTTTCTTTTCATATTTAAATTCTTTTTGAATGCATTCTTCTGCATTTTTTCTACAAATATGTTGCATATGAATAAATGATTTAGTACCAGGGTGTATATCCAACCTTGTTAATTTATTTAAATGATTTACTGGGGTATTTGGTACATATCCCAGCCAGATTTCAAATGGTTTCTTCTCTGTTACAGAATGAGTTGTGCTGTTATAAGCAAATTCAAGTCCAGGAATTAATGTTACCCAGTCATGTGTGAATTTCTCATTTTCTTTGTATTCTAATTCAAAGGCACAATATCTTCTGATCATGTCTTCAAGAGTTTGTATAATTCTTTCAGCTAAGCCATCATTTTGTGGATGGTGTGCTGTAGACAATTTCAATTGACAACCTGATACTTCCATCAAAGATGTCCAGAACTCTGAAGTAAATTTAGGGTCTCTGTCAGAGATTATGGCTTTGGGGAACCCAGCAGTATTCATCATTTGAGTCCACCATAGTAATGCCAAGTCTTTTTTCAGATACCTCTTTATGGGTAGAAATAAATTTACACATTTTGGTTAATCTATCCACAATTACCCAGCAAGAATTGAAACTTTCTTTTCCTGCTAATGGCAAGCCAGTGAAAAACCCCATGTTTATAATTTCCCATGGAGCTTTGGGCTGCTCTATTTGTTGTAACAACCCAGATCTCTTCCCAGTTAATTGTTTAGATTTCTGACAAGAATCACATGTTTCAATGTATTTTTGTACATCTTCTTTCATGTTTATCCACCAGGCTGTATTTTTAACTCTGGTTAATGTTTTGTTAAAATCAAAATGACCAGCTAAGATGTCATCATGACAAGTACTCAACATTAACTCTTTCATAGAAGGTGGTATTACTATTACATTACTTAGCTTTTTCCTGTAATGTATATATCCATCTTCAATTGATAGTTTACCTTTTTCCAACGCATTTCTATACTTTGGAGGTAAGGTTTTAATTAGTGCACTCATGGAGGCATTAGTTGGATCATTTAGAATGGTAGATAGTTTAGTCAAATCCTTATCAGATAAATAATTTTCCAATATAGTTTGCATAAACTCCTCCTCTAAATCCACTATATAAATCCCAAATATATGTATAACCTCATTTTCAGGTACATAAGCTGGGTTGTCAGTATCATTTGGCAAAGGACTTCTGGATAATAAATCCACATTAGAATGCAATGTTCCTGCTCTATGAGTGATTTTAATTATTCCTCTGTACTCTTGTACAGCTAGTTGCCATCTAAACATGTGCCTATTAGGTGTTTTCATGTTTAGCAATGATTTTACTGCACTTCAATCTGTTATTAGTTCAAACTTCTGGTCTTCCAGATAGTAATGAAGTTTCTTAAAGGCCCACACCACATCTAAACATTCCAGTTGTGTAGCACCATACCTTAATTCTGTCTTTTTTAAGGTTCTGGATATATAACAGATAACTATTTCAGATAATTTTCCATTTCTTACCTGTTTTTTCTGTAAAGCAGCACCTAACCCTGTGAAGCTTGCATCAGTGTACAAGATAAAAGGTAGGTTGAGATCTTTCAGTCCCAATATTGGAGCTGACATTAAACATTCTTTTAATTTATTAAAGGCGTGTTGTCTTTCATTATTCCAAATGAAAGCCTCATTTTTCCTGATTAGTGTTGTTAAAGGAGCTGCAATGGATTGGTAGTTTTTAATATACTGTCTATAATATCCACACATACCCAAAAAACTTTGAACATCTTTTACATTCTTAGGTATAAAAATTTTTTTAATTGCTGCCACCTTATTCTGGTCAACACAAATTTTTAATCCAGATACAACATGTCCAAGTACTTTCAAGGATTGATATCCAAACTTACATTTCTTTAATGCAATTGTCATATTAATTTCATCCATCTTTTGAAAGACTCTCTTCAGGTGATTTAAATGTTCATCTTATGTTTTTGAAAACACTATGATGTCATCAATAAAAACCAAAAGCCATCCTTCAACCATTTCTTGATGAAAGACACTATCCATCAATTTTTGGAAGACTGAAGGTGCATTCTTTGAGCCAAATGGCATTCTCACATACTTATATATTCCCATGTGTGTGGTTATTAATAAGTAATTCTGAGAACTCTTTTCCACAGGAATCTGGTGGTAACCTTTGTTTCCATCCAGGCAGGAAATATATTTTGCTCTTTGTAAGGTAGCATGGATAGAAGCTATCCTTGGTAGAGGGTAAATATCATCTACAGTGTATGTATTCAGAGCTCTATAATCACCGCATAATCTTGCCTTATCTTTTTCATAAGAGATTAATACTGATGAAATAACACAATACTTTGGTGTTGTGTCTACTTTTTCAACAATACCCATTTCCAACAACATTTTTATATTGTCTTCAATATCTTTCCTTTTTGCAGGAGATGCTGGGTAAGGTTTATTTTTCAAGCTGCCAGGAATATTATCCAAGTCACAACTTAAAAAGATTTTCATCTCATGGTCTTTGACCAATCCTAGTTTGTTTGAACCATGGGCAAATGCCATAGGATAAGATTTGATCAACCTCAAAATATTGTCTTCTTCAATTTTTGAGAGTTGAGGACTGAAAGAGGCCTTTTGGATTTCATTGTCCAATTCTACCACTTCAGTGGTGGTTCTTCCACCTTACAGTTGTTCCTCTCTAGGAGAAATCTAATATACTGAATTTTCAGAACATATCTTGAATTTTCTCTTACCATTCACACCTATAGTGAAGCAACTGTTTTCAAGATCTAGTTTAATGCCAAATTTTGTCAATAAGTCATTGCCAATAATAAACCAATCACTGCAATTATTATTATCCATTACAACAAATTCACACACTTCTCTTACATATCCATTACTATACTTAAAGAATACAGCAGTTTTGTATTTGCCAATTGGATTTAAAACTGAACCAAAACCCCTCCAGTTCTTTGTCTGTACAGGTTCTAGTTTTTCCTTATACTTACTGTCAAGTTTCTGTAATGTATTAATAGAAACTAGACTACCTGCAGCCCCAGTGTCAAGAATGGCATTCATTTCTTTTCCACATATAATAACAGGTGCTCTGATAGGTGTTATTTTGTAAGTATCATGAGTTACATCTTTAATTATTTCAGCTTCCTCAATGGAAGTTAAAGATGTGTCTGTATGAGGTATAGCATCATTCAGGAACATTATATCCTGTTCTAATACAAATATCTCATTTTTATCATCACTGTAGGATATGTTACTTTTGCAATCCTCACTGGATTCCACATTTTCATCTTCATGATTACTTGGTTCAGAATTCTGTGAGGTTTCAATAACATTTATTCTTTTCTTACATGTGTGACCCTTTACCCAAGGTTCATTACATTTTTAACAAGTGTTATTCTCCTGTCTCTTTGGGACAAGGGGAGCTGAAGGTTTTTTCTTCTCCACTGGTAATTTACTTGTAGTAGGTTTTACCACGTCCACACTTTGTCTGTAATTGTTATACTTGGTTTCATATTTTTGGTTTAATAATATTTCATTTCATATATTAATGAATCCAGAGGTATCTCTGATGGTTTCAGTTCTAGCTACAATAATGTCTCTAACTGATATAGGAAACTTGTATATTATTTTCTCTTTCAACCCAACATAATCCATTTTTGGATCCATAGCTTTCATGATTTTTATTAAATTCATTAAAAAGACCATGGGTTTATCTCCAGCATTTGGATTATATCTGGCTCTTTCATACAATATTTGTTGAGTGATTCTGAATTTTGGACCACCAAATTGCCTTTCAATTAGTGCCTTCCATTCATTCCAAGAATAATTAATTCCCTCACTCAATACAGATTCAAACCATAATAAGGCCATATCTGTAAATAAAGATGTTAACTTTGAAGTAATTTCTTCATCAGGTAATTTGTATGAAAATTTTAAGTTATCAATTCTTTGTATGAATTGCTTTCAATCAGATTTTGAATCCCCGTCAAAAGAAGGGTACTGATCTAACTTAGGCCAGTTCCTTTGCCTAGTTTTTGCTTCCCTAACCTGAGGAATATTGAGTAATTCACTTACTTTAGAAAGATGATCATTTATTTCATCTTTTACTGATTTATTATTCTCAGAGCCCATGAAACTATGTTCATGTTCCTTCATTGGTGTTTCATTTGCATGTTTCATGAAAACAGGTACTCTTGCCACATAAGGAGTGTTATCTTTTATTTTTTCAGTATCTTTCAATATGTTTGCTACTTCTATTTCTACTCTTTGTAACCTATCCTTTATTACTGGTACATGAGTTAGAGTATCATTTACATTTGAAAAAGAGAATTTAACATGTCCCTCAATGGTAGCCATAACATTCTGAGTATGGTCTAATTTACTTTCTGAATTTCTAATCTCAGAAATCAATCTTTTATTCTCATTGATTAATTCATCATTTGAATTTTCCATAATTTTTAATTTATTGGCTGTAGTACCCAATGATTGTGTTAGCTGTAATAATACATTTTCTGTATTATTGTTTGACTCTTTCGAGAACTCTTCCAATTTTTCAATTCTCAATACTAATTTACTTATTATTTTTGATTCCATTGGATTCTATTTCAAAAAATATTCTATTTTTTCTGTGTCCAACTCAGAAGACTCATCATTTGATTCCAATTTTATTTTAATAGCATTATCCTGGTGATCAATAAAACTATTTACATTGTCCTCATGTAAAGGCAAGTTTAACATATTTTTTTCAAATTTATAATCTTTTAAATCATTATCAATCATATCCAATATTTCCTTATCAATCTCATTATCTATAAGTAATTCATTGTCAGGTTGATATAATTGATTATAAGGAGTTGGGTGACTTACCAAGGTCTTATCCCTCTTCCCCTGCCTCTCCTTGCCTTTCCCCTGTAAGGGTGACTGCTGGATCCCTGTTGAGGAGGGCTGTTTTAGTTTTGGGCATACCAATCCCACTTCCATTTGCTGACTGTTATTTTTTGGTCCTCTTCTGGGGCTGGAGGTGTTGCTGTGGTATTTGGTGCCACTGTTTGTGGATGAGACCTTATATCCACTAGAGCCTGGTTGACTTCTATAAAGCCCTGTGCCGCCCTTTTCTCCAGATTGTTGATCTGGTCTACCATATTGTTTACTCTTATTGTTAGGATATTCAGTAGGGTTGAGTGGGAGTGAATTTTCTCTTGAAATGTGTTTTTGGACTTCTTTATTGACACTTGTTTTAAGAGTTTTTCCCTTTCCTCCAGGGACATTGGTGGGGTGTTGTTTATTATTGGTGATTCTTGACCCTCCATTTAAATTTCCTGTAACAGGTCTTTCAGCTCTAGGTCTTAAGTTATAAGGTTTTGCCTTATTACTTACAATGTCATTGTTGTCACACATGTTTACGTGGAATTTTAAAAATTGAAAGTTTAGATATGAAAACTTTAAAAAGGAGTTTTATCAGTATTTATTAATACCACTGAAGACAATTTTATTGCTTACTTATTGGTATTAAGTGAATTTAAAAGTGCCAAAAGTCAAATATGTGTTTATGTGGTCACTTGATTTAACTGGTCTACAATATGTAGCTGTGTTTTTATATTAAAAAGAAAAAACAACTGTCAGTAAGATTCTTTTTCTAATATAAATGAATTTCACAAACCAATAGAAAAGGGATTAAGAGTCCTGTAAAAAGAAAACAATTAATCAGTTTAATTGGTTATCATCTGCAAAGATCACAAATTTAATTGGTCTATTGACAGACTCCCACTAAGAAAAATTATATGTTAAATTAGTGGTAAAAATTTTATCTGCAAAGATCACAAATTTAATTGGTCTATTGACAGACCCACTAATAACAATTATATGTTAAATTAGTGGTAAAATTGTTGATTCAATATCACAATTTTATTATATAACATGGCTTATTTTCCTGAAATCACTATATAAGTGACCCCAACCTGTTGTAATTATCCAAATATTTCTATAGGGATTTTATTTACTTGTAGCCTCTTTTTTGAATTTTTTACTTACTGGAAGATAACCAACAGAATTCCTGAGGAAAAGCCCCCAATTGTCAGGCTGAGGTCAAGTACTAAGACGTGAACTAGCTTGAATGGTCAGTTTTCTAGAAGATTTTTATGGTCCTTATATGAATACTGTAGTACAAATCCAATAAGAAAGCTATAACTCAATATAAGGGTCTCAGTAATTCTAATTTCACTAATTATATATGGCTTACAATCTTTATAGTTGGTAGAAAAATAGATTTAATAAATTCAGATACTATTCAAAGACTTTATAAGTACTATTGATATGTATTGTAATTGTATTGGTTATATGTTTAAATTGTAATGATAAAGTATGTCAAAAACAAGACCCAAAACCTCCTCCTTTTATACACAATAAGTTTGTCAATGAATCCCTTGATTTACCAGTACAATATACAATTAATGAGGCCTCCATCCAACTAATAGACATTTCCATAAACATCCCTAGTGACCCATAACATAATTAGAAAAGTAACTCCCGCCAAAATCCTGGAATAATAGGGAAAATCCATCAAAATTAAAGAATAAGTAAAAAATAGAGTATATGCGTATTATACATCAATATAAAAGACTAAAGAGGGAAAATTAATGTTAATAAGAGCTTAATAATTAGGGGGATTCACTGTAGAAATGATGGGGCTGATCCTGACATTATACTACGTGAAATTCCCATTCAAAAATGACCAAAATTGACTGAGAAACCACCTAGAAACCCAAAAAAGGGTGTGAGATGTGGGGTAACTACATGCAGTCCTTTGCAGGTGCTAGCACGGGTAAATCCTTGACTAATTTTAGGCAAATTTAAGCATGGTAGTGAAATAAGGCACCAAGAGTGAGGTTATTAATGAAATTAGTGCATATAAAGAGGGTCAATGCATTATTAATTAAGCTAGGACACTAAATAAGCACCTGTCGCCTATTTTAGTGTGTTTCCCCACAGTGGGCGTAGAATGTGGGGTAATTATAGTGTGAAAAAGCTAACTTTTCTAAAAATGAAGCTATTCACATGGGAAAAAAGCAGGCAGTATGTGGCCAGTACACAGAAGCCATTTCTGGCATAAAAAACACCAAATTTGAAAAGTGTTATTTTTATGCATTTAAATAGCCAAATCAATAGTCCTAAATGAGACAAATTGATCTGTCAAAGCGCATTTTTGACATTCTCAAATTTATAGCGCATATAGTCAACTTTTAAGTGAAATAAAGCGCATTTCTTGTTTTTTGCATAAAGCAGTGAAAATAACAGCTTTAAGTGTACTTAAAAATTATGTAGCCTTATACTTAAGGTTCTTAAGATTACCCTAACATATTCCAACCTAATATTAAGTACATAAGACTTATAAAAGGTGGATATATGCATGTATATAAGGTGTTATAATGGCATATTTTGTATATTATCATAATTTTACTTATGTATACTGTTTGTGTACTCTTAATTATTATTCCCATGTATAGTTCATGTGTTTAACATAACTTATAAGTAATTCTTACTCAGTCCTGGGGATATACAGGCTGACAAATTCTTTGGCTATATCATATGATGCAAAATCCACATTTTTCCTGATTTCATCACATAAACCCTCAAAGAATGACATTCGATGAGTGTGGTGTGGTTTCTTGGACCATAATTAATCTAAGGCTTTGACCGTTAAGTTGGTGTCTTCAGTTTTTGGTGGATCATTTTCAATTGGCCATTTGACCTCAGTAGGAATTTCACGGACTGGCCTAATGGTTGATGCTACATGAATCTCCTCTGTGGTCTCCATCCCCTAATAATAATAATAATAAAAGGAGAGATCAATAACCATTGAAGTAATACAAATATAAATTAAAAAAACTTTTACCCCAAATTCAGGGTCAACCTTGAGGAACAATGGTTTTCTCTCCACCACCTCTACTTCCTCTTCATCATCATCCTTGATGATTAACTTTCGTCTCTTTGACATGGAAGCTTCCTCCCTTGCTTGATCTGCAGCACCTGTGACACCCTTTTCCACTTTGTCCACTATCATCCTTTGATTCCCTGAGGCCACATCCATTGCCCAATTATTTATCTCCAACCTCTCCTCTTGACTAAGTCCCTCCAACTCATCCACTGCCAAATTGCTAGTAGTAGGCTCGTCCCATATGTCTTTGACAACAGCCTTTGAGTTGGAGATTGACCAAAGCTTTGTATTATTAAATGGCTCAGCATTATAGTTGAGAGCCAAGGCATTACATGTCACTCAAGGCCATCCACAAAACTTGCACTTCTTGTGAGGACCTTGAGATGATTTACTCTCCACACAAAATAAGTCCATGGCCACACAGGCTGTACAGGACATCTTAAATTGCCAAGTGGGGAGCCCCCCATCAGCTTGAGGGTGAGGAGGTGTAGAGTTTGGGTCAATATGTTCAGGCATTATAATTTTAAATAGATAAAGCAAAAATTAAAAAAAATTAAGAGGGAGATGATATTAGAAGGTTGTTTAATGAAGGGTTCTCATGCTCAACAGAGCTTGCATTTTATACCTGGGCATCTGTCACGCCCCACATGACACTCAAAGCAAAAGTACCTCAATTACACCACTATTCAAGCCTAACTCCTAGTGATACGCAAAAAGAAATCTTGGAACAATTACCTTATATTGTGTTCTCAAATTAGTCCCACTATTCAAAATTTAAATTATCTTAAAAAATAAAGACACTTACACTTTTCAAACTTAAGCAATGTACATGCAGTGTAATGCTAAGGACAAGGCAATCTTCAAAATGGATAATTGTGTGTCTGAGGGTAAATTAGGAGGTCTGTGATAGAAGGGATATAACTCTAGATGATTTATGGGAATTCCGGTGGATTAAATGGGTCTGTGGGTATATGGTGGCTGGGTAATTAATGGGTCAGTGCAAGGAGGTATAGGATATTTAAAGGGGGTTACTTTGGTTTGAATTTCTCTAGAATCAAATTATAAAATATATTTGTGATAGTAGTTAAATTCTTATTAGGCTATTATTATATTTGTCATTTTCTCTCTTAATAATCAATTTTATTAAATCCTAAATACTTAAATCTTCCCTTTGAATATTAAGTTGCAACCCTTTGCGAGATTCACCATAATAGTTAGTGTCCTTACATTATACATTAATTATTCCTCAAAAATTATTAGGAACCATTCTTAGGTACTCAGCTCTATCTTTGAATCACTTCCTCAAGGTAATCCTCTGTGCTTTGAAGTTGTAATTTCTCTCACCCTTTTATCTCACTTACTTTTGGATAATCCTTGACCTTGTGCATAGGTTGTCCAGTGACAGGAGGGTATTGCCATTTTTTTGCCATAAATTTTTTTCTGAGTTAGAAAAAAAATGGTGATCCCCTCCCCCAGTTATGCTAAATAGCAGGGGAGGGTATTTCCAAAAAAAAATTGACATAAAACATTTTTAATTCATTGTCTTGTAACTTAATTTTGGAATTTTCCTATTGAAATTCATTATTTTTGAATTTTTCATAATCCTCTCATTGAATCCTAACCTTCTCCCTCTCCAAATCTAAACAATCTTTCTTGATTTCTAAAAAAATTTCTTCCTTTGATTGTGAATAAAACCACTTCTTTTCCTCAAAAAGTAGTTGACATCCTGCAGTTTTTTCATGAGACTCCAACTTCATGATTTAAATTTGTGCTTTTTCTTTTTCTGCAACAAGGAAATTAGTGAAAAAGGAAGATTTTGTTGAATAAATGGAGAAACCAACAAAGATTTTAGATATTTGTGATGCCTGGTATAAAAATAAGAAGTTTTGAGTATAGAAATTTGAGCAGGAAAAGTTTCTTAAAAACATAATAAAATGTAATAGACTTACTTTGGTGTGAAAGAGAAAAATTTGATTTGGAAATGAACTGGAGGAGAAGAGTTGTGATATGGAGTATATGAGTAAAGATGGAAGGAAGGTTGTGCACAGCTGATTGGGAGGATGTGGGTACTTGTGGGCTGAATAGTGGTTAAGAAAATTGTACAAAAGTAGGATGTATTTGAACAAATGTTTGAGACCCCAAGTACCAAATCAGTCATGTTTCAAGGCATGTTTGTGTGACTTTTTTCAAATGAAACACACTAGGCGTGTTTGGTAATGTTTGAGACCCCCCCTATTATATGTTATAACATCAACTTATAATGTAATTAGTTAATTATTTAATTAAATATATTAAATCCTAAAAATAAATACTTTAAAATAAAAATTTATTGAGCACTCTTTGAACTCCCAATGGGGTCAATAAATAAATAAATTTAAAAAGTAGACATTTTATATAAATTGATTATTTTAATAACATAGTGATGTTATTAAAATACTTGTTTAAAATTCAAATATTATTATACTAGTAAAAGTAGTTAATTTACTTACTCAATATTGTCTTAAACTATATTAACTAAGTATAAAATTACATGTCACAAATAGTATAAAATTATTGTTTCACTAAAAGTTGGATTTAATACAATATAACAGAATTGTAACATGCTTTTTAATTACTATAGCTACATTTTTCTATTTTTTATCAAATCAGTATCCTAGTTAGGCTATTACATTTTTACAGGGTTTAAAGGGTGGATACATTAGGGGGTATCAATGTTAGAAATTTTGATTTTTTTAAAATGTATTTCACAACACAAAAATAAAGCTACAAAGTTGATGTTGTTTTTCAGTAAAAAGGTGTTTTGGGGGCACAATATGGCATATTTTAAATAACAATCATGGTTGATTTGGTGGAAAAATGAATTATTTTGAAATAGAGGATTTCTAACTTTGATACCCCCTATTGGGTTTCTTTTATTCTGTTTTAGTCAATGGTTACATAGCAACCCTTATTTTCCTTATTATACTTCATTTAAATTTTTTTCCTTCTTTTATTTTGTATATAAACTTAGTAACATCTCAGAGGGCCTCATTTGCCTATATAAAGTCTTTGGTTTCTCACTTTGTAGTCTGCATTAGGGGGCATCAAAGTTAGAAATCTTCCATTTTAAAATACCTCTTGTTTCCACCAAATCAACCATGACTATTTTTTAAAATATGACATATTGTGCCCCAAAAAAACCTTTTTATTGAGAGTTAATGTCAAGTTTGTGGCTTTCTTTATATAAGTATTTTATTATATACAAGTGTTCATAATAAAATTATATAAGTATTTTATTATATACAAGTGTTATATTAATTTATTGGTTATATAAATTTTTATATACAGTTAAATTGAACATAATATAATATATTCTACAAATAATGGCGCATTTTTATGTATTTAATAATTATAAATTTATATTTAATTAATTGAAAAACATATATTATAATTATAAGTGTAAAATTGACTTATAATATATTTAAATTAATTATTTAAATTTATATATTAAATAACACCTTTCATATAATACTAAACAATAATTAATGACGCTTCTTTTGACCCTTAATTGTGTCAGGAAAAACCAATTAATTAATTTATACTAAATTGAGATTAATTACATGTTTTGTTGTGTCAAAGTATTTCTTTTGTTTCACTTAAAATATCCTTAAATCAGACTGTACCATCTGTTTGGAATTATTTTTCTCATAGTTCCTATGTTCCAATCTTGTTTAGTTATTCACTATTTTTACTTACTGATTTAGGAATTAATGGCAGGAAAATTGGATTCTTAATTGGGGTTTTAATTATTTGTTTCATGTTTTTCTCTACATTGTTATGTTTCATTTACTCTTTGATATATTTGTTTTATTATATTCTAACTATTGTATTTACAAACATAGTGGCGCTTCAGAGGACCCATTGCCTATAAAAGGGCCTTGGATAATCCCCTGTAGCATCATCACTTATTATACACTCCACAAATTAAATACTATTTTACTACGTTTATATTTTTTTATTAGTAATACAATTCTAATTAAAATTCTATATAACAAATTAAAGGTTGCTTTAAGTCTGATAGTAATTAAAAGTGTTTGCCGCGCAGAACCCTTACATTAAATAGTATTATTATTAATAAATTCTAAGTTTTTGTCATCCCTCAAAGTTGCTCGCCGTTGTTTCCCTCTTAAATAAATTAAATATTTTATTGTAATTTATTTCTTTTATTTTTCCCTTGTCCTCCTCCTTCTCTCCTCCTTTTCTCCTCTTTTTCTTACCTTCTTCTAGATGACTGACCGACAACTGGGGACCTTTCCAAACGACGACGACGATCGAGCCTGGCGACAAACGACAAAACGCACGGACCACCTAGCAAAAACAAAACTTTTGCGGCGACTGTGTTTCAAATTTGGGTTCAATTTCTTAGGTTTATATTATATTAATTTTTATATTATTTTGAAGTGATTTTTCGATCACTATAGTAAGTTCACCTTTGCACCTCTCACTCATATTACTATATTTTTACTGCAATAACAGTGATTGTGGCTTAATTGCTGATTCACTGAGTGTAAGTGTTCAATTATTAAATATTTTTTTTTCCTAGTTGACCATTATAGAGTGTTAAATCCTTTTAGTCCTAGAAGAATTAACATTTTTTGTTAATACAAATTGAATTATTAATTTTATTTTTTTTATTATTAATTATTGTTAATTTTGGTTGACTTAAAAGTACATTGTGCTTAGTCCCAAATATATTTCCATATTTAATATTGGTAATTAATTGGTTGAATTAACTTGATTGTTATTCCCAATTTAACCTTGCAATCCATTTTTTTTAAAATTAATTTTTTATAATTATTACTTTATATTGAAAATTTTTTTTCTATAATTTAATTAATAAAATTTTTTTTTATTATTTGGAGCAATTATTGACTAAATTTTATTATTTTTTTTTAATAAATAAGAAGTAAATTAAAATCTTCCCACTAGTATGTCCAACAATTTGGCAGAAAAAATGGATAAAATGCAAGTGGATGAAATAGAAATTGACTATGATGCTGACACTTTAAGTTCTTCTAAAGTTGGTCATAAAAAATCTTATGCTAACACTAAGAATTCACATACTGCAGGATGTGGAAATGACAGGAAATGCAAACAAACCAAACCCCCTTCCCCCAGTACCACAGAAGGAAGTAAAGCCTCTAGTGCCTCAAGAAGGTCTTCCAAAAGGCTTCAAAATAAAAAAGCTTCCTCTGCCACAACAAATCAGCAACCTATCCAGTCATATAAAAGAGTTGAAGACAGAAAATATGACGTACAAAGCAAAGGTAGACACCTTGTGGGATCAGGTCCAAGAACTCAGGAACCAGATTCAGGCCCAGGCCCCTCCTCAGTTGCCTCCCAATCAGCCTCAGTTTCAGGCTCAACCTTCACAGCCACCCAGCTCAACCATCCAAAATCCAAATACTATGGAAGTAGAGCAATGGAAATGGGATTATCTAATGAGTCACTACCAACAGAATGTGCAACACCCTCCTCATCATCAACATGGCCCATCCAGAACACCCAATTTCCATCCACCTCCTCATCCCTACCAACAAGGCAGGAGAAAGAAGGCCCAAGCACAATCCCAAACCCAGTCCCAGGGGAAGTTTCCTCCTCTGCCATGGTAAGTAATTTGGTTGATAGTCACTTGGGTATGTTTTCTAATAAATCTTCTTCTGCAGGTAATATTATTGAACATGGTGAAAGAACAGTTAAACCTGTTAAAAGACAGCTTCCTGTAACTAGTAGCCCTATTGATGTAATTAGCAAATTGTCATTTGATGAACCTTTACATTTAAATTCTACATCTTTAATTAATCCTTCTCTTGCAATTAAAAATGATTCTGTTCCCCCTGAAATCTATACCTTAATTGAAAAAACTTCTGAGGAAATATTGAAAGATACCCTTGATTTTAATGTTGTGAAAGACAAACATGTGAGAGATGTGTTAATCCATGAAAATGATAGATTAAATAATTTACACTTGCAATGTAAAGTGAGTTCTTCTGTACAAGATACAGCTTATTTAAAAATCAAAGAAACCTTGAATATTATTCTTAGTCAACAAAAACAAATAAGAAGTGACCATAGAGCTATCTCAGATAGAAATATCAGTCTACATAAGACCTTGAGTGAATTGAAACCCCTTATTGAGGAAAATTATTCATTCAAGAATGAAATAAAATCTCTGCAAAATGAGTTTAAGAAGCTAAAAAATGATTTCCATGCACTAAGTACCAAGCACTCAGTTTCTGAGGACAGAAATGTTCTATCTCTTGCAAAAGTAAATGACCAGATGTCTGAAATTCCAAGAATAAGAAACTATGTGTCTGACCTGCAGGAAAAGTTCTCAACCTTAACCATCAATAATGAATTAAATGAGATTTCTGTAAATAAGCTGCATAAAAATAAAGGGAAAAAACCTGAGCAAAGCTCATCCTTTCTTCCTCATATTTCAACCATTAAACAAACTGACAATGAGTCTGTAAAATCTTTTGCTACTAGCAAAAAATCTTGTGATGGTCATGCACCAGCTGTTTCTGTAAATAATGAAATTTCTGAACACCTGGCTAAACTTCAGGAATTATTAATAATGAATAATTCAAACCAAAAAGTGGACCATCCCAGTAGTCAGAAAAATTGGCCTAAGTTAGACCAATATCCTACCTTTGATGGTGATTCTTCCTCTGATTGGAAACACTTTATCCAAAGAATTGATAATTTAAAGAGATCTTATAAACTACCTGATGAGGAAATTTTTTCTAAGCTAATTTCTTTATTTTCCAATGTAGCCTTGATGTGGTATGAATCTGTCCTTTTAGATAACAATCATTATACATGGAATGATTGGAAATCCTTGATTGAGAATCAGTTTGGTGGTTCAAAATTCAGGTTAGCTCAGCAGAGACTGTATGAGAATACTAGATATGTATCCTCCTCTGTTGAAAAGCCCATTGTTTTTCTGATGAAAATAACTAAAATCCTTAGAGCAATTGATCCAAAGATGGATTATGATATTTGGAGAGATAAAATCTTGTATAAATTACCAAATTCTCTTAGGGATTTGATTGTTGCTAGAACTGAGCATGTAAGGGAAAATTCTTCTTTCATTAATATCTGTAATGAAGTACTGCTCAACCATAGATATGAACCAAAGAATTACCTTGGTAAATCTTATAATGATCAGAATAAACCTTCTATAAAGCTCCCAGAAAAATCTGGTAAACCCTCTGCCCCAGTTGCACCTAAAAAATATGCAACAAATACTTGTTATAAATGTAACAAACCGTGGCAGAAGGGTCATGTTTGTGACAAGAAAATTCATCTTGTTGAACAAAATGAAGACACTGATGAAGTTGAACTTGATGTCAATAATTCTTCCAGTGACTGTGAAAGTAATATCTCCTATGACAATGAATCTGTTAAAGATGTTTTAATGTTGGAACATGATGTCCATTATTTAAATAATATATCTGAAGATTGTGTATATAATTTATCTTCAGTAGAAAATGCTGAGATAATTAAAGATATTACTAACAATTCTATTCCTATATCCCCTTTAAAGGCACCTGTTATCATTAATGGTAAAAATGTTGATGTAGTTCTTGATTCTGGTGCTGGAGGAAGTGTAGTATCTGAAAAAGCTTTGGCTTCAGTGGATAAGGAATATTTGAGTAAATTATTACCTATAACTTCTGAAAAATGGAGAGGGTATGGTTCTACTTTATTTCCTATCGGCAAATAAAAAACCTCTGTATTCTTCAAATATAATGGTGGTTTTGTCAGAGCTATTTGTGAGTTTGTTGTCATGAAAAATGATAATTTGAGCAATTGGTTTATTATGGGAAATGATATTTTAACCATGTTTGGTGTGAAACTGGACCCAGCAAATAATTGCTTTACCTTAGGAATGAATGGGAAAAGAAAATTCAAAATTTCTTCTCCTAGAACTTCTGGGCATTTGTTGAAATCTTGTAACTCACTGATCCAATGTAAAGGTAGAACAACAACTAAAATGGATGATTTATTACATGAAATAAATACCGCTTCTTTTGGTGATCAGTTGACTAGTGAACAAAAAGATTCTATTGTTGCCTCTATTACCTCTTTCCCTATGGCTTTTGCTCATGGTTCTCATGTCTTGGGAATTGTTCAGGAAGAGATGAAAATTACCTTATCCTGTAATTTGAGTGATATTCCTCCTTCCCTTAAGAAAAAATCATATCCTGCTTCTCCATCAAAAAAAAAGATATTGAAGATAATATTGAAACATTATTGAAAATGAATATCATTGAGAAAGTGGATGTCACCCCCAAATATTGTGTCATCTCCCCAGTCTTGATTTCTTATGAAAAAGATAAAGCTAGATTTTGTGGAGATTACAGAGCTTTAAATACTTATACTGTTGATGATATTTATCCTTTACCCAGAATTAATTCAATACATGCTACCTTGCAAGGTGCAAAATTTATTAGTTGTCTGGATGGTAATAAAGGTTATCATCAAGTTCCAGTTGAGAAAAATTCTCAAAATTTTTTGCTTATTGCTACTCATATGGGAATATATAAGTATGTTAGGATGCCATTTGGCCCTAAAAATGCTCTTTCAGTTTTCCAGAAAGTCATGGATAACACTTTCCATCAAGAAATTATTGAAGGTTGGCTCATGGTTTATATTGATGATATTATTGTTTTTTCTAAAACTTTTGATGAACATATGATTCACTTGAATAGAGCTTTCCAAAAAATGGATGAAATCAATATGACCTTATCTTTAAAAAAGTGTAAATTTGGTTTTCAATCTTTGAAAGTCCTTGGCCATGTTGTGTCAGGCTTACAAATTTGTGTAGACCATAATAAAGATGCTGCCATTCAAAATGTGAAAGCACCAACTTCTGTAAGAGAAATCCAAAGTTTTTTGGGTATGTGTGGCTATTATAGACAATATATTAAAAATTATCAGGTCATAGCCTTGCCTCTTACAAAACTGACCAGAAAAGATGTTGCTTTTCTCTGGAATAATGACTGTCAAAAAGCTTTTGATACATTAAAAAGTTGCTTAATGACAGCCCCTATATTGGCTCTTCCAGATTTTAACAAGCCATTTGTCCTTTATACAGATGCTAGCTTTATTGGTGTGGGTGCTGCCCTTCACTAAAAGCAAATTATTAATGATAAATACTCAGAGGTTGTAATTTGTTATATTTCAAGAACCTTAAGAAATAGTGAATTGAAATATGGTGCCACTAAATTGGAGTGCTTAGCAGTTGTTTGGGCTCTTGAGAAACTTCATTACTATTTGGATGACCAAAAATTTGAGTTGGTAACTGACTGTAGTGCTGTGAAGTCTCTCTTAAACCTCAAGACACCTAACAGACATATGTTCAGGTGGCAACTTGCTGTTCAAGAATACAGAGGAAGGATGAAAATTATCCATAGAGTTGGAAATGTTCACTCTAATGTTGATATGCTCTCCAGATTTCCTCTGCCAAATAATGACTCCAATCCTGCTTATGTACCTGAAGATGATACTGTTCATATCCATGGTATATTTATAGTTGATATGGAAGAGGAGTTATTACAGTTAATACTGGATTCATATGATAAAGATTCTGATTTAA
The DNA here is from genome assembly GCA_030280995.1 of Hemileia vastatrix. Classification (NCBI taxonomy): domain Eukaryota; kingdom Fungi; phylum Basidiomycota; class Pucciniomycetes; order Pucciniales; family Zaghouaniaceae; genus Hemileia; species Hemileia vastatrix. Next base: position 21,508,485 of record JASXTE010000001.1, on the reverse strand, counting down.
ATAAATTGGTTACTATTTTAAATGATCCTAAGAATGCTTCAATTCAAGCATTAATAAAAACTCTTCCTGCAAAGTACCAAAATGCTTTAAATAAAGGAAAGTTCTCTATTGAAGATGGTTATATATATTATAGAAGGAAGCTTACCAATGTAATTGTTATTCCTCCTTCAATGAAAGAAACTATCCTCAAACTTTGTCATGATGACATATTAGCTGGTCATTTTGATCTTGAAAAAACATTGATTAGAATCAAAAACACTGCATGGTGGGCTAATATGTCTGAAGACACAAAATTATATGTTGAATCTTGTGATTCCTGCCAAAAATCTAAAAGGTTAACAGGTAAGAGAGCAGGGTTATTACAACATATTGAAACACCTAGTGCTCCCTGGAAAATCATTAATATGGATTTTGTCACTGGTCTTCCTGTTGCAGGTAAAGACAGCTTTAACTCTTGTTGGGTAATAGTTGATAGATTCACAAAAATGTGCAAATTTATTCCAACCCACAAAGATGTATCCACCAAAGAATTAGCTTTCTTATGGTTGTCTTACATGTTTAATATTATTGGTTTTCCAAAATCCATTATCTCTGATAGGGATCCAAAATTCACTTCTGAGTTTTGGACCTCTTTGATGGATATTTGTGGCTGTGAGTTAAAATTGTCTACAGCTCACCATCCTCAGACTGATGGTCTAGCTGAAAGAATGATTCAAACTCTGGAAAGATATGATTAGAAGGTATTGTGCCTTTGGTTTAGAATATAAAGACAATGACAGATTTATTCATGATTGGGTCACTCTTTTGCCTGGTCTTGAATTTGCATATAATAGCACTGTTCATTCTGTCACTGAGAAAAAGCCTTTTGAGCTTTGGTTAGGTTATGTCCCAAACACTCCTGCTCAGATTCTCAATAATAAATTACCTAAGTTGGAACTACACCCTGGTGTAAAATCTTTTATGCAAATGCAACAGCTATGCAGAAAACATGCTCAGAGTTGTATTGATAAAGCATTTGAATATGAAAAGAAAAGATGGGATAAATCCCATAAAGAATACACATTTAACAAGGGTGATGAAGTGTTGATCTCTACTGTCCATTTCAATTTACAAGGTAACCACAAATTAAAAGATCCTTTTGTAGGACCATTTGTTGTTAAAAGAATGGTTGGTGATAATGCAGTAGAAGTTGTATTGTATTCTCCATATGATAGGAAACATCCTGTCTTTCCCATTTCTTTGCTTAAGCCTTATACTTCCAACAGTGACTTATTTCCAAAAAGAAGAGGAAGACCTAAGAAAAACCCTCAGGAAGTCACAGAAACAGCAGAAATTGATAAAATTCTCAATGATAGAATTATCACTTCTGAGAGAGGTACTGAATATTTATTGAGATATAAGAACAAATCATCTGAACATGATGCATGGATACCTGGCAAGGAAATTTCAAATCTGCCTACTCTGTTGAAAAAATACAAAAAGAAAAAATCTTAGCATTTTTTTTATTGTTTTTTTAGAGTGAGGGAGTGTCAGCCAGGCTATTCCAGGAGTCCAGTAAAAATGATATGTAACTTATAAAATCTGAAAGAGTGGGTAAGAATTGTATTTAATGAATATAAATTAATATTTTATTGCATAATAAAATTATATAAGTATTTTATTATATACAAGTGTTATATTAATTTATTGGTTATATAAATTTTTATATACAGTTAAATTGAACATAATATAATATATTCTACAAATAATGGCGCATTTTTATGTATTTAATAATGATAAATTTATATTTAATTAATTGAAAAACATATATTATAATTATAAGTGTAAAATTGACTTATAATATATTTAAATTAATTATTTAAATTTATATATTAAATAACACCTTTCATATAATACTAAACAATAATTAATGACGCTTCTTTTGACCCTTAATTGTGTCAGGAAAAACCAATTAATTAATTTATACTAAATTGAGATTAATTACATGTTTTGTTGCGTCAAAGTATTTTTTTTGTTTCACTTAAAATATCCTTAAATCAGACTGTACCATCTGTTTGGAATTATTTTTCTCATAGTTCCTATGTTCCAATCTTGTTTAGTTATTCACTATTTTTACTTACTGATTTAGGAATTAATGGCGGGAAAATTGGATTCTTAATTGGGGTTTTAATTATTTGTTTCATGTTTTTCTCTACATTGTTATGTTTCATTTACTCTTTGATATATTTGTTTTATTCTATTCTAACTATTGTATTTACAAACATAGTGGCGCTTCAGAGGACCCATTGCCTATAAAAGGGCCTTGGATAATCCCCTGTAGCATCATCACTTATTATACACTCCACAAATTAAATACTATTTTACTACGTTTATATTTTTTTATTAGTAATACAATTCTAAATAAAATTCTATATAACAAATTAAAGGTTGCTTTAAGTCTGATAGTAATTAAAAGTGTTTGCCGCGCAGAACCCTTACATTAAATAGTATTATTATTAATAAATTCTAAGTTTTTGTCATCTCTCAAAGTTGCTCGCCATTGTTTCCCTCTTAAATAAATTAAATATTCTATTGTAATTTATTTCTTTTATTTTTCCCTTGTCCTCCTCCTTCTCTCCTCCTTTTCTCCTCTTTTTCTTACCTTCTTCTAGACGACTGACCGACAATAATGAATTATTTTTTTTAAAAAAAATAATTTTCATGATTTTCCAATTCACAACTTGGTGTTTCTCTTTGAAATTCACTATCTTTTTGTTTTTTCTGATCAAAGATAAACTCTTTCCATCTCCTCTGTCTCAAATTTGAACTTTTCAAAATTTGATTTAAGCAAAAATAAAATAAAAATTTCTCCAAATCTAAGGCCTGTTGATCTTTCATTAGCCTATGATCAAACTTCATCTTCTCAAATTCAACGGCATTTTTTTTTCAATAGAGGATTTTTCTGAGAAATTTGAATAGAAAAAATTAATAAATATGTTATTGAAGAAGGTATATAGTGATCAAATCTTACTTATATCTTTTTTCTCAAAATAATCATCAAGGTATCTAAAAGTGCTGGTAGAAGTATGACCATGTTTTAAAAGATGGTTTGAGTTTATTGAATTTGATGCTCAATGCTTTAGTTTGGAGTTTGAGCTAGAGGGTTCAGGCAGTTCATCTGATGTAGCTTCCAAAGCATGATTGTCATTTTTGGAATTGTAATTCTTTTTTGAAATTTAAGTTCGAGTAGGAGGAGACTAGAAAGGAAAGAATGAGAAATTTAGAGAAGAATTGATGAAAAAAGAAAATTTAAACATACATCAAAATATGGGGGCTCTGAGGACTCATATCTGCTGTGAAATAACTGTTCTTCTTGATAGTTGGGATCATCTTCAGCTGAGCTATGATTAGAAGCTGGAGGGGATTGATGTTGTTGAAGAACAGGTGTGTTGGGAGGATTATTAGATGGTTGAGAACCAGAGGGTATATTCTTAGTAGTATTGTGTAGAAAAAAAGGCTTGACATCAAATCAGAACTCAAAAAGAATATCCATTTCCTCATAGAAAGTACACATGACATTGAGCTTTTCAGAAATAGTAGTAATTCCATTCTCCAAATCATCATCATCAATACCAAAGCCAATGGAAGTGGAAGTGGCATCAAAAATGAGTCTTTTTATATTTTGATTGATAACTTTTGAACCTCTCCTTCATTGTCTTAGAATTGATGTCAATTCTCCCTTTTGTTTTCTTTTTTTACTTCATTTGCCATCTGCAAGAAGCCATTGACCTATTAATGAAGTGTCACGCGCCACGTGACACTCGAGGCGAAATTAACTCAATAAATCAATAATATCGAGTCCTACATCTATACTCGAAGCGCAGAAATCAATTCTCCATAGCAACTGCGATTTTTTCCTTTGTGTACTTACTATTTAACTGCGCTAGCCTAAACTCTAAATCTAAATTAGTCAATCTCCCAATAGGGTACCTTAGTCCTTTTCAATAAGCGACGCACAGCGCTAGGATCAACGAAATAGTACAGTAGTAGTTTTTCATTAAAGTTTTGTTAATTAATTAAAAAGGGGTATATTGAGCATGGACGGATATTTAGTGAAGAGGGTCTAAGTGTATGTTAGTAATGGTCAATGGAATGGGAATACTGCGATGGAAGGGAGGTCAATGCGAGGAGGAACAAAGGATATAAAAGGAGTTTGGTATTTGGTTCGATATTCCTTAGAATTAAATTATAATATCGTATTTACATTAATAGTGGAAAAACCTTAAAAGTTAAATCATTGTTATTGTATCTTTCTTTTACCTTCTCAATATTCATTTCTAAATCCTAAATCTTTGACTATTGAGTTTCCAACCCTTCGTGAGATTTTAAGAATTATTATTACCTTGGAACTAGTTTATAATTCTTCTCGAACAAACCTCGAACCTATAGCTATTACTTTGAGTGACCTTCGAATAATTTCCTCAAATCATTCCTCTGTGCTTCGAAGAAGTTTCTAAATCCCTCATCTCACTTTCAGGAACATCCTCGACCTTGTGCGTAGGTCGTCCGGTGACAGTATAATTTAATTCTCCGTAGTTCTCATTCTTTGCACTACTACGTCTTTTTTAGGTGCTTCTAAAAAATTTTAAATGGCACCTGTTCAACGCACTCCTCCTACGGGCGCTACTACTAGAGCTCGCGCTAGAGGCAGGCCAACAGCCACAAGGTCTGTTTCTCGCACTCACTCTTTGGAACCACTCGACCTTAGGGAACGGCAACACTCAGTTCAATCTGTAGAAGACATTCCACAAGATTTTGAGGATTCTAGTGATGAAGAAGAAGGAGAGGATACAATGCATGAGGCACCATCCGCCCCTGCCAATCACCCTTCTGGCCAATCCTCAGAACCGGGACCATCTAACTCTCTGGAAGATTTCATGAGACTTTTTATGAAAACCCTTTCAAATCCAACGTCTTCAGAGGGATCTAAGTTCAAAACTCCTTCTATGAAATCTCCTGACAAATTTGACGGAGATCACCCCGACAGATTGCGACCCTTCTTGCAAACCTGCAAGCTACTGTTCCATAATGACCCTCGAACCTTTAACAGCAACCGATCAAAGGTTGTTTACGCTTCTTGATTCCTAGCCGGGAAAGCAGCAAGATGGTTCGAACCTTATCTACTCATGCTTTCTTCGACAGAAACCCACTTACTTATCAATAATTGGGAAAAGTTCGAAGACCAACTTTTTACGTTGTTTGGGGATCCTAATGAAACGGACAACGCAGAAATTGAACTTGATTTTCTTCGCATGAGTGATAATGGTAAAGCCTCTGAATATATCTCGAACTTCAGAGCACTTCAAACTCGAGTAGGTTGGAATGATGCTGCCCTTAAGTATCATTTCAAGAAAGGACTTCCTTTGAGGATTCTGGATCAATTAAATCTTCACGGTCAGAAGATGACTACTTTAACGGATTTAATGGATCGAACCCTCAAACTTGACGGCGTTTATCAAGGACGACTTCAACATCGTCGATATGCCAACAAATCTCAAGGCCTAAATTTTAAATCGGGACCTTCTTCACACCCACGACCAAATCAATCCTCCTCGACTCAATCCAAACCCAATAAGGGAAAGGATAAAACTCGACCAAAAGGCTCAACCCCAGGCGATATCAGCAAAGTACTGGATCCTAAAGGGGAACTTAAAGAAGCTGAGAGGAAGAGAAGAGCAGATAATGGGTTATGTATGTATTGTGGGGGTAAGCACAAGTTGGAAGACTTTGTAAAGTTGAAGGAAAGAGAAGGTACTAGTTCGAAGTCAAAAAACTAGTAGATAGTTTACTTGTGTGCAAAGCAAACTATCTTATCTCTCCCAGTGCACAGAACCTCCATGTCTTAAGGACTGGAGTTGCCTTAAACCGCTTGAGATTCATTCTTTTTAAGGAGGATATCCCCTTCAGTTGTCTTATAGACTCTGGAGCTTCAATTTCTTTTGTTAGTTTATCTTTTGCCGAGAAGCTTCAACTAACATTTACAGATATCGATCGAACTCCCATCTATTTGGTCGAATCAGAGGAACCCAAATATTGGGTAAGTAAGAAAGTTTTATGGGTTTTCAACTTTCCGAATTTTCCCCCCTTCGAGTGGGAATTATCAGTCTTGGACGCCCCAAGGATGGACAATACTATTCTTGGCCATGACTTTTTAACGTATTGGAATCCCGAAATTGATTGGACCCGGGGATTGATCACCCCACGCTCTAAGTATATTTCTGATTCTTTAATGCAGGTCAATAGGGAGTTAAACAACCCGCCTGACAACGTCCTGCTAGAGGACAAATCTCTGCCAGATGACTTGCAAGCATCTGTACCTTCTTTAAATGAGCAATTGGCTAACCCTTCTAGCTCGATGACTTCACTCGAAGAGGATTTAAATTGCCTCGAAGTAATCGAATTATGCTCTCTCAATACAGGTATCACCTCGACAGATTCTCTCAAAGATGAAGAGGATGACCAAATCAACGTTGAAGCCATTAAATCAACTCTACCGGAAATCTACCACGATTTCCTCGATGTTTTCTCAATCCGCAAGGCCGATAAGTTACCACCTCATCGACCCTACGACCATCAAATAGAGTTAATAGGCCCAGTACCTCCGGCAGGTCCTGTCTATTCTCTATCGAAGGACGAATCTCAAGTTCTTCGAGACTACATTGCAGAGAATGTAGCCAGAGGTTTAATCAGAGCCAGTAAATCTCCAACCGGCTCCCCAGTCCTCTTTGTAAAAAAGAAGGACGGTAGTCTTAGGTTGTGTGTTGACTATAGACAGCTCAACACAGTCACAAAGAAAAATGCATATCCTGTTCCTCCTATGTCATTACTTCTTACCCTTTTCAATGGTGCTAATTTCTTTTCTAAAATTGATCTTAGAGGCGCTTACAATCTTATTTGCATTGCGGAAGGTCATGAACCACTGACTGCAATGCGCACTAGATTTGGTAGTTTTGAATATTTAGTTATGCCTTTTGGATTATGTAACGCACCTTCAACTTTTCAAACTTTTGTTAATGATATCTTTCAAGATGTTGTTGAACAATTTGTAGTCGTCTATTTAGATGATATTTTAATATTCTCGAAAACACTGGATGAACATATTCATCATGTTCGACAGGTCCTAAATCGTCTTTGAGATCATGGTCTCTACGCCAAGCATAATAAATGCGAATTCCACCTCAAATCAATTGATTTTTTGGGGTTTACGTTGTCCACTGACGGTTTAGTCATGGATGACAAAAAAGTCCAGAAAATCCTGGAATGGCCTGAGCCCAAAAACATTAAATCACTCCAAGGATTTTTGGGTTTTGCAAACTTCTATAGAAGATTTATTAAAGATTACTCTAAAACTATTTCCAATCTTACTTCTCTTCTTAGAAAAGATATTCCTTTTGTTTTTACTTCTACAGCGCGAAAGGAATTCGAAGCACTAAAAACGGCGTTCACCACAGCCCCAATTCTTCGGCATTTTGATCCTTCGGCCTCGACAATAGTTGAGACAGATGCGAGCGATTATGCTATTGCAGGGGTCATCTCCCAATTAAATCCTGAAACAAATTTGTTTCATCCTGTTGCTTTTGAGTCACGCAAACTCATAGCCGCGGAATTAAATTATGAAATTCATGACAAAGAGCTTTTAGCTATTATCCATTGTCTTAAAAAATGGCGTTCTTTTCTTCTCAGCCTAGATAGTCCTTTTCAAATTTTAACTGATCACAATGCTTTGAAATACTTCATGTCTTCTAAAGTGTTAACCAGGCGTCAAGCCAGGTGGGCTGAACTTTTGTCTGAATTTTCTTTCTCTATTTCCTATCGCCCAGGAAAAAACTGCATTGTCCCAGATATCTTGTCACGTCGGGACGACGTTTACCCACAGCGGGGGGATGCATTTGCTGACAAGAACCCAGCAAATGTGCAATCAATCTTCAACGAATCAATGTTAACAACTCATCAACTTAATTCGATGACAATTCAATCTTTTCGAAATCCACTATCCAACATCCTCGAAGCTCAGTCGAAGGACGATTATTGTTTAGGGTTAAAAGACAAAATACTCTCGAAGCAAGGGGCCAAAAGATTTAGTATTGAATCAGGTCTATTAGTCTTCGAAGGTAGAGTAGTCATACCCGACAACAATGAGATAAAATTATGGATTTTCAATAGTCGACATGATTCTCCGTTAGCTGGTCATTTTGGGGTTGATAAAACCTACCAGTTAATAGCGAGGGATTTCTTCTGGCCAGGTATGACCAAGGAAATCAAGGCCTATATAAAAGCTTGTTACGAATGTAATAGGAATAAGGCTCCCCATCACCGGAAGCATGGGTTGCTTCAACCACTTCCTATTCCCTCTAAACCTTGGGAATCTTTATCGATGGATTTCATTTCTCAACTTCCTATTTCTAATGATTTTGATGCTATATTAGTAATAGTAGATAGATTTTCAAAAATGTCTATTTTTGTTAAAACCACTACTACTGCTACAGCAGAAGATTTGTCAAAATTGTTTCTAGAATATGTATTTTCTAAACACGGCTCACCAAATGACATTATTTCAGATAGAGGCTCATTGTTTGTATCCACATTCTGGACCCAACTGTGTCGACAACTCAATATCACGAGGAATCTCTCCACGGCCTATCACCCTGAAACCGATGGTCAAACAGAAAGAGTTAACCAAATCCTCGAACAATATCTTCGAATGTATGTCAGTTACCAACAAGACGATTGGACCACATGGCTACCATTGGCCGAATTTGCTTATAATAACTCGACTCATTCTTCGACACGACAATCTCCCTTCGAAACCATTTATGGACGACATCCTCGATTCAACTCAATTCATGTAGGAACTAATCATCCTGCAGAACATTATCTTCGAACTATATCACGACTCCAAGAAGAACTTAAAACAAATTTGGAATCAGCGATTCGAAGATACAAGGAACAGGCCGACAAACATCGACAATCTGCTCCTTCCTTTAAACCAGGCGACAAAGTATGGCTCGATGCACGAAACATCCGAACAACAAGACCATCAAAGAAACTGGCTGAAAAGCGCTTGGGACCATTCGAAATTGACTCTGAAGTCTCTAAAACTGCATTTCGACTCAAGTTACCTCCTAAATGGCAGGCGATTCACCCTGTTTTCCATGTATCTCTCCTGGAACTGGCTCGAGAAATATACCCGGGCAAGAACCAACCCCCTCCGGAACCGGTCGAAGTAGAAGATCATCTAGAGTGGGAAGTAAGTCGTATCCTTGATTCAAGAATACGCAAGGGGAAACTTCAATACCTCGTGGAATGGGAAGGCTTCCTCAATGACTCAGACAAAACATCCTGGGAACCAGCCATCAATGTTTCTAACGCTCCTGAACTCCTAAAAACTTTTCATTCAAAATATCCTTTAAAACCAAAAGCTTAAAATTTCTTTATTTAAAATTTTCTTTTCTTTTCTTTCTTTCTTTAAAATCTAAAACACCTCTTAAATTTCTTAGCCTTGTTTTCTTTTTTCTCTCTTCTTTTTCTTTCTTCTCCTTCTATAAATTTCCTCCAAAACCAACCAAAAATAAAATCAAAATTAAAATTAAATACAATAAAAAAAATAAAATAAAATAAAATTAAAATTAAAATTAAATAAAATAAAATTAAATTAAATTAAATTAAATAAAATAAAATAAAATAAAATAGAATAAACATAAATAATAAAATAAAATAAAAAACTCATAAATCTCTCTAAATATTTTCTTCTTTTCTTTTTTCAATTCTTTAAATACATTCTTTTCTTAAATTTAAAATTCTCTTCAAAATTTTCTCTTTAAAAAATTTTTTATTCTCTCTTTTAAAGACTTTCTTTTCTTCGAATCATCAAATCCTGTATGGCACGACCATTTCCTCGAACTTAACTTCAACCCCTGAATCTCCCTATAATAATTCTTCGAAACAAATAAATCTTCTTTTCAAACTCTCTTAAATTCTACCCTTTGTTTTTTTTTCTTTTCTTTCTCCTCTTTTTCAAACTAAAATTTCTTTAAAAAAAAAAAAAAATTTTTTTAAAAAAATCCTCAATTTAACAACTCATCTCAATCACAAAACCGTTTCTTTTTCTCTCTCTTTTCTTACATAAAAATTCTCCTTTTTAAAAAAAAAAAAAAAAAAAAAAACACTAAAACTTCCTTCAATTAAAACAACCTTTTTTTCTTTCTTTAAAATTCTTCTTTCAAATTCTAAAATTTTTTATTTAAAACTTCTTTTTTCTTTTTTTTCTTTTTCTCTCTTTCTCAAATCTTGTAAAATTAACAACATTCACCCACAATATATAAAAAAAAAAAATAATACTAATAATAAAATAAAATAAAAATAAAATAAAACTAAAATACAATTTTTTCTTCTACTTCTTTCCATCTCCTTTTCATTTTCAAATTTTTTCTTTTAATTTTTCTCGAACCAATCTTTTCATTTTCTCCAAAACTACCCTTATCTCCTTCCTGCATTTATCAAATACCTCCTCCTCTCCTACCGGAACCACCTCTCCAATCTCCAAGAGCTCCTCCGCCACGTCGAAGGAAGCAGCGTCAATAATAGCGTCGACCTCCCCACATAGTTCTTCCGCGAACCTTACTCGTCGACCTTGACGAGGTTTCTTCGACCACACCTGGTCCAGGGTGTCTTCGGGCTCTTCAACCACTTCCGTGGCTGGAGGGTTTGCCTCAGTTGGTATAACCGGCGCAGGCTCCGCAATCGGCTCTTCCAGGTTATTCGATGTCTAAAACGCGACTCATCAGTAACTTCATCCTTGAAATAAAACAATTAAAACTTACCTCGAAGATGGGATCAGGCTCCAGAAATAACCTGGGCACCACTCCGACTTCTACCTCTCTCTCTTCCTCATCGTCCTCGATGACCACCCGACGTTTCTTGGGTGCCCGCCCTGGAACAGGGACTTCATCTTCATCCTCCTCCACCAATTCATCGACCTCTTCCTCGACACCTCGCTTCGAACTCGTGGCCTGGGTTACCCAGGTTGAGATCTCGTTGTTCATCTCCTTATCATTTTCCCCCACCGATTGTTCATCTTCAATCGAGACATCCCAAATGTCTTCAACCACCTCTTTAGTCTTTGGAACTACCCAAAATTTTGTTTTTGTGAATCGATTTTCGATTTCCGCGTTCTTCGTCAACGCATCGCACGCCACTCGCCGCCAACAGCAAAACTCGCATTTCTGGCGAGGGCCTCGAGTCGCCGTACTTTCGACACAGAAATATTCCATGCTTTCACAAGCCGTGCAAGTCCGTGAAAACTGTCGTGTGATTATTCCCCCATCCGCTTTAGGGTGTGGAGGCATGGGTGTGGGGGTAGGGCAGTTCATTATAAAATAAATAATTGAGAGATGTGGGAAAAAAGTATTAGACAAGTGAAATTAGTGTGGGAAGATGGTTCAAGCTCAACGGAGTTCGCGTTTTTATACCCGGGCATCTGTCACACGCCACGTGACACTCGAGGCGAAATTAACTCAATAAATCAATAATATCGAGTCCTACATCTATACTCGAAGCGCAGAAATCAATTCTCCATAGCAACTGCGATTTTTTCCTTTGTGTACTTACTATTTAACTGCGCTAGCCTAAACTCTAAATCTAAATTAGTCAATCTCCCAATAGGGTACCTTAGTCCTTTTCAATAAGCGACGCACAGCGCTAGGATCAACGAAATAGTACAGTAGTAGTTTTTCATTAAAGTTTTGTTAATTAATTAAAAAGGGGTATATTGAGCATGGACGGATATTTAGTGAAGAGGGTCTAAGTGTATGTTAGTAATGGTCAATGGAATGGGAATACTGCGATGGAAGGGAGGTCAATGCGAGGAGGAACAAAGGATATAAAAGGAGTTGGGTATTTGGTTCGATATTCCTTAGAATTAAATTATAATATCGTATTTACATTAATAGTGGAAAAACCTTAAAAGTTAAATCATTGTTATTGTATCTTTCTTTTACCTCCTCAATATTCATTTCTAAATCCTAAATCTTTGACTATTGAGTTTCCAACCCTTCGTGAGATTTTAAGAATTATTATTACCTTGGAACTAGTTTATAATTCTTCTCGAACAAACCTCAAACCTATAGCTATTACTTCAAGTGACCTTCGAATAATTTCCTCGAATCATTCCTCTGTGCTTCAAAGAAGTTTCTAAATCCCTCATCTCACTTTCAGGAACATCCTCGACCTTGTGCGTAGGTCGTCCGGTGACATGAAGGTGGATATCCAATGTAGGTGGACTTCTCACATCCAAAACATGCATTGTAATTTGATTTAATTTTCAAGGAAGTTGATGATGATGAGATAATCTCCCTTTTTTAGCTGTCCAGACTTTGGTTTCTCTGGTGAGGGGCTTGCATTAGAGGAAGACCTTTGTGATGTAGCATTTTTTTGTGTGTTACCTTTTGAGTGTTGGATTTTCTGAGAGGAACTATGAAACTGGTATGTTACAAGAAAAGAGATTAAGGGGTTGAAAATATAAAAAAAGAAAGAAAAAAACATGTCTGATCAAAATGTCACCATAAAATATTTCAAATCTCAGTGAAGGGTTGTATGCTGAGGATTGATGATGGGATAGAGGTCAGGGTGTTGTCACATGTGACAGGGACAGGATTAGGAAACAATGGGATGTTGTGGCCAACATGATGTGGTTGTGAAAAAAAAAATCAGGAAAAAAAAAGTGCTGATGTGTGTGGTCATAACTGACACCCACCCATTTTTGAAATAAGTAACTTTTTTTTTCAAAATTTAAGTGCTGATTTGGTTTGAAATCTACTCTTGAGTGATGAAGTGTGGATTTGCCAGAACTGATACCCCTTATATATATATATATATATAATGATATCATTTTCTTTCATTTTTTTCCATGCTTACATTACATATATATATATATGTTTAAACTACTAACAAACAAGTTCATCCATTCAACTATTTTATAATAACATTCCACCTTAACTTCCTTTCACTCTAAAACATAACATAGCATAAAACAGTCAAAACAGTACTTGATGATTAAGATACAAATAATATTAATAATAATAATAATAATAATAATAAATGATTTAAATAATCAAAACCAAACTCTTATAAATCTGCTGTACTAAAAAAAATACTTGATAAAATATGAAATCTTAATCCCTTGATTTGATTCATAAAACATGTACTCCCAGTTCTCTAACAGAATTTTATTTAAGAATAAGAATAAGAATAAGAATAAGAATAAGAATAAGAATAAGAATAAGAATAAGAATAAGAATAAGAATAAGAATAAGAATAAGAATAAGAATAAGAATAAGAATAAGAATAAGAATAAGAATAAGAATAAGAATAAGAATAAGAATAAGAATAAGAATAAGAATAAGAATAAGAATAAGAATAAGAATAAGAATAAGAATAAGAATAAGAATAAGAATAAGAATAAGAATAAGAATAAGAATAAGAATAAGAATAAGAATAAGAATAAGAATAAGAATAAGAATAAGAATAAGAATAAGAATAAGAATAAGAATAAGAATAAGAATAAGAATAAGAATAAGAATAAGAATAAGAATAAGAATAAGAATAAGAATAAGAATAAGAATAAAGATGGTGTGTAAAATTTTTAGAATTGAAAAAAATCTAAATTATAGAATGATCAGTCTTCACATATTAATCATTACAATTTATTATTATTATTTATTTTTCATTAATCTATCTATCTATTCATTTATGTATTTTTCTATGACAATGTATGTATGTGCCTATGAAGAGTAGGTAAGGCAAAAAAAAAAAAAAAAGAGGAAATAAATAAATAAAATGGGGGGGGTGATGATGATGATGAAAGAATGAATAAAAAAATGAATGAATGAATGGATTAAGAGGGACGATGATGATTTCGACCTAATCCAATTTTTCCACCTTTAGCGATCCAACCCAAATAAATTTTATCTTCCTTTCCTTTCCCATTCTCCATCTCACCCCCACCACTTTGACCACCGCCACCCAACTCCAAACCTTGAACCCATTTAACCGATCCCTTAGAAAACAATTCAATTCTTCGATTCCCTAACCTGATTAAAAATTCAATCTCATCCAACGTTTGATGAGATGAATTAAAATTGAACGATCGAAATTGAGTGATGATGAAAGTGAACCATTGAGGTCTTGTTGTCTGTTAGTCAGTTAGTTAGTTAGTTAGTTAGTTTGATTGATTGATTGATTGATGGGTGGATGGATAGGTTGGTTATTTTAACCAAAAAGATATGATTTGAGAGTACAAAAACACACTCACATACATATATATATATATATATATATATTGTTTGTGTGTGTGTGTTGAAAGTCAAGATATCAGAGTTTACATAAAATCAAATCCAAATAATAAATAAACATGAGTTACACAGACACACAACAACAAGAACAACAAGAACAACAACAAAAAAAAAAAAAAAAAAAAAAAAAAAAAAGAAAAAAAAAAGGTATGACTATATATATATATATATAATAGTCATCAATGACTGACCAACGGTTTAGAAGCAACAAGTTTAAGACCTTTACGATAAAGAGCTAATATATCTCGTTGAAGTCCCGAGTAAGGTGGTGGCATGTTTGGAAAATGGTAAAGATGACCACTGAACCAAGTTTTGATATAGTTCAAGATTCCCTTCATATACTCATTAATATTCATTATTAAATTCATAGTGGTGTCATTAGAAAATGCTCAACTCTCTCTAAAAAAAAGGAAAGAGAAAGTTTGTATACATAAATAAATAGATAGTTCTTATAACCAATATAAAAAGCTTTATTAAATTTTTTAAAAGAGTATGAAACGATAAAAAAACAATTGCGAGGACTTGTTGCAACTCACTGTACATACATACACACACACACACACACACACACATATATATATATATATATTGTATCTCTTTATTTATAGTAAGAACAAACATCCTTAAACAACTAACCTAACCTAATTCATCTTCACCACCTCTGTAACGCTACAATCAAATCCACACATCTCCCTCCATGCCCTCAAACACTCACACACAGATACAACACTCCCAACAAAACATATTTAAGATATAGCTTTCCAACCGGCTCTAAGTTGAGCAATAGCGGCAACCATTCCAAAACAACTAGTCCATAATTCATTCGAATAAAGTCCTTTGGGAAGTGACCTATATAAATATGTCCAAAAAATAAATAAATAAATATTCGGATCGTCACAACCCCAACCATCAAAAAAAAAAAAAAAAAAAAAAAAAAAAAGAAAAAAAAAAGAAAAAAAAGAAGATAGAGGAAAAACAAGCAAACCAATGGATAGTCAAAGGAGCATAAGCCAATTGAACAATTAACCCATTAACCAAAGCTTCCCTCCTCCTCCTCCAACTTTCATATCCAACACTCTTCAAACTTTCTTTTCCACCACCACAAACACTACCACTTCCGCCACCGCCATTACTACTACTAACACTACCGCTCCTCGAAGATCGACCAGAACTACTACAATTCGAATTCCTTCTCTTTTTCTTCCCTTGTTGAAGTTCTTCATTTAACATTTTAAATTCTTCTCTAATATGTAATATTTCTAAAAAAACATAAGTTGCCCAGGCTCTACAAGATATCAAGCCAACCTTTGATATAGTTGAAGAAGATAAGTTGAAGATTTTTTTTGAAGCCAATAAATAAGTATGTTCGAGCTAAGACAACAATAACCAAAATAGAAAAGGGAAAAAGAATGGATATATATTGAATGATGGATCATATATTGAGGATATTGATTGGAAGAGATTGAATAGACTAACAGGGTAATAGATAAACATGGAAACCACCTGAAGTTTCTCGATCAATAATAACTTTTTACTACTAGGCCGCAGATCAGGATCCCTGAGAGAAATATCCCATTGAAAGATGGGCAACAAACCCAATAACCGAAAACTGGATAAACCGAAAATAAAGGAAAAGAAAAATAAGTAAAAGAAAAAGAAAGAAAAAGAAAAAGAAAAAGAAAGAAAAAGAAAAAGACATTGTTCGAGCTTCAGATATAGAGCGTGACAATTTAGCCAATCCATCAGCAAGACGAAAAGCGCGTAAAGAAGAATGATTAGGGGTATGATTGATGAGCCAAATAGCGGCGATGAGGGGAGATTGGAATTTGAAAATTTTATTTGAGCTAAGGGAGAGGAAGAGTTGACTGAGGAGGGAAGAAGAATATTGGATGAGCATCAAAGATTTATCAGCCCCCGAAGTGGTCGCGACGAGGCGTGCAGCATGAGCAGAGAGCTGGGAAGGAGAAGGCTGAGGAAAGAGTTAGTAAGGATGAGAGTGATGGAGAGTGAGGATGAGAGAAAGAGAGACCATTGTGGCGAGTGTGATGGTGGTTGGCTTTGTGGAGGGGAAATGTGCAGTAAGACAAAAGCGAGGGCGATGAACAACCGATCGCCATGCATAAAATCCATCATTCTTCTCTCACTCTCAACGCAAACAAGACAGCAATCACCACAATCTGCCACAAAAGATAGATGCTATTAAATATCTAAACAATAATCCATATCAACAATATCTCTCAAACACCAACCATCAACATCAACCAGCCTTTGCTAGGGCAATCAGTTGCTTTGCTTTTCTTTTACCCATCTCCACAAATGCCCGAATACTTTTAACATATACAGAATTCATACGTCCTATGCCTTTTTTTTTTTTTCTTTTTTTTTTTCTTCCTTTCTTTCTTTCTTTCTTTTTTTTTCATCAGTCTATTACTTAAAGCTAATATTAAATATCAAAGCTTCTATCGGAAAATTAGAGACGGTATCGTATTGATTGATGCTTTGATCCAAGAAACAGACGTCCATTTTCCTCTCAGTCTCAATCCCAATCACTAGCACCTTTCAGTGGCATCGCAGGACTACGACTGCGTGACCGAGATCTTTTCCGGCCTCTACTGGAAGTCCTCCCCCAGGATGATCCCAAACCGTTATCTTCGCGCTTGCGCGAATGACCATTGGAAGGTGGGTAAGGTGCACTATTATGTCCCCACCGACTGTCATCAGGTCCGCCACCATTTCTATGATTACCAAATGATCTTGCTGCACCAGACCAACCTCGATCAGGGTTACCCCATCGTGGTCCGTCAGGAGCTGAGCTAGCATTTCTAAAAGATCCACTGGATGGTCCAGATCGTGCGCCGAATCCAGAGTTACTTGACGCACTATACTGGCGAGAAGAAAATCGGGAACTAGCACCTACGGCGCTGGAAGGATTTGCAGAACCTGATGGAAGAGAGGAAAGGATAGCGATGTCTAGATAGTCACCGACTACAAACTTGATGTCTCTGAGGGTTTTAGAGGCGGTGGCGGAAGGGACAGCCGATCGAGCGAGTTCACGGGAAGAGATGGTGCCTAAATCTTGAGCGCGAAAGCGAGGAGGACGATCATAACGGGGAGAATTATTGCGAGCAGACTCTAGGAAGATGAGACGGATGTTAAGTTTAGAATTATGAGCATTGTGGCGGAAAGAGGAGGAAGAATCGAGCATTTGAAGACAAAGTTCTCTGAGGGTGGTATCTTTCCTAAATTGAAAGGAAAGAACTATAAACCAAGGGGGATGAGGGGAAAGAGGATAGATAGTGAGAGAAGATACCAGGCATAAATGAGAGATTGATCGGCATGAGGGAGACGATCGGGGGAGATGAAATCGCGGTCGATGTCATGAAAGGAGCCGGCTTTGAGGAAGACGCGTACGATAAAAGGACAGGTCTGATGGAGAGAGATGAGAATGAATGATGGTGGTGGTAAGAAAGTAGAATGGACGTTTGTACCTTTTCCCTGTCGATGAGTGAGTGGGGATGAGCCATGGAAATGAATAGAAAAAGGCGCAGATTGAATGGCAGGAAGGGGACAGTGGATATGCATATTACCCTCTATGCATATTACCCTCTATGCATATCACCCTCTATGCATATCACCCTCTATGCATATCACCCTCTATGCATATCACCCTCTATGCATATCACCCTCTATGCATATCACCCTCTATGCATATCACCCTCTATGCATATCACCCTCTATGCATATCACCCTCTATGCATATCACCCTCTATGCATATCACCCTCTATGCATATCACCCTCTATGCATATCACCCTCTATGCATATCACCCTCTATGCATATCACCCTCTATGCATATCACCCTCTATGCATATCACCCTCTATGCATATCACCCTCTATGCATATCACCCTCTATGCATATCACCCTCTATGCATATCACCCTCTATGCATATCACCCTCTATGCATATCACCCTCTATGCATATCACCCTCTATGCATATCACCCTCTATGCATATCACCCTCTATGCATCTTGCCCCTCACCCTTCGTCCCCCGGCAGTCCATTCAATCCAACCACGACCATGAGTTCTGTCAGTACGATTTCTCTTTCTTTCTTTCTCATCTCAATCCATCTCAATCTCAATCCATCTCAATCCATCAGGAAGCATGGCTCTTTTTGTTTGCCGTCATCTTGGCTGCGGTCCTCCTCTTCACCGCTGTCTTCTATGTCCGTCCTCTTTCTTCTTCCCTCTTCCTCACTTATAACTTCTTATATATATATATATATCTCTCTCTCTCTCTCTCTCTCTCTCTCAGATCATCATGTTCTCCGATCTCGAATGTCCGTCCTTCCTACTCTCTTCCCTCAACTCCCTCTCTTCTCATCCTTCTTCTTCTTCTTCCCTCAGGTGACTATCTCAATCCAATCGATCTCTGCAACAGGCTCAACCAGGTAATCTCTCTCAATCACTTCCTCTTCTAACTCACTTATCCTCCTCTCTAGTTTGTCTTGCCTGAAATGGGCGCTCATCTCTTCCTGGTCATCACCTTTCTCATCGGTTTTCAATTCATTGCCCTCATCCTTAATCTTCCCCTCGTCGTTTGGAACATAAGAAAGTAGGGCTCTTTCTCTCCCTTTCTTGTTGGATAGGCAAAGTGTTCATATTTTCCATCGCCCTTGACAGATTGATCAACAAAAATCATATGTATGATGCAACGGAAATCTTCAGAACAATATCCTTACATAAAAAAGAATCCTTCTCCAAACTTGGCTTTTATTTCCTCAGCTTTTTCTATTATCTGTATCGGTACGCTTTCGGCTGTTTTAATCACCTCTTCTCCCTTTTTTGTTCTTCCTGGGGGCCCTAAACTGCTTTCTCTCTCTCTCTCTCTCTCTCTCTCTCTCTCTCTCTCTCTCGTTCTAGGATGATCCTCGCATTAGTTGCTGATGAAGTTTAAGCCTCAAAAGTCAAAAAAGAAAACGATGTAGTTGCGAGCATATAAAAAAGTGCAAACATATGAACTTTCTAATGACATCCTTCCTCATCTGCTCATGCAGTAAATAATCTATCTTGCCCCGAATGATCTATTAGTTTTATTCCTTTCGTTACAATAATCTATTATCCTTATGGCGGAAAAAATTATTGATCGAACACCTATCTGCAGTGTTTTATGATGATCACTCAACTATGTATTTAAAATTATTATTTATAGACTACTTAAAAGTTGTGAAAATGAACACCGTCTAGGGCTTTTGGAGATCCTCTTCTTCCTTAATCACCTTAAAAAAAGGGTTATCTTTATCTATGTTTAAGTTGGGGGGAGGAGCTAGAAATTGTGGTGATTGATGAATTGAATGCTTGGCAAACGTTACATATTTGTATTTATATGTTCTCCTATCTTTATATTATTATTATTATTATTTTATTTTATTTTTCGAGGTGTGTGCGTGGAAGGGAGGAGGAGGGGGAGGAGTGTTCTTGAATGAATACCAATTTGATTGTTAAGCAACGTTTATTTTTTTACTTGTTCATTTTTTGAAACCTAGTGATCAACCATATAATATATATATATAGATGTTTTCCTAAGGGGAAGATATATATTGATATGATATGATAAGTAACTATGTGTGTATTCTTTTTCTTTATTTTCTTTATTTTCTTTTTGAAAAAAAAATAAAAATAAGAAAAGGTAAGGTAAGTTAAACACAAATATATATATATATATATATATATATATAATTTGAATAGGAAAAGGAAAAGAAACAAGCAAGAATCTTAATAGGACATGAATAAATGTTTAAGATAGGATTGGATTTCACGTAATTCTTGGTTGAGGTAAGAGATTTAATTTGGCTTTGTAAGGTTTTTAGTTGGTTACATAATAGATTGATTCATTTGCATGTTTTTTTTTTTTTTTTTTTTTTTTGGTATTTTATATTTTATATTTTATATTTTATATTTTATATTTTATATTTTATATTTTATATTTTATATTTTATATTTTATATTTTATATTTTATATTTTATATTTTATATTTTATATTTTATATTTTATATTTTATATTTTATATTTTATATTTTATATTTTATATTTTATATTTTATATTTTATATTTTATATTTTATATTTTATATTTTATATTTTATATTTTATATTTTATATTTTATATTTTATATTTTATATTTTATATTTTATATTTTATATTTTATATTTTATATTTTATATTTTATATTTTATATTTTATATTTTATATTTTATATTTTATATTTTATATTTTATATTTTATATTTTATATTTTATATTTTATATTTTATATTTTATATTTTATATTTTATATTTTATATTTTATATTTTATATTTTATATTTTATATTTTATATTTTATATTTTATATTTTATATTTTATATTTTATATTTTATATTTTATATTTTATATTTTATATTTTATATTTTATATTTTTGTTTCTTTGTTTGGTTTTTTTTATTATATAAAATAAAGAAAATTTAAAATTTAAAAATTAATTAAAATAAAGTTTCCAATTGATGTATCGAATCTAAAACTATAAATCTTGAGTGATTTTTTTGATCTTTATCTTTATCTTTACTGATCTCTTTCTCTAGTCCTATTCCACTTTCTTTTTCCTCCTTTTCTTCTCCATCTTTTTCTTTTCCCTCTTCTCCTTCTTCTGGTTCCTCTTCTAATAATCTGGGTGACATGACAAAAAATGACTTCCTCATCATCACTTCTTTCAAACTTTTCAAACCCTTAATATTTACATACCTTAACAGTTCGTTTTCAATCTTTTTTTGAATCTGAGGACCTCCTACGGATTTTATAGCTGGAGATAACCAAAATATTTTGAATTGATTTTTAAGAGGGTTTAATGATGATGATGATGATGATGATGATGATGATGATGGTGGCGGCGATTTGGAAGGTGGTTGTGATAATGATGAATGAGAAGTAGGAGAGGTGATGGTATAGTTTAACGCTGAGAGAACTGATTGGTAAACACAATAATCCCCTGCTAAACCTTTAGTTGTCGTTTTCGTTTTTTTTATATTTATTTTTTAGAGGCATCGGGGGGGGGGGGGGGGGGGGGTAAAGAAAGAATCAAGAGGAAGAAGAAAAAAAGAAAAAAAAATTAACATGAGATGAAACCTAATTAAAAACAAATCAATCAAATCAAATATTAAATAAATAAATAAAAATCAACGGAATCTATTCAACTCATAAAGTCAGATGATTTATGTTGTATTTACATACATCGCTTCAACTTCTAAAAATAAATTAATAAATAAAAATAAAAATATTAATATTAATAATAATAAAAAGAGTTTTTGAAGGACTATAACTTCAAAAAAAAAAAAAAAAAAAAAAAAAAAAAAAAAAAAAAAAAAAAAAAAAAAAACATCCGTCATCTGCTAGCAGGTTCCAATTCCTCAATCCATTCGTGATTCAAAAATAACTCAGATTTTAATTCCATGTAAACTGACATCTTCAGTGTTCAAGTTCACAGTTTTCTTAGAAGAATGACAACTGAGCTCAAACTGAATCAAATCAAAGATGGGGATGTGGCACCTGTTAACAGGTACCCACAATTATTTTCTGGTGTATTATCAATTGATGTAGTGAATGAAATGCATGTGAAAAAAAAAGTAAAATTAAAATTAAAAGATAATGATAATGAAAAAAGAAACCAAGAAAAGATATTGAAAAAATGGCGAAAAGGATGAATTAAAGAGGATAAGTTAAAAGAGATAATAAGATATAGACACAAACAAAAACAATAGATAGACAGACAGACAGACAGAAGAGAGAAAAAGAAAAAATAATACTGACCGCAACAAACAATCGATTCGACATGATGGTCAAGAAAGAAATCGATCGCTGGTATAGAAGGAGAAGAAGAAGATGATGATGATGATTCTAAAGCTGAGTATTGTTCTTTATCAATTTCAGTTCCCTGTTAATATTATTATTCGTTGTCTTGGTAAGTGAAAGAAAAAAAAAAGGAAGAGGAAGAAATGGAAGAGAAGAAGAGAGAGAAAATTAAAAGTGATGATAATATAAGAAAAATGGTAATGGTTAAAGTTAAAGAATGAAGTTGAAGTTGAAGATATTAAAAATCAAATGGATATATATATATATATATATATGAATGAAAAGAGCAATTGTAAAAAAGCGGAGGGAAAAAATGAAAAATGAAAAGGAGAGTTACTTTTTTCACCCACAAAACCGGAACATTATTTTTTTCCAATTCTTCAAGTTTTGAAGTTAACGTCGGATCAAGTTGAGCGCCATAAGTATTTTCGATACAATGATCGGGCCAAACGGCGATTTTTTCTTTTCCATCTGTTGTCATTCGATAATGATAACTTTTATCGACACCATTATCATGTTGTGTTATAGTTTCGACGGGTGAAAAGAGAGTTGAGGATCGGAATGAGATGTGATTAGGTGGATGATAATCCTGTTTTTTTAAAAAAAAAATTAAATAAATAGCATATGTAGATATAAATCATGTAAGTTATATGACATTTTATTTTATTTTATTTTATTTATTTATTTCATTGATTTGTTTGAAGAAAAATAAAAACATGATTAAAGTCCAATGTATCATATAAGATGGATAAAAACGACAGATTCTGGAGCTTGAAAAGGACTTGAATATTTGTTTAAACAATTTTATTCTATTTTATGTTTAAAGAAACAAAGAGAGGAGAAGCAAAAGATTTTTTTCAATCATCTTTTTCACAATCATTTTTTTTGTGGGAAATTCTTCATCCACAAGCAACAACCAATCATCATCATATGATGTTATATAAATATATACCCCCCTGTTGGGAAGAAAATGAGGACTTGGATTTTAGATTTTAATATTTTTTCCTTTGGGTATCTTCATGCATACAAGATATTGCGGTTCGTTTCAACCAAGATATAGAAAAATATTTTTACATATGAGAAAAAGAATAAAGTTTTCAATCATAATCAAAGAATGATTCAATAAAATAAATCCGATTATATATATATATATATGCGCGCGTGTGTGTGAAGGGAGAGAATAATGATGAGCTTACCTGGCTAACAACAATACAGGTCCAATTAAAGCGGGATGAATCGAGGATACTATAGATCACCGGTAAAATTGCTGGTCCATCAGGTACATTAAGAGCGCCCGTAGGTTCAACGAAATCTCGTTGAACGTCAACAATCAAAAGTCCTAAACCCGACCAAGTTGAACTCCTATTCCTATTTATTGACATGGCTGCTTTCGCCTGCCATAAAAAAAATTAAATCAAAATTCAAAAAAATTATTGATAATAAATTAAACAGAATGAAATATATCACAAAACTAGTAATGATAAAAGCGTTTCACAAAGTAGAATGCAAAGAAGCGTCTACCTTTTTTGGGTTGGGTTAGAATCATTATTCATTTATGTTATGTACATATGGTTATGAGACTTAGTGATTAGGTGTTATGTACATAGTCTAGAGTATATAACCTATGGTGCAGCCGACGCGTCTAACTCCGGTTCACTCCGGACGAAGCGCTGACACTGCTACCATAGGTAAGTAATGAAAACTACGGTTCACTCCGGACGAAGCGCTGACACTGCTACCATAGGTTATGGGCTGTCCCTGATTCGTTACTAGCAGTAATTGTGATCTTGTATATTCCCGGAACCGATTGTGTGCCCCGAGTTAGTCCCTCGTAAAACGTGCCTCCACCTCCGGTAGCCAATTAATTCTTGCTACCGAACACCACCCACGGCCAATTAATTCTTGCCGTTTCCGTTATCCACTCTATATCCTCAACCTTCTATCAATTTCTTTTTTTTCATGCCGAATAATTCAAACAACCCTTCCGACCCATTTCAGTCTAGACCTAAAATTACTCGGGATCGACCGACACTTGCAAGAGAATTAAAGAATTTAGACATTCCCCCCCACATCTCATCACGTGATAGACGTCGTTCTAGATCGTTCTCCGGTACTATTTCCCCCGTATCCTCCTCAAGTGACAATACCGCAAAAGTTTTTTTTGAGCCATCCTCATCTCCGCCACTCTCTCGTGAACCACCGCCTCTATCTAGTGGTATGGACCATCTTACGCCTGCCGTCGATAACATGTCCCGACCCCAACCTACCAATCCCATTACCGAATACAAAGGGAAGGATTGTGGAGTTGTTATCGATGACATTCTGGCGCAAGTAAAACATACCCCTAAATTGAAAGCGGACGGTTCCAACTGGCAGACATGGTTCAAAAGCATCAGCCTTTTCATGCAAAGACGTGTGCGATCAATGAAGTACACTACTGATGTCAACGCTATTTCTAATGCTATTGGGGTTTTTGAAGACGAAATGTGCTGGCACATTATATATTTCACAGTCGAAGAGAAATTGCAGGGATTTATCGACGTTGGCACAACGTGCTACCATGCGTACAATGTCCTTTCATCCAAGTTTGAAACATCAACACACACGTCTCGAATTGCTCTCTTCAATGACCTGTTGAAAATCAAATCTTCACCTTTTGTCGACCCGATTACCCACGCAGATAGCATTAAAAATATCCTGGATGCTTTAAAGCGATCTGGTTTTCGCCTTGGCTACGATGAACTCGGTGCTATCCTCCTCCAACTGTTACTTCCACCTTCTGTCTCTCATCTGTCTCACGAGCTTAACAAACATTTTGAGCTTAGAAAAGATCTGTCACAACCGTCGTATGATGACATGCTCACTGCTCTTCAGAACACCACAAAAAACTCGGTGGTGCCATCCACGTCTATGGTGTCAACTGCACTTGATGTCTCTCTCCAAGACGATTCAGTCTCATCCTTAGCTTTCAGACGTGGTAAAACGGACAGTTACCGGCCACCGAATGCAAAACGCGACCTGTCATGCGATCTGTGCAGATCTACTGAGCACCTGATTAAGACCTGTCCATATAATGGCAATGGGAGCGCTTTCAACTCAGAGGTTTGGGCTCAACGAGAGGCACGCATACAGCAAGCCAGGGCAGCTATGAGTCGTTTCAAACGCACCATTGATGACAGAAGGAACAAGCCATCTTCTTCCAAAGTTCGACTAAACGAAATAGATTCTTCCGCGCTTGATGTCCTCACCACATCACTCAATGAACTTGATCTCGGGAGTGATGAATGGCTAACTGTTTTGGATGCAGAGGGCGCTAAAGGAATTTTTGACACTGGTGCTACGCATCATGTCACAGGAGATGTACGTCTTCTTTCTAACTTTAAGAAGTTACAAAATCCGGTATCAGTTAAAACAGCAACTGACTCGGCCGCTGCTTTTATTACCGGCCACGGGGATATGTTAGTCAGGGGGCATAACAAAAAACTAGTAACAATTAAAAATGTTTTCTTTTGCGACAAGGCAAAATCTACTTTAATATCGCCTTTTGATTTGTTACAAAATGATACATGTCTTGATCTTAACTCCTCTCATGATTTTATTGTTACTAAGAACTCAGATATTTTATTTGTTGCTCCGTTATCTTCTAATGAACGCAAATGGACCATTGACCTAGTATATCCCTGTACACTAGATGTTAATACCTTTGCAATCAACTATTTTAACTCTTTATCATCAGCTACCCTCCCTGCTCCGTCTGTGACACCATCCCCGATTTCGAACATTCCTTATCCTAAAGCTTCACCCGATTCCATTATGGACTGGCATCGTCGTCTTGGACACACCAGTACTCGAACTTTGAAACGAATAGCTAAAATGGGCTTATGTGCCAATGCCCCGTTGTTTGTTCCACATTGTAGACTGCACTGCGATATCTGTGCTGTCTCGAAGAGCAAAAGAAGAAACACTCACCAAGCAGTTAAACGTGATCATCAGATAATGGACTTAATTGTCTCAGATCTGGTAGGACCAATGCTAGACGTCACGAGTAATGGAGAGGTATATGTTGCCACTTTCAGAGAAGCCTATACCACTTATGGTGAGGTGTTTATATTGAGAAAGAAGTCGGATGTTTTTGAAGCATTCATAAATTTCAAGAATAGATTAGAAAATTTGACTGACCGCAGGCTTAAGATCCTTCGCACTGATAATGGCCGCGAATATATGAACAAAAAATTTGCAGATTTTCTATCGATCAATGGAATTGCTCACGAACACTCAATGCCATACCATCATGAACAAAATGGCATGGCCGAGCGTTTCAACGAAACTATAGGTGAAATAGCAAGAACTATTCTTCTGGCTTCAAATCTACCCCAGACATTTTGGCCTTTTGCTTACTGTTGGGCATCATACATTCATAATCGCCTGCCTAATGTACGAGTTACTAACAGCACACCATATCAACTTGTTTTTGATAGGATGGCAGACTTATCTCCCATAAAAATCTTTGGACAGTGGGCCTATGCTCATATTCCATCGGAAAAGAGGACAAGGATGGAAGTGCGAGCAATGAGGGTAAGAGTTGTTGGTTTTTTGGATGGCGGTAAAGGATGGATTTTTTGGCATCCAGACTCGAATTCTTTTGTTCAGTCGGCAATGGCAAAGTTCATCCCTGAAGGGGAAGAATGCTTGGACAATATAACAAAACCTCTTATTTCAAAAGAGCCATCGAATAAAGGTGATCTTAACTTCATACTCAACTCTTTAAAATTTGGGGATTTTACAGCGGAACAGGTCATTGCCACTCAAGACACGTTAATTGATTACATTGACAATCATTCGCTTGAACTCTCTGATCGCTTACCTCGAACATATAAGCAAGCAATGAAACGAGACGATGCTAGCAAATGGCATGCGGCATGCCAAGACGAACTGAACAACATGTCTTCTATGAAAGTGTGGGACATAGTTCCTCTTCCTGATGGCAAAACGGTCACAGGGGCTCGGTGGGTATTCGCTTTGAAAAGAGATGAATACGGCAACATTACCAAACATAAAGCTCGGTATGTTGCCCAGGGTTTTAAACAATTGGAGGGGATTGATTTCAATGACACATTTGCGCCTACGGCAACATTTGCATCTTTGAGACTAATGCTCACTCTTGCAGCCACATATGGATGGCCGGTCAAAACATTTGATGTCACGGCGGCGTATCTCCACAGCAACATTGATGAAGAAATATATATTAAACAGCCGGATGGTTTTGAAACGGATAATCCCGATCTTGTTTGCAAACTGAATAAGGCCCTATACGGCACCAAACAAGCGGCTAGATGTTGGTGGAAACATCTAAGCGGCATCCTGGAAAACCTGGGTTATTCTGCTAGTCACCAGGATGCGAGTGTATATGTATTGTCAAGTAAGGGATCAAAAGGTATGCTGTGGATCCATGTGGACGATGGTGTTGTTGTT
The DNA here is from genome assembly GCA_030280995.1 of Hemileia vastatrix. NCBI lineage: Eukaryota > Fungi > Basidiomycota > Pucciniomycetes > Pucciniales > Zaghouaniaceae > Hemileia > Hemileia vastatrix. The sequence goes on along the minus strand of JASXTE010000001.1, from coordinate 21,480,741 downwards.
GGCAGTAATGATGGTATTTTACAAGCTTTGGAGCGGGATCTGGGCAAGGTTTTGAAGTTAAAATGGAACGACAATATTACATCCATTGTGGGTTTGGCGGTCTCGCGCTGTTCAAAAGGCTTTACGATTCATCAACCAGCTCTAGTCAATAAAATCCTGAATGAACATAACCCGACAGGTCTCATTTCTCATTCTCCCCTGCCAATGGGTTTAGCCTTGGTCTCTCTGAAAGAGAAGACTCATTCCCCGTCTGACCCTCTAAAATTTCTATCAATCATTGGTTCTCTTTCGTACCTGGTAGCTGGTTCGAGGCCAGATTTAGCATACCCCGTCAACTTCCTGGCACGTCATGCATCAAGACCAGGTAAAGCTGAATGGGATGCACTGAATCACCTCCTTCGCTACCTTCAATTCACAAAAAATCATAAATTTCACTTGTTTCCTCATATTACGACTATACCGTCCACTGAAGTTTTTTGTGATGCCACATGGGGCGGTGAGTTTGCCCGTGCTACTGGCGGCCATATTTTGATGATCAACAATTGTCTCATCCTTTGGCAATCAAAACGGCAGTCACGTGTAGCCACTGCTTCTTTACACTCAGAGTTGATGGCCATGTCCAATGCTACCAGGCAAGCCCTGTGGATGCGAAACCTCTTACGTGAAGTAGATCTGTGCCATGGTCCTACTCGCCTATACTGCGACAACAAGGGAGCTATTGTTGCAGCTACGGATAATCCCTCCGATAAACGGTGTAGACACGTAGACAGGGACTTTTATTTTGTGAATGAGCAGGTACATAGAAAAGAGATTAATATTGAATGGGTAGCGTCAAAGGACCAAATTGCTGATTTATTGACAAAAAACCTTGGTCCGAACATATGGAAGGAAAAAAGGAGGCTATTAGGGGTGTATGAGGGTTGATTCTGGTTTCTTTATCTCATTTCTTTCTTTTTCTTTTTCTTATTTTATCTCTATTGTCTCATTTCTTTCTCTCGCGGTAGTAGGAAAATCACTAAGAGGGGGGGTGTTATGTACATATGGTTATGAGACTTAGTGATTAGGTGTTATGTACATAGTCTAGAGTATATAACCTATGGTGCAGCCGACGCGTCTAACTCCGGTTCACTCCGGACGAAGCGCTGACACTGCTACCATAGGTAAGTAATGAAAACTACGGTTCACTCCGGACGAAGCGCTGACACTGCTACCATAATTTAGATAATCCCTTTTACATAACACCTCAAATTTACTCTCTCCCTCTCCTATTACCCATTTAGTTGCTAAATTTCTTGTCTCCACTGGCAGATTCCCTAATAATCTTCCCCTCTCACAATAGCTCTCAACTTAGTCCCTAGTTATAATTTCTGTTTATCTCTTACAGTGTTCCCCCAACCTTGTACTTTCGTTACTTAGTTTTGTCTTGATTCCTTCATGCCCTAAGCTGAGTGAGATTGCATGAAATAAATAAATAAAAACTATTCAATTAGATAATGATTTTCATTTCATATAGGGGATGTTTCATATGAATATGTGTCTTGATCATAGATTGAAACATGTCACTATAGACACAAAATTTACTTCTCTCTGAACCATTTACTTCTGAAAGAACTTCAAAATGTCGTTTTAGAGTGACATCATTGCGCTCTGAACCAATTTCAGGATTTGATATTCTACAGCTGAGGACGTCATCTACACTCTTTTTTTCCAGTTGAGTAGTCACACTGGATGCAAATAGGAGGGAAGATGATCTGAAACCCCCCATCACAGGGTTTGCCCCTGTTTTAGAAAACCGGGTATTTGCGGAGGGTTTTAAGTTTTTTTTTTTTTTTTTTTTTTTTTTTTTTTTTTTGGCAGACAAGACCCAGAGTATTCAAAATCAAGGGTCAATCTTGCTCAGTGGAACGTTTTTGCAATCGCCCGCTGTTGGCACGCTATCTCATGTACTTTTTTTTTTTTTTTTTTTTTCGCAGCTCACTTTCCTTTTTTTTTTTTTTTACTGAGAATTGGTTTTGTTGGTCAGACAAAAAACATTCGCCAACGTTTGCATGTCTCTCGCTTCATGTCTACTGCGCAGGTCACGTGCTGGAAACATTTACCAACTTAAAATACTACAATAAATGTTCGTTTCGTCTTGGGGCGCAACAATGGCGCAACGATTATGCAACAGTTAAGTAACAATTATATTTGACGCTTACAGGTCTTAGGTGGGTCTTAAGTGCAAAAAACAATTGTTTCGTAACTGTTGCACAACTGTTGCGTAATTGTTGCGCCTCATGGCGAAACAAACATGTGCTGTAGTGAAATCTTCCACTCACAAGTCTACAGTACCCATTACGGGCTGCAAACGCTTGGGAGAAGAAGGCACCCAAGAATCTCATCACTACATAGAAACAACACAAAATTAATTCAATTAGCTTTTGATATAATAAGAAAAGGATAAAGTAAAAAAAAATTGTAAGAGAAAATTACATGTAAAAAAATAAAATGAAATAAAACTAAATACAACACAATGAAACAAAAAAATAGAATATATAATTAAATAGAATAATAGGGGGTATCAATGTTCATAGATCTGCAATTAGGGATCAGGAATTTTTTTTCCCAGGATCAGACATTATTAATTACGGAAGATTCTTATCCACTAGTCCCAGGGCTAGTGGATAAGGAATCCACAATAGGGGGTATCAAAGTTAGAAATTTGTAATTATTTAAAAGTTATTTCACAGCACAAAAAGAAAGCCACAAGCATGACATTAATTCTCAGTAAAAAGATTTTTTGAGGGCACAGGATGGCATACCTTAAAAAATAATCATGGTTGATTTGGTGGAAAAAAGAGGTGTTTTGAAATGGAAGATTTCTAACTTTGATGCCCCCTAATAATGCATTATCCAGCCTCTTATACCCCAATTTCCATTCCTAATTCCTGATCTTAAACTCATCACATCCATGATGGATTTTTAAGAAAGTCACATGACTTATAATTTCTGATGCCATCCTTAAGTCTTTCCTCACTCTATGCTACTTAATTTTGGTGGCTAACACTTAAAATTTTTTTCTATCTACACACCCCACCTGCTCATTTGGTGGCAAATTCCCACTTTCCACTCATCACCTAAACCTTCTACTGCCAACCTTTTCTACCAACAATAATGAAGCACCTCTCTACTAGGAAGCAACTTCACACAGCTATGAATTATATCACTTTAGTTTTAGCCACTGACTCTGGGTTGGAAGACACTTTAGCTTATATGTCTTTTCTTTCCAAAAAGCATTATGTCATCCCAAGGGGGCCAAGTCTTTATCATGATCCCAGATATGATCTCTGCTCCATTCTCAACATTCCTCAACTAAACTTCACTCAACTATTTCAAACTTCTCCCAATTCATTCTTCAAACTTTCTCAACTCATCTCCAATCATCCTATCTTCCATAATAATTCCCATAACAAACAGTGTGATCCTGCCTTTCAACTTGCTGTGGCACTATGTCACTTTGGTTCAAACGGAAATGGTGCTGCTGTAAGACTTTTAGATAATCTCTTTACCATAGGATATGGTACCATCATATTATACACCAAGCACTGCATGATTGCTATCCTTTCTCTCAAGTTGCAAACACTTGCTTGGCCAACTCCACAACAGCAACTTGAATCCTCTCAAGTAATGCAAGCTGAAGGTTTCCCTGGATGTGTAGGTTTTGTTGATGGTACAACTATACCTTTGAGTAAAAAGCCTGCTCATGATGGAAACCATTATTTTGATTTCAAAAAAAGGTTTCTTCAAAATGTTCTCTAATTTCACATCCTTCATAAAATAACTTTTAGTCTTCTTTGAAGATACTCTATTGCTGTTCAACTTGTCTGTGACGTCAAAAAAAAGTTTATTGCTTTTCATAGTGGCTGCCCCAGCTCATGTCATGACACTTCTGTCTTCCAAAGAATGAGGATTCCTCAAAGTCCTGACTCATACTTTGATGAATCTCAGTACCTCCTTGCAGACTCAGCATATGCAAGTGGAAAGTACATTATACCTGCTTTCTGTAGTGCAACTTTTGAAAATGACCCCAAAACCACCTTTAATTATCACCTTTCTCAATCAAGAGTACAGCTTGAAAATTATATTGGTATTTTAAAGGGAAGATTTTTTAGTCTCTGGGAACTCAGAATCCAATTTCAAAAAAAAATTGAAATAAAAACTGCAAATCATTGGATAATGAATTGCTTTATACTCCACAATATCCTATCTGATTTAAAGGATGAGTGGAATGATCTTTATGAAGAAGAGGATCCTGAACCAGCGCTGGCTCTCCCCTCCCTTAAATCACAAAACATTCATTCAACCAGCATATACTCTGTCATTATTCCAATCACCCTCCACCATTTTGAAACACGACCCTTTTAATTTTTTGTTTTCACACTCTCCAAATGTCCACTTTGTATACTTTATTCACTTGGCTTGGTATTTTTGTTTGTTGCATATTCATTTTTTTTGAATTTACAGTGAATATCTCTTTTTTGGATGGCTCATTGGTTTTCTTTCACCAGCTCAACATGAAATAACATATTTTCTCAGTGTTTCTTTTTTTCATTCTTTACTCATATCCTTTTCCTCCTCTCCTCAAACATCACTCAAATATTTTGGTTGCATTTTTTTTAACTCATCTCACAAGGTAAGTCATTTTTCTCATTTTTATTGAATTTTTATTTGCTAATCATTATTTTTTTTTTTGTAAGTGCTTCATTTATTTTTTATCAAGGTTAAACTAATTCTTTGTTTTTTCTCTCCCTCTTTTCTCTCTTTTCCTGCTCTTTTTCCCTCCTTTCCCACCTTCTTTACTGCCTCTGTCAGGCTAAGATCAGCTAAAAGGACGTGAACTAGCTTGAAAAGTCTTTGTCTAGAAGATTTATATGGTCCTATATGAATACTGTAGTATAAATCCAACAAATAGTAAAATATAATTCAATATAAAGGTCTCAGTAATATAATTCTCACTATTTTTATATGTGGCTTACAATCTTTTTAGTTGGTAGAAAAATAGAGTTTTAATAATTCAGATACTACTCAAATAACTTATAAAATTACTAATTGATTTGGTTATATGGTATAAATTGTAATGATAAAGAATGTATAAACAAGACCCAAAAACCTTCTCCTTTTATACACACTGAGTTCCCCAATGATTCCCTTGATGTACCACTCCAATACACAGTTAATGACGCCTCAAACCAACTAATAGACATGCCCATCAACATCCCCAGTAACCCATGACATAATTAGAAGAGTAACAACTGTCAAAATCCTGCAATAACAAGGAAAATCCATCAAAATTAAAGAATAAGATAAAAAGAGAGTATATGCGTATTAAACAATAATATAAAAGACTAAAGAGGAATTTTTAAGGTTAATAATAGCTTAATAATAAGGGGGATTCACTTTAGAAGTTATGGGGCTAATCCTGACATTATACTACATGAAATTCCCATTCAAAAATGACCAATATTGACTGAGAAACCACCCAGAAACTCAAAAAAGAGTGTGAGATGTGGGGTAACTACATGCAGTCCTTGGCAGGCGCTTGCACAGGTAAATCCTTGACTAAATTTAGGTGAATTTAAGCGTGATGATGAAATAAGACACCAAGAATGAGGTTATTAATGAAATTAGTGCATATAGACAGGGTCAATGCATTATTAATTAAGCTAGGACACTAAATAAGCGCCTCTCGCCTTTTTTAGGGTGTTTCCCCACAGTGGGCATAGAATGTGGGGTAATTATAGTGTGAAAAAGCTAACTTTGCTAAAAATGAAGCTATTCACATGGGAAAAAAGCAGGCAGTATGTGGCCAGTACACAGAAGCCATTTCTGGCATAAAAAACACCAAATTTGAAAAGTGTTATTTTTATGCATTTAAGTAGCCAAATAAATAGTCCTAAATGAGACAAATTGATCTTTCAAAGCACAATTTTGATATTCTCAAATTTATGGTGCATATAATCAACTTCTAAGTGAAATAAAGCGCATTTCTTGTTTTTTGCATAAAACAGTGAAAACAACAGCTTTAAGTGTACTTAAAAATTATGTAGCCTTATACTTAAGGTTCTTAAGATTAATCTAACATATTCCAACTTAATATTAAGTACATAAGACTTATAAAAGGTGGATATATGTGTGTATATAAGGTGTTATAATGGCATTTTTTGTGTATTATCATAATTTTACTTATGTATACTGTTTGTGTACTCTCATTTATTGTTCCCATGTATATTTCATGTTTTTAACATAAATTATAAGTACTTTTTACTCATTCCTGGGGATATACAGGCTGACAGCCTCAATCCCCCCTTTCTCCCCTTATTCTCTTCCTCACCCCTCGTTCCTCACCTTTACCCACATTTTATCCCCTATCCGCATTCTTTTTCCTCTGTTTAGGCCCCCTATACCCCCCTTTTGACCACCAAAACACTCCCCCCTCCCCCCTTTTAATAGCTAACAAATTTCTTAGCAATTTTTTAGCTAGGTAAAACTGTGGAGGAAGAATTTGAATTAAGGCTTTTTGTCAATAAAATCATCATGAAACCCCTCAAATCCATTATCTTTCTCCACCCTCTCATTAACTTGCCTTTCATGCTCAACCATATTGGCATCTATTCTGGTGTCAGTGGTCCCCCTCCTGGATTAGTTCATCTTTTGATAAACAAGAAGAATGAAATTGTGCTTGATGCCACCTCATTGCTTCAAGAAACTATTTCAATTGCCCTTCACACATTGTCTGTCCCTAGTCAGCCAAGCCCTAATGCTTCAGAGGAGCCATCCTCTGAATCAACCTGGTTCAGTTATCCAAGTTGCTCTCAAAAATTTTATCTGACACTCCCATCCCTCTAGCTATGACTAGCAATGGCTCTCCTGGCAACACCTTTTGGAGTGTCACCATTCAGTGCACCACAGTTCAGGCTATCATCTCTTGGGTCAGATTAGAGCTAGCCAGTCAAATTGCTCTTCATTGTCTAAGTGAAGCATCTTTTTTACCTGAATGCAATGAAAGTGTTATTGATATATTATATTGTATCTGCTCCGATGTTGGAATTTGTGCACCCAAACTGGTCAAAGCCATTATTGTAAAATTAAGCAACCCTCTGGCGCTATCTGAATTTTCCATTGAAGCCAAGCAGCAGGAAGCTTCTCTCCGTTGTTTAAATGGCTAGCTCTCTGTGAAATGAATTTCAATTAGATCATGCCAGTTGGCTCAGAGCTGTTGGTGAACTATGCGGGAATGGTACTCAAGTAGGTATTGTTTTGAAATGGAGTAAGGTTATCAAATATGCTTATGACCAGCCGATTGAAGCCACTAATCTTCCTGACAGATAGGTATTATGATTTTTGGGCAAGGAAATTTTCTTAGCCTCCTCACTACCATTTTCACCTCAAGAGGACCCAGTCACAGGCACCTTGACTGGGGGTGGTGCTACCCCCACTTTATCTACAGAAAACAGCTCTAACAGTCTTGCAAAAAAACAATTGATACACGTCAAATCAGTATCTGAAATTTCATCTTCTTCTCCTACATTTCCACCCCAGACACCCACTTTGGCTTAGTCAGTGCCACTGTTGAATCAATTAAATTTCTCCACATTTTCCATATCTTCATTTTTTAATTCTTGTAATCATAATTTGATCAAGCTGACTATTATTGATTGCCTTTTTTATTTGCCTTTGGAATCTTCTCCATTCATTCATAATCTCAACCCTACCCCTCTGTCTCCCATGTTATTGCCTTCATGTACCAAAATTGTATCAATGGAAGATACTACTGGAATCTCTCCAATGATCAAAGTGCTGTTCAAGATGGTTGAAATGAGTGGCTGGAATGTGAGATAATTGCTCCATGAAATTTCCAAGAGTTTTGAAACAGAATGGTCCAAAAGTTCTGAAAATGGGGTCATCAAAAAAGCCACTTAGATGATTGAGAGAGCTTTTAAAGTTAATCCTGAGCTTGTCCTGATAGCTCTAGTATCAGTAGAGGTTATTTCAGTTTCATTTTTCTTCCTTCTCAAAATAATGAAAGAAGCCTTTTTATTTTGACTGGATAACTGATGTGTGTGTGTGTGTGTGTGTGTGTGTGTGTGTGTGTGTGTGTGTGTGTGTGTGTGTGTGTGTGTGTGTGTGTGTGTGTGTGTGTGTGTGTGTGTGTGTGTGTGTGTGTGTGTGTGTGTGTGTGTGTTTTGTTTCTTTTTTCTCCCTCCCCCAACTATATATATATATATAGAAACCTTGGCCACTGTTGCATACCGATCTGGCTGCTCATGCGCTCAACTCATTCCTCACTGGGCATCCATCACACCAACTTGTGTTCTTAGAGATATGGCAAATGGATTCCAGTTTCCTGATGGCTGCTCTACATGACTTTTATCAAGAATCTGAGATTAATGTCACTAGAGTATTTCTAATGAATATCTAAGTGATCCATTAGCTATTAAAAGGGGGTGGAGGCAAGGTGAAAGGGGAGGGGGGAGGGGGGGATGGGTGGTTTGAGAACACCAAAAAGAGGGAAATGAGGCAGAAAAGGAGGGGTAATATGTAAGTTTGTAAAAGATAATTATTATTATTTTTATTAACTTTATTTTTTTATTTTTTTTATTTTTTTACAAAATATTATAAAAAATTCTTTTATGGTTCAAGCTGATGCAAAAATAAATTTGGTATGTTTATAATTTTGATTTTTTTTTTTGGGAATAATTTTTCTGATAATTTTTTTTTTGGTTTAAATTTTTGATTATCATTTGTTTTCAAGGACTTTAAGTGGTATATCCAACACCAAATACCTTTAAATTCATTTTTTGGCAAATAATTTTACTGATGTTTGTTTTTATTTTTTTTCAAGGACAGTTTTAGTATTTTATTTCTTTTCAAAAAACAATTATTTGGATTAATTTTTATCAAGAGAATTCTTAAGGTTTAATAAACTAAAATTTGTGAGTTTTATTTTTTTGCCATTTTATTTTTTGGTTTTTGACACAAATTTTTTTTTGTTTAGAGAAAAAAATGTCTATTTCATCAGAATCACCTCTTACTTCTCTATCATCATCCTCTTTATCATCTTTATCATCTTCTTCAAATTCAACTTCATTTCAATCATCATCCAAAATATCCAATAAAAATAAAGATAAACAAAGTCAGAAGAATAAAAGAAATTTAAAAAAGAAAATTCATTTGGATTGTTTATTTGGCCATATATCAAATATTATGTACTATAAAACTAGAGTGGATAAAAAAATTCTTATCCAAATGAGTTACCAGTTGATTTAAAATATTTAACCAAATCAGGAGACAATGAAATTAAAGCAGTAATCAGTAATAATTTTAAAGCTCAATTTATTTATGAAAATAATTCTTTTAATGGTTCAAAAGATGAAACCTTTAATCAAATATCCAATCTCATAATAACACTATATCAAATGGCTTTGGCTTTTTTACCATTAAGGAATACAAATTTGTTGGGTGGTATTATGATTGGATTTGGTTGGAGACCAGGATTTAATAAAAGATATTCTCTTGGTATGTCTGATAATATATGTTTCTTTCTTAAAATCATGTCACAAATTTTATATCCATAGGCATCTATTCTTTACTTAAAATTTTATCTAAAGCTGAAAAAGATGATGATTTTTGCTTATGGGACATCTTACCTTCTTTTGATACTTTTATTTCTCTTTGCCTCAAAAAACTCTGTAATAAAGCTTTTGAAAAGAATCATCAACTTGCTACCAAAGTTTGAAAACCAAATTGGTGTGACTCTGAATGGGTAGAAATTAGCAACCAATATCTTTTATTTTCAAATATTATTATTACTCATTCAGGATTCCACAATAAGATTCATATTGATAGTAATGATGCCAATTATCTTAATATTGGACTTTTCTCATATATCAATCTGATAACTGAACAATCTATTCCTTCCCCAGCTAAAATAAAAGGTCATGGGTTATACTTTCCAGATCACAAATGTATAATCAATTTTGGATTGTGAACTGGAATAATTGAAACTTTTGGAACTTTTCTAAGGATAATCACCAAACAACAAAAGCTCCCCCTGGTTTGGAATCTTTTCACAACTTTACTCATTTTGGCTTCTAGTTCAAAATTTTTCAAAAACTAATCCAACAAATCAATAAGGTAAAAAATGAAGGTAAATTCAACAGATATAAAAAAACTTTATGAAGATCAAAAAACTATGGGAATGAGTAGAGTCATCAAATATTTTTTATTTTTTCATAAATTTTATAAATAACTCTTATATTACGAATTCTTAAAGTAAATTAATGGCCCAAAAACCTTGAGTTTTATAAATAGAAATCATGACAACAGTTATTTGTTTCATGAGGTTTCTCAGCCTACAGTTGTGGAAAGTCCCAAACATTTGTTTCTAGATGTATCCACATTTTGGCTAGAGGAATTTTCATTAATTTAAAACTAGGGAAATTGATATATATTAGTTGTTTATATATTAATTTATGTAATTATATTAAATTTTGGTGATTATCACCCCTTACTTCAATAAAATTCAGGGGAGGGTATTGCCAAATTTTCAAATCTGACATGTGAAATTGATGACTTAGAAAATTTTTGGTGATACCCACCCCTTGCTTAAATAAAATTCAGGGGAGGGTGTTGCCAATTTTTTAAAACAGATATAGAGTTTTTTTGACTTAGCTGTATTTAGAAAAGTAAATTTAATGATTTGAATGTAAAGAAGAAAAAATGTATGAGTTTCTCAATTTTTTGAAAAAAAATTATCTAGAATCAAGACCTTTAAAAAGTCAGCACATATGAAATTATCACCAAAAAGAAATAAAACAAAATTTATTTAACCAACCACACAAATAATCTAAAATGTTGCAATAAAATGTTTCAAATCTCAGTGAGGAGTGTGTTCAAAATATTGATTATTAGATTTAATGCATTCTATCAAGAAAACTTTCTAAAGGAAATAAGAAAACTAGTTATAAAAATTTTTCAATAAGTGTTCAATTTCCTCAATAGATTTATTAGATTTAACACATTCTCTCAAGAAATCTTTCTTTTTTGAACCATCTTCAAGTTGATACTTGAGTTTCATTTGATCCAATAGGAAATTGTACTCAAGAGCCTTCTCCTCTTTCTTTATCTCAAATTTCTTCTCCTCCATTCATGTGCCCTCTCATCTCTCTTTAAAGAAAGCTCAAATTTCTTCTCCTCCAAGTCTTGTTCCCTATCATCCCTTTGTAAAGAGAGCTTGTATTGTTTTTTTTAAAAGTTGAGAGTATCTCTTGCAACTTCAACTTTACCTAGAGTGAAAAGGAATATTAACAAAAGAAAAGAAAAGATCACTTAATTATTAAGAGGTATGCTATCACTTACCAGATTCATGTTTCTCCAGAAAATCATCAATGGAAGAAAAAGGGGTTTGGGAGAAACCATCTCTGTTTCTCTTTCTTTTACTTTTGGAATTCAAAGTAGTTGATGGACTTTGCTTTTTTTGGAGGTAAAATTTTCCTCTTCATCATTGATGCTAGCTTCAGACTCACTTATTTGAGGATCCTGGGTTCATTCATTAGCATTTTTAGAAATAAAAAAATAAAACAACTAGACAAGAAATAAAAACTTACTGGAGTGGGATCATGTTGGTTTATATCACCATAAGGATCTATTGGAAAGCTATCTAGATTTGTTGAATTTAGAACAGGGGAGGCTTGAGTGGAGGAAGAGGATGGGAAAAGATTTGTTTTGACATCATGTTTGGAGATAGAATCTTCACCATCAAACATGTCTGCAGTATTAACACCAGCTCGCTCTCCAAAAATAGCATCCATATATTTAAAGTATGGACATAGAGATTCAAGTTTATCATCTATCAATTTTATGCCCTTACTGATATCAATTTCAGTAATACCAAAAACAGTATAAAATGAAAGTGTCTTTGCCTTCTTGTATTTGTCTCGGTAATTCTTGAAACGTTCTGACATCTGTTTAGGCAAACGATCAATCCTTCCCTTTGTCTTCTTTTGTAATTCATTGGCCATTAGAAGATAGCCATTGAATTTTGATGCAGGGGGCCATCCTACTTTAGTTGCATTCTCAGTACCAAAACAAGAATCATAATTAGTTTTTATTTTTAGCCAGTTGATAAGTATGAGATGATCATCTTTTTTTAGTTGAAAAGTCTTTGATTTTTCAGCTGAGCAGGGGATAGAGGGAGTAATGGGATTTGATGAACAACTGGGGGAAGCCTGCCTTTGAGAAGATCAATGACCATGAGGCATGTTGAGATATTTGAAGATGAAAAGGAGAAGAAAAATACAGATGAGATTGGGAGTGGTTCTGGGCAGATAGAATGAATAGACAGGATGGGAGTGCACAGAAAGGTAGGGAGGCTGGCACATCCAGAAAGTTTTCAAAGAGGTGGTTATGAAAAATTGAGGATAAAAATTTCAGATAGAGGTGAACATTGACATGCAAAAGGTCTAATAACCCAGTTATTAGCAAAAATAATTGCAGAAGATAATTGCGGTATAATGATTTTTATCCACAATTAAATTAATTTCAGATCGGTCAACATTGATACCCCCTAATATATATATATATAACATGGAAGAAAAGAAGTTACTATAAAATGCTATAAAAGAAAGTCTAATTAAATAAATATTTTAAATTTAGAAAATCCAATAAAGGAAAATTGAAGGTGGGGAAAAAAGGAACTTTTCCACAATATATTATAATACAATACATTGTTATAAGTAGCCAAAAAAATTTCCAAAGAGAGTTAATGCTGCATAATTACTATTTTAATCAAATTGACAAAGTGCCACAGAGTTTTGTATTGCTACATCCAGCTGTGAGAAATGATTTTGTTTTTTATCTTTTTTATGGAAAGAAGGGTATTGGTGGATCAACTCATTCAGCCTCAAAAATTCAGGGAATTTTTTTCAAGAAATTTTCCAGAAGCCAAGTTCAGGAATGTTGGAAAACATATCAAGTTGTAATTGGGGTTGATGTTGTGTTGAAGGTCTTCTGAAAGTAAAGTAGTGATTTTCCAACAACTTAATTATGAATTCCAAGTCAAGTTCAGCATCAGAGTCTGTATCAGAATTGACCAGAAGATCAAGGGCTACAGATTTAGCAGATGTCACTGGCTCATTATTTTGCATGATATATGCTATTATGACTGAAAATTGTGGTACTAGAATGAAATTAATGGGCTATCTCAATTTTCTTATACATATGTTATAGGCCTAGTTAGTAGAATCTTCCACCCTAAATATTTCTAGAGCTGGGAAATATTAATAGCAGCTATCTAAATCATATAATAATAGGGGGTGTCAAACATTACCATATATGCCTGGAGGACTTCAGTCTCAAAATGACATTCCAAGACACCATCATAAATGGCAGACTTGGGGTTAGACATATCAATCATTTGGTTAAATACTTCATCAAATACTTCCTATTCTTGCACCATAACCCCAACCACTATTCAGCCCACCAATACACACATTCCCACAATCCACTGTACATCAGACCCCTTTGCCCCCAACCACACATCATCCTGGACTCCTGCTCAAATTTATATATTCATCATCACTGTAAGTTTTTCCGTTTCTTATCTTTTATCATCACCATATTGAGCTCATGCTTTTTTTATTTTTTCTATTTCAGTTTGTCTTATATAACTAAATATTTTTTAGGAGTTCACTTTTTTAACCATCAAAGTTTACCATGCACTAATAATTTTGTCCTCTCCATAGTTTTACTTCCACTATGCCTTGCCTAAAAACCATTGCTCAAAAGTATACTCAACTAACCAAGAGTGACCTTCAGATTGTGATCAATTGGTTGCAAACAAAATCAAATTTTTATGCCTGCTTTGGCTGTGACAAGTCTACATGTGTGGGATGCCCACCTTTCTCAAAAATCAATGGGTATCAGAAAATGGAAATTGAACTTAAAAATAAAACAAAAGGTAAAATGGACTTAAGGACAAAGAAAATGAGGGAGTGATTCAAAAGTTATCATTCAAAATACAAGAAAGTAAAATTGGCTTCTTCTTCTACTGGATTTGGAGTATCAGAAGAAGATCACAAAAATGGAATCACCTAAATCACTGAAAAACTCAATTCAATGTGCCCACTCTATCAACAGATGGATGATCTCTTTGGGAAAAGAGCTGATGTAAATCCTCTACACACTGAGGATTCTCAACTACCGGGTTCTGAAATTAACTACAATTTAGACATGCCAATTGATATAATACTTAATACACAAGATTTAGAGGATTCTCAAAATGATTCTGACCATGAGCAAGATGATACAGTTTTTGTGAGTTTAAATGGCTTTTATCAAAAACCTCCCTCAAACTTTTACTACAATTTTTTTCTTTTATGACCTAATAAAATCTATAACAATCATGAAACAGACTCCAGCTAGAGTGAATCAAGATACTTCTCATGAAGATTTGGATATTGAGAGAAGTGTAGAATATGAGCCAATCAAAACCCCAAACAGACTTAAAAGAAGAGCTTTGACATCTTTCACAAATAATCAATCAAGTTTGAAAAATTAAAACTTGTTCCATTAAAAGAAATGTCCCAGATAGAAGTTTTGAAAATGGAGTCTCAAGAGAAGTCTGCAAGCCAAGGATTTGACCTGGAAGAAAAAAAATTCTTTTACCTCCTCAAAAAGGATGAAAATTCTTTAGAAATTGAGAAATATTGTTTAAAGATGGAGATAGAGAACTCAAAGCTTGAAAGGGAAGAAAATCTTACACTCAGAAATCAACAGCTTCAGTTGGAAAGAGAAAAATTACAGTTCCAACATGATGAATTGAATCAAAAAAAATGAAGAAAAAACCAGAACACAAAACTTGATGTTAGCATGTCTGAGTGCAGGCAAATAAACAGATAAAATTAAAAAGTTGCTAGATTTATTTTATAAATTAAATTTTTTATATGCTGACTTTACAAAGGTCTAAATTTTAATTTTTTTAATTTTTGTTTTTTTTGTCAAAATTTGAAAATCTCTTAGAATATTTCGTAAAAAAGGTGTTGAATTACATAATTATCTTGTAACTTTTTTTTCTTTCATGGTGGACATGCAATTTATATGTATTCAACTTTCCTAGTGGGAAAAGGCCCTCAACTCATTCCCTTGAAACTCTTCCATATTACATTTCATAACGCATTTCAGAACACATTTCAAAATGCATTTCTGAACACATTTCATAATTCTTATCCTAATCATTATCCTTTTCTCCTTCCAGATTCCCCTAAATCTTTTCCTCTTTATATCTTTTTCTGCCCTTTCATCAAGGTATTTTTTTTTCACAGCTTCATATGTTCCTCATATTTCTCTTTAAGCCCCTTCCAACACTTACCTAAGGTGAGTGCTACCTTATCATTCTTTTCCTTTTACTGACCTTTTTTTTAATACTTTTTTTGGGTTTTTTTTGGCCAAATTGCTATGGAAACAGTCCCAGAACAATTCTAGACTGTTTCAAAGTGTTTTTGGTAAGTTTTTTTTTTTGCCTTGGAAATGTGCTGGCAGAATGCCCAGCACATTTCCAAGTGTTTTACTAACATTTTTTTTGTTTTTTTCTTGCTTTTTTTTTTACTCCAAATCACTTTGGAAACAGTCCCAGAAGAACTCTAGACTGTTTCCAAGCATTTTTGGTAAGTTTTTTTTTTGCCTTGGAAATGTGCTGGCAGCATGCCCAGCACATTTCTGAGTGTTTTACTAACATTTTTTTTTTTGATTTTTTTTTTTACTCCAAATCACTTCAGAAACAGTCCCAGAAGAACTGTAGACTGTTTCAGAGCATTTTTGGTAAGTTTTTTTTTTTTTGTTGCTTTGGAAATGTGCTGGCAGCATGCCCAGCACATTTCTGAGTGTTTTACTATTTTTTTTTTGCTTTTTTTTTTTACTGCAAATCACTTTGGAAACAGTCGCAGAAGAACTCTAGACTGTTTCTGAGCATTTTTGGTAAGTTTTTTTTTTGCTTCAGAAACATGCTGACAGCATGCCCAGCACATTTCTGAGTGTTTTACTAACATTGTTTTTTGCTTTTTTTCTTCTCCAAATCACTTTGGAAACAGTCCCAGAAGAATCCTAGACTTTTTCCCAGTGATTTTGGTAAGTTTTTTTCTTTTGCCTCAGAAATGTGCTGGCAGAATGCCCAACACATTTCCAACCATTTTTACAAACTTTTTTTTTTCAAAAATAGAAAATAAATATGTCCTCATCTTTTCTTCACTGTCATCAATCTCCTCCTCATCTCTTTCTTCAATTCCTTCTATCACATCTTTAAATTATTCAAACATCATCTCTGATATAAAACCATCCATTTCTAATGAGAAGAAAGCTTCATATCAAAAAATCAATTAATTTGAATGAAAAAATGGTGTGAAGCTTACTTTGGACACTTAGAAAATCTGAATTTTTACAAAACTACAATTTTTAAGAAGAAACATTATCCAAAATCTTTACCAGAAAAACTCAAGTACTTAACTATTGGTCAAAAGGAAATTATTGTTGCAGTTGTCAGTAATGGACATAAACCTCAATTCATTCAATGGAGTTTAAGATAATGTCTTCAAAAAATTGTCAGTTCTAGTTTCAACTTTATATCAGATGGATTTACTTTGACAACCATTAAAGAATAAAAATCTATTAAGAGGAATCATTATTGGACTAGGATGGAAACCTGTATTGAAAAGTGAAAATCTTTTGGTTAGATTTCATCATGATATAGTTTCTTGAAATCATTTTTCTAACACCTATACAAGGTATTTATTTGTTATTAAAAAGTATAAGTTCCATTCAAATGAATGAAGATTTAGAAATATGCAAAAGTTGAGGTTCCTTATTGATTAAAAAAATTATGTATTTGTGCTTTTCAGTCTAATCATGAACTAGCCGTTAAAAAAGGAATACCCAATTGGACAGATATGGAATGGGTCAATCTTGAAGATAATTATATCTTTTCATCTACCATTATTATTACATATGGAGGCTTTCACAACAATATTCATATGGAAAAAAACAATTCTAATTTTCTACATTTGGGATTTTCACTTATATTGATCCTATTACTGGACTCCCAATTCCTTCACCTGTTCAGCTCAAAGGTCATGGATTATACTTTCCTGATCACAAATATATTATTGACTTTGGATTAGGGAATGGTCTGGTGGAAGCAATTTGTCATTCTTCACAAGATAACCATCAAACAACTCAAGCTCCTCCTGGGTTAGAATCTTGTGAAAAGTTTACTCATTTTGGTTTCTCATTTCAGATCAACCAAAATTTGATAAAGAGGGTAAGTAAAGTGAGGCAAGAAGGTTAAATAAAAAGTAAAGCTGCAGGGAGGGAGGCTAAGTATGTTAAATAAAGGATTTCCAAAGATTCATTTTTATTTCTTAAATTTAGAATTAATCATTCATTAAAGATAATAATCAACTTTAAGTAATGGGCCATTGGGCCTTGCTGCTGTATATAGGTAGTCGTTCAAACAATTAATTGATTGAATGAGTTCACAATAAAATTCCATGTCAATGTATTCTTTGGCTTTGGCCACATCTGAACTCATTGGCTGGTAGTATTCTGAATTCCATCACTTTTACTTGGTTGATTATCTTTTTTGAATGATTTATTTATTCATTTATGAGATAAAAATGAAAATTTGGTAATCCTGACCCCCTCCCAGAGTAAATTGAATGGGTGGGTACTGCCATTTTTTTTCTTTGTGTGATTTGGTTGGAATTTTTTTTAAATGTATATACACAGTTAAAAAACAAAAAATCTTCCTTTGAAGATTAAAAATGCATGAAACATGAATTTACTTGCATGTTAAGCAGAAAGTGCATAATCCAAAAAATATCCAACTAAGTAGGTCTCAATCCTCAAGATGGTACAAACAAACAAAAATTTTAAAAATAAAAAGATTAACAGAAATATGAGTGTGGAATACATAAAAGGTAGTTCCTTACCCCAAAAAATCATAGTAGTTTTCTAGAAAAATTCAAAGATTTCATCTTGTCCTTTCTAGAAACTTTCAAAAATCTTACCTAGTCCTTCATAGCTTCTCAATATGACATCTCTACCATCATCATCATCTACTTCAGAAGAGCATAGTACAAAAGACTATAAGCTTACAAGGGGATACTGTATTACTTGCGCTAATTCTGAAAGGTCCAATTAATATTGTGTTAAAAAAACTGGAGTAAAGAGATTCACTTCAACTTGTGAATGTTGTCAATGCTAACATTTAAGATTTGATGTCCTTAAGCTCAATCCAGATACTCAAGGCCAATTTATGTCTGCTAAGTACTGTTCTAATGAGGCAGAAAGAAAGATACTTTAAGATAACTTCCAGTATTATCAATCATTGGTATATTTTGGATTGATATGTATGAATTATTCTAGGCCATTAGATAAAACTACCCATACTGAAAAAGTGGTTATTGATGATAATGAAGATTCAACAGAAGAACATAGTCAAAGAAAAAGGACAAAGATAAATATTCCAAGTGATTTTAAGGTATTCTTTTGAAGTATAAAACATATATATAAAGAATTGAAATTACTTAGGAAAAAAACTGTCACTAATTCATAGTAAAGATTCAGAAGATGAAGATAGTATTTGGAATAAGAGATTGGAATATGAGGATACTAAGCAAGAAGAGGCTATCATGGAGGTAATTGATAAGAAGGTTGAAGGATTAAAATGAGGATGTAGGCAAAAATTTATTAGAAATTAGTAGGTTAGTAAGTGATAAAAATATAGAAAGGTTTCATGATTTACAAAAAAATATACGAGATATTTTAAAAGACTTTCATAATGATATTAAAGAAGAAATAAAGAAATAACTTTAGTACTAGTAGATAATCAATCTGTATTTAAAAAGTGGTCAAGAATGATAGGGAGAATTTTAGCACACATTCCACCAGGTTGGGATGAAGAGCTGGAGGATGATTCAATAGTTGGGGGTAATTCAGGAATTTTTTCATGATAAATATTTTTCAATTCATCCTTTAAGTGTGCAAGAAGATTATGTAGTATCAAGAATGAAATGATCCAATGGATCATAACCTTCATTTCTTTCTGGCTATGAAGAGGACTCTTCATTTCCCTCAGTAAAGCAAATCTACCTTTCAAAATTACAATTGCATGTTCAATCCTTACTCAAGACCTGGAAAGATAAGTGAAGAATTGTGATTTTTCACTATTTTCATCACCAGACCCACAAAATGCTGGGATCAAATATGTACCACTGGTGTAAGCAGATTTGTCAAGAAGATATTGATGCTCATCAAAGTAATTATCAGGATTTTGAGAAATAATAATTTGTTGAAAAAACAAAGAGTCATGGCAAGCACCAGGAAAGCCAGCATGAAATGCAATAAACTTCTTATTTATATTGTAAACCAATTGGAGAGCAATATAATACCTGAAAAAAGAAAAAGTAAGAGAGGATTAGTATTATATTTAAGAATATGTAAGATATAGATAAGAACTGACTTCTTTTTCCAATCAAAATAATTATTTTCATCATTTTCAGGTTTTTGACACAAAGGTATGGTTGTGCCATCAACAAAACAATACATCCAGGGAATACTTCATTTTTCATGACCTGTGCTTTTTCCAGTCTAACCTGCTTAGTTGGCCATGTGAGGAATTGTTATTGAAGTGAATGGATGGCTTTGATGGTTCTCTTGGTGTATAAATCTACTGTTCCATGACTTATACTGAAGAGGTTTTCAAGACAAGTTATGGCAGCACCATTCCCATTTGAACCAAATTGGCAGAGTGCCACAAAGATTTGTATTTCAGGGTCCCTCTGTGGGAAATGAGAATTTTTGTGATAAATAGAATGATCATGAATCAAATCATGTAGGTATTTAAAACCATGATAAGTAGTTTGGAAATTTTTCTGAAAACTGGGTTCAGGTATTTCCAAAAGTTTGTGAAGTGTATATTGTGGTTGATGGCAAATGGATGGGGTTTGGGAAGTAAGGTAGAGGTTCTCTAACAGGTGACTCATATAAAAAAAAATCAAAATCAGCATCAGAATCTGGATCAGACTCAACCAAAAGATAAAGGGCTAGAGCATCAGTAGTTGTTTGAGGCTGTTGACAAAGTGAAGGAGTCATGTTAGTGTTTGGAGGAAAAAAACAAGAGCAAGAGTAATCAAGGGTGGGAGGAAGTAAGGGTTGGAGTATGATGTCAGGGGGGGCCTAAGACTTGATACACCATGTACTGTATGTGTATAAATAAGCTCATAAGTATTAGGTGAAGAAAAACTTTAAGGTATGGGCATGTGTGTACCTAATGCTGACTAATCAAGTTAAGGGGAAGAAGTTCTTGAGGGGCTTGGATGTACCCAAAGATGGCATGTGTAGGGAAAATCACCCTGTTTAAGTATACCAGTTAATAAGGTATGTAATTCAAATTAAATTGAATTACTTGGTACCGTTTTTGAGTCTTGCTTGAATGGCATATATGAAAATGTTTGACACCCCCTAATAGTATGATTTAACCCTTTTTTTCACCAAAAAAATAAATGTCAAGTTATTGACCTGGATTCATAATATTGCATTGAGACTCAAATTTTAAAAGCAAAAAAATATTTTTGGAACATTTATTGAATTAATCTTTAAATATGCCTACAACATACCACTGCTCCATGCTGCTGGAATGACCTGTAAATCCCAGTCATTTTTTATCAGGTTATGTTTTATGAGTCATGAGAGGCTGGATGATTGTTGTTGGAGTTTAAACTGTTTGGAAGAGGGGACTCCTTGAGGTGGAATTAAGGGATTTATTCTTGTTAATTGAGGGTTTTTTTATTCTATAAGTGGCAATTAACTTTCATGATCTCAACCATCATTTGTGTCCATGACACATAAACAATAATATCACAACTAAGCTAAAGAAAATAAAATTTAGATCAGCAAGGAGAATTTTTTTTAAATTTTTCTTTATAAAGAAGTACAATATTTCTCTGGAATGAGCCTGAATACACTCTAAACAGAAAATATACATGTAAGCTAAACTTTTATGATACCCTTGGATATTTGGAAAGATGGAAACTCATCTACAAAGATTGATTTGTGCAAGCATGGACAAAACTAGTTATAAAATTTGGCCATCTTATTACCTCTCAAAATGAAGTGTAGAATTCTCCTGTAAACAATTAGCTTTATTTATCAGACATTTACTTACAAAAATCTGTTTGAAGACTTTTGCTGGTAATGGAGAGTCATGAAGAATATATTTCAGTTCAAATTTCCAAATGTGCAGCTAGAATAGTACCAACGTGTGTTAACCAATTTTAGTGTCAAGTAAAAATTAAATTCTTAAATGTATGAATCATCATTTTTTAATTGAAGATGGTTCTATAATGTAAAATGTAAAATAACACATGTAGTAGCCCTACAAAAGCTCTCTTAAAAATATAGAGAGGATGAGTGTTTGAAATTAACTTAGAACCATGTAATTATATAGTTAGCTTAATAAAAATAATTTTGTGCACATCAAATAAAACAAGTTTCTAAGAATAAAAAAACCTCAGTTGAAAATGTTACATTTTTATCAAACATAATAGCCACATTTATCAATTTTTTAATAGCTATTCACAGGAGGAAAGAGTGGAAACCAGATTTTGGATTCAGTTCACATACTGAAATGAATTAATTCAGTATGTGAATTGAACCTGACATCTGGTTTCCAGTTTTTTTCCCTGTGATTTTTTGGGTTTTAATAGGCTGTCTAGACACCAGGAGTATCTCAGACTGTTTTCTCAAAACTTGTATTACTCTTATAATACCTTTCCTCCTTCAAAGAAGAAAAAAAATGAAGAACAAAGTAGCCAAAATTTGTAAGACAGAACTACTTGAGGCTACATGTAAGCCTGTAATTTTATATATTTGTTAAGGTTATTTGTCAAAATTAAAAAATTAAAAATTTCTGATCTTTTTGGTTTTGAATATATTGATAGAAATTATCTTACAGTAAATAAAATTATAGCAGAATAATAAAACCATGATAGGTATCTTTTGTTATTGAATTGCATAAGGGACCACCTAACTGGATAGTATAGCGTCCTATTCTACAGCTTCAGAAATGATCCCCCTTATTTTTCAACTGATTACTCAAGTGCTTTTTTTTGTATTGTACTATTTTTTTCAACTTTTGTCTTACAGGTCACTTTGAAAAATTTATATACTCCTGGCTTCAAGTGTACAGCAAATCAGGGTACAATTCAGGGTCTGATATATGGAGTGACCCTGTTTGACCCCTTTTTTTAATTTTCTGAAATGGGCATCTCCTTGGCTCATGTCCTCTCATATTCATGGATTCATCCAAAGACTCTATTACTTTCTTTTGTTAGTTTTTCATTCTTTTTTTCACCACTCATCCTCTTCATCCTCTTCAACCACTTGTTACACTTTTTAAACCCCCCTACACCTCTTTAAATTTCTCTTCTCTTTTCTTACATGTCTCCTTGCACCAAACCAGCTTACTCCTCTTCCAAAGGCATAAGAAAAGATGGGATAAATAAGTGACATCCAATGATTTGTTACAAAAATGAACCTAAGAATAGAAAAGGGTCACAAAACTGAACTAGACATCTAGTTGACAATTTTCTCTCCCTGTGCAGCATAAAATATAACATACATAACATAACATAACATTAAATTAAATTAAATTAACCAATTTAAAATTAAGGAAAAAGTTTAGTTAAATAAAATTGAATCAAATAATATCAAATAAAATAAAGTATAACTAATCAAAGTATTAATAGCTATCCAGAAAAATCATGAAATTTTCATTTTTCACCCTAATTATAATATTTTATGTGTTCAGCTTTCCATTTTCACATTTTATAATTAAAATATAACTTTAACCTTTAAAAATAACATCAATGATTGAATAATGCTGCAAAATTTTTGATTTAATGAGAAATCTAACTTGCTACAAAAAATTATACTTTTAAAACATGCTTTTCAAGAGATATGTTAGACTATATTTTATAAAATTATTTTTATTCAAAAGTTGATTTTATTTTATTTTATTTATTTGTTTAATAATATTTCTTATTTACTTTTTATATTAAAAAATTCAAAGATTATTATGGCTTTTTTATTTAAAGTGATGAGTTGATTGGTGTCTACTTCTCAAGTTTTTTTGCATGAAAACCAGAAAGCTAAAGTAAGAAAAAAGAACTAGAACTAAAACTAATTAAATAGGAGAAAAAAATGCAAAAATAAACACATGAGTACTCAATTGAAAAAAAGCAAGAATGAACTAATGAGCTGTAGAGTATGTGGTTGCACTATCCAGTTAGATGGCCCCATGGTCTATGTCAGGCTGATTTCAAGTAAAGAGACATGAATAGCTTGATTAGTCAGTTATCTAGAATATTTAAATGACCCTATATGAATACTGTAGTAAAAATTCAATAATTATTAAAATATAACTCAATATAAGGGTGTCAGTCATTTAATCTCACTAATGATAAATGGTTTACAATTTCTAGTTGGTAGAAAAATAGAGATAACAATTCAAACACTATTCAAAGAGTTGTAATAGTACTAATGAAATTTATTGTAACTGTATTGGTTATATGTTTAAATTGTTATGATAAAGAATGTATAATATAAGCCCAAAAACCTCCTTCTTTTTTACCCATGAATTCCCCAATTTCCCTACTTGATATAACAATCCTCTACATGGCAAATGACGCCTCAAGTTAGCAGTTACACATTCCCATCAACCTAAGGATCAACCAGTAATAAAAGAAGAATTATATTACATGCCAAAATACATAAATAACAAGTGTTAATCCATCAAAAATAGAATAATGATCAAAATGAGAGTATATGCATGTAATTCGGATAATAAAAGACTAAATAAGGAAAAAAAAGTATAAAATATAACATATAATTAAGGGGGATCAACTGTTGAAATGAAAGGGCTAATTTTTCCAAATTAATATGTGAAATCCCCATCCAAATATGTCCAATATTGACTGAGAAACCATTGAAAACCCCAAAGTAAGACATGAAATGTGGGGTAGCTGAATGCAGTCTCTTGGAAAGCACTTGCACAGATCAATCCTTGACTAAATAGGCAATTTTAAGCGTGGTAGTGAATTATAGGCACCAATCTTGAAATTATTAATGAAATTAGTGCATATAATGAGGTCAATACATTAATAATGTAATTATAACACTAATTAAGTGCCTTTGGCTTATTTTATCATGTTTCCCCATAGTGGGAATACAATGTAAGTTAATTATAGTGTGAAATTTCCAAATTTTCTAAAAATGAAGTTATTCATGTGGGACAAATGCAGGAAGTATGTGGCTAGCACACAGAAGCCATTTCTGGCATAAAAACAACTTCAAATTTAAAAAGTGTTATTTTTATGCATTTGAATAGCCAATTCAATATTTCTAATTAATACAAATTGATCTGTCAAGGCACATTTTCAATATTATTAAATTTATAGTGCATATATTCAACTTTTAAGTGATTCAAAGTGCAATTCTTGTTTTTTCCATAAAACAATGAAAACATCAGCTTTAAGTCTACTTAAAAATTATGTAGCATTATTTTTAAGGCTTTTAATATTACCATAACATATTCCAACTTAATATTAAGTACACAAGATTTATAAAAGGTGGATATATGCATGTATATAAGGTCTTATAATGGCATATACTGTATTTAATCATTTATTTCACTTATGTATACATCTTATATACCTTTATTTATTGTTCTGATGTGTACTACATGTGTTTAACATAATCTATGAGATATTTTTACTCAGTCCTGGGAATATCCAGGCTGGCAGTTTATTTGCTATTATATTGCACACAGTATACTATTATTTATTTTTTCTATGATTGGAGTTTAATAATAGAAATTCTATTGTGTATAATATGGGGTGTCAGTTCTTGTAAATTCATAGCCTTAGATTCATAAAATCATATCAATAATATTAAATATTGTGTATTATTTTAATGGCATTGAAGTTTATCCAAATTTGGAAGTTCATGTTCTTCCATGATTAGTTTTTTTTAAACTCGCTTGGTCAGTCCATGATACATATGGAGAAGAGTACTTCTTGCATGATGTTGCATTGGCTTCTTTTTACAAGATGAAAAAAAATATTACAACATCATCTCTAGGAGTTTCACATACAGAAATCACAATACCTGGTGGTGAGAAATTTCTTTCACTAGGTACTGAAGTAGCAAGTATAGAAGACTAATTTTCAGCAACCTTTCAAAAAATTGGAAATTTGCACTTATATTCTTTCCACTAAACAGAATATCTTGACTTTTTTAATCATTAAAAATCTTCAAATAATCACTAACTTTTTCCTCTTTTTTTTCTACATACTCATAAAATTGATTATACTGAGTCTTAAAAGAAGATTTTTGAGGCTGGTTATCTTGCTTTTTTTCCTCAAAAAAAGCAGCTTACAGGAAAAAATCAAGTAAAAAAGACCCTCAGCTTTTTCTTGTATTTATTAGGGGGTGTCAGTTCTGGCAAATCCGCACTTAAATTAAGTGCGGATTTCAAACCAAATCAGCACTTACAAATCAGCACTTAAATTTTGCAAAAAAGTCACTTATTTCAAAAAAGGGTGTCAGTTATGACCTCAAATCAGCACTTTTTTCCCGTTTTTTTTCACAACCACATTTTGGCCACAAAACATCCCTTCCTTTCTTACCCCATCCCTGTCACATGTGACACACTGACCTTCCTCGCTACCTACCCATCAATCCTCGGCACACACCCCTTCCTGACATTTTCAATATTTTGACCAGGCATGTTTACATTCTTTTTTACTTATTTCTTCTACTTTTTAATCTTTTTTCTTGTTATGTGCCAGTTTCATAATGCCTCCCAGACATTCCAAATCTCAAAAGGTAACTCAAAAATCTGCTTCGTCACAAAAGTCTCCTTGTAAAGCAAGGATTACATAGAAAAAAAATCAGTGACTTTTTCTATTACTTACAACTGTTTTTACAGAATTGAAAACTATGTTTCAGCTAATATTTTATGGAAGTGAACTCTGTTCTTCGCCCGAAGAACAGAGTTCATCCTCCTATTTTCACATTCTGTTTGCACCAATCTCCAACATTTTCAATATTTTGACCAGGCATGTTTACATTCTTTTTTACTTATTTCTTCTACTTTTTAATCTTTTTTCTTGTTATGTGCCAGTTTCATAATGCCTCCCAGACATTCCAAATCTCAAAGGGTAACTCAAAAATCTGCTTCGTCACAAAAGTCTCCTCGTAAAGCAAGGATTACATATAAAAAAAATCAGTGACTTTCTCTATTACTTACAACTGTTTTTACAGAATTGAAAACTATGTTTCAGCTAATATTTTATGGAAGTGAACTCTGTTCTTCGCCCGAAGAACAGAGTTCATCCTCCTATTTTCACATTCTGTTTGCACCAATCTCCATCCCTTTCAATTCTATCAACACATGCTTGTCTTCCCTCCCCATGCCTTTCGCTATCCTCCCAGCCCCATTGTATGCCATCCTCTTTTAAAGGTAATTCAAAAATCTGCTTTGTCACAAAAGTCTCCTCGTAAAGCAAGGATTACATATAAAAAAAATCAGTGACTTTTTCTATTACTTACAACTGTTTTTACAGAATTGAAAACTATGTTTCAGCTAATATTTTATGGAAGTGAACTCTGTTCTTCGCCCGAAGAACAGAGTTCATCCTCCTATTTTCACACTCTGTTTGCACCAATCTCCATCCCTTTCAATTCTATCAACACATGCTTGTCTTCCCTCCCCATGCCTTTCGCTATCCTCCCAGCCCCATTGTATGCCATCCTCTTTTGATCCCCATTTCACCCCTCTCAACCTCTCCCAGACCCTTTTCTTCATTTAAAATGCCTCGGAACCCTTAATCTTCCCTTCCAACTCTTTCCCAACCTTTGAGTGACTGAAAAAATATGCGTTTGCTGAAAATATGCGATTTCATGTTGAGTTGATGAAAGAAAACACAGAGAGAAAAAAAAATAAGACTTTAACAGCAAATTCAAAAACCAAAAAAATATGCAAAAAAATTTACCATTCTCAGTGAATAATACATGCAAATTGATAATTTGAAGAGAAAGAGAAAAAAATTAAAATTGCGTTGAAAAATGTTGGAGTGTTATTGGAAGGATTTTCGCCCTTATACTAGTTGATTGAGAAATAGAAGTGTTGGATATAGTCGGAGGTGAATCAACTTGTTCATCTTCATACAGCTCTAACCATTGATCTTTGAGGTCAGAAAGTAGGTTATGAAGTATAGTGCAACACAGAATCCAGTTGATCACCGCCTCCATTTCAGATTTATTTCTAAGAGGACTTCTTAATTCCCTTAAACTAGAAAAACGGCCTTTCAAGATTCCAATAGAATGTTCAATACGGACTCTTGACTTTGCCAAATGATTGTTGAATTTGGCATTTTGACTGTCTTCTGAAGCTGCTCCCCGAAAAGCAGGAAGTACATACTTTCCATTCACATAAGCAGAATCTGCAAGAAGATACTGATTTTCATCAAAGAATTTTTCAGGTTCATTTGAAATATGCATTCTTTGGAAGACGTAGGAGTCATGACATGAGCCAGGATAGCCAGCAAAGAATGATATAAATTTTTTGTTTACGTCACATATAAGCTGAACGTTAATTGAATATCTATAAAGAAGATATATTTGTTTGTGTTAGTTTCAAGGAGGATGAAAGGAGTTAAAAATAATCTACCTCTTTTTACGGTCAAAGTAATTGTTTCCACCTTGAGCAGGTTTCTGGCTCAAAGGAATAGTAGTACCATCAACAAAACCAATACATCCTGGAAAGCCCTCTGCTTGCATAAACTGAGATGATTCAAGTCGCTCTTCTTTTGTTGGCCAGGTGAGAAGTTGAGATTCCAAGGAGTTGATGGCAGTGATACATCGTTTGGTATAAGTGTTAACTGAACCATACCCTAAATCAAAGACATTTTCTAAACGTTTCAAAGCGGCTCCATTACCATTTGAACCCAAACGACATAGTGTGATGGCCAATTGAATTGTACGATGTTTTGAGTTATGAAGTGTTATTCTGCGGAGTGCTGCGTATGAATGGGATGATGCTGACAAATCAGTGAAATGGGACTTGATGGTGAAATCAGCACTTTTGGTTGAGAAAGTGCGGATTTGAGTGAAATAAGTGACTTATTTCATTTTGAAATCCACCAGTATTGGGGCTAGTGTGTTTTGGAAATCCGCACATATTTAAGTGCGGATTTGGTCAAATTTAAGTGCGGATTTGTAAGTGCGGATTTGCCAGAACTGACACCCCCTATTAGGGGATGTCAGTTCTGGCAAATCCGCACTTAACTTAAGTGCGTATTTCAAACCAAATCAGCACTTAAATTTTGCAAAAAAAGTCACTTATTTCAAAAATGGGTGTCAGTTCTGACCTCAAATCAGCACTTTTTTCATGATTTTTTTTTCAAAACCACATGTTGGACACATCATCCCTTTCTTTCCCATACCATTTTGTACTCTCAAAATGTCCTCTTTGTGTACTTCATTCACTTGGGTTGGTATTTTGGTTTGTTGCATATTCATTTTTTTTTGGAATTTACAGTGAAAATCTTTTTTTTGGATGGCTCATTGGTTTTCTTTCACCAGCTCAACATGAAATTGCATATTTTCTGAAATCACATATTTTGTCAGTGATTTTTTTTTCATTCATCCCTCATATCCTTTTCCTATTCTCCTCCAACATCCCTCAAACAATTTGGTTTCATTCATTTTGTCATCTCATCTCTCCAGGTAAGTCACTTTATTCTTTTTTTTGATTTTTTGATTACTAATTATAATTTTTTTTGTTTTTTTCTGTTTATTTTATTTTTTTTATCTAAATTATTTTTGTAAGTGGTTATTTTGGATTTCAATGGTAAAATTAACCTTTTTTTTCTCTCCCTCTTTACTTTCTTTTTTAGCTCCATCACCCTACTCTTCATCCCTCCTTGGCATGGTCATTATCCCCCCTTTCCCTTATTTCACTTTTTTTTGGCTCCATTTCATTGAAACACATACATTGCACATTCTTTATGCATTTCACTTACTCCATATTCAATTTCCCCACAATTCCAACATCAATCTTTCTCACTCTATTTTTCCTACTTTTCAACCAAGGTAAGTTTCATCTCCTTTTTTTCATGCCTATATGATATCTCATTCCTTTTATGAAAACTTCATACTTAAATATATGTATGACTCTTATCTGGATAACAGTGAACTTATAAAACTTCTTTTGATCTCATCTTCATTACCACTTTTCAAGTTTTTGTAAAATTTTGAAAATCAGACTCGGAATTAGGGTTAGGTTTATTCAAATCTAATGTTCTTTTTACTGAAGATTCTCCTGAAGGCTACCTTTCATTTCCCACAAACAGATTTGAATTTGATTCAGTGGTTGCTGAGATATTGTCCGTTAAAGTTGAGCCTTTTTTTTCCCAATTTAAATTTTTATTTCATTTTTTTATGTAACAAATTAGGGTTAGGTTTATTTAAATCACATGTCCTTTAACTGAAGATTCTACTAAAGCATATCTTTCATTTCCCTCAAACAGGTTTGAATTAGGTTCAGTGGTTGCTGAGATTTTGACCTTTGAAGTTGAGCCTTTTTTCAAAATTTCACTTGTCTTATTTCACATTTTTATATTGCATAGTTAGAGGATAAGGATTCTGAAACTCTTATATGATTATTATCTAGGCATTTCAATTATATAGGCATGTATTCGTTGCTCAAGAATATCACTAAAGCTCAAAAAGATGAAGATTTTTGCTTATGGGACACTCTACCTTCCTTTAACTCTTTTCTTGCTCTTCGACTCAAAAAGCACTGTAATAAAGCATTTGAAAAAAATCATGAACTTGCAACCAAAGTTGGAATACCAAATTGGTGTGACTCCAAATGGGAAGATATCAGCCACAAATATCTTTTATTTTCTAATGTTATTATCACTCATTCTGGATTTCACAATAAAATTCACACCGATACCAAGGACACCAATTTTCTTACTTTTGGTATATTCTCATATATCAAACCAATTACTGGCCAAGGAATACCATCTCCAGCTAAAATCAAATGACATGGTTTATATTTTCCAGACCACCGGTGCATCATTGATTTTGGTTTGGGAAATGGTATCATCGAAACTATTTGGAATTCTTCTAAGGATAATCATCAAACAACCAAAGCTCCTCCTGGTTTGGAATCCTGTCAAGATTTAACACATTTTGGTTGCTCATTTCAAATCAGTCATAAGTTGATTCAAAGAATTAATAAGGTAATGAAAGAAGGTAAAGTTAATCTATTTAAAAAAACTTTATTTAGATCCAAAAAGTATGGGGATTAGAGTTGTCATCGAAAATTTTATATTTTTTCATAAATTTTTAATAAATATTTTTATGTATCAATTTCCTCAACTAAAGTAATGGGCCCACGACCTTGTGTTGTATAAATGGTAATCATGATAACATTTATTTGTTTCATGGGGTTCCTCTAGCCTATACCTGTGGAAAGTCCCAAACTTTTGTTTCTAGATTTGATCTGCATTTTGGCTTGAGGGATTGTCATTACTTTAAACTAGGGAAATTGATATATATTAGATATTTATTTAATAATTTATGTAATTATATTAAATTTAGATGACTTCCACCACTTACTTCAATAAAATGCAGGGGGGGGTATTGCCAAATTTTCAAATCTGACATGTGAAATTGATGACTTAGAAAAATTTTGGTGATATCCACCCCTTGCTTCAATAAAATGCAGAGGAGAGTATTGCCAATTTTTTAAAACAGATATGGAATTTTTTTGACTTGTAAATATTTTGGTGAAAATTTTTGACGAGAATGTGAAAGTAATTGTTTCCACCTTGAGCAGGTTTCTGGCTCAAAGGAATAGCAGTACCATCAACAAAACCAATACATCCTGGGAAGCCCTCTGCTTGCATAACCTGAGATGATTCAAGTCGCTCTTCTTTTGTTGGCCAGGTGAGAAGTTGAGATTACAAGGAGTTGGTGGCAGTGATACATCGTTTGGTATAAGTGTTAACTGAACCATACCCTAAATCAAAGACATTTTCTAAACATTTCAAAGCGGCTCCATTACCATTTGAACCCAAATGACATAGTGTGATGGCCAATTGAATTGAAGGATGTTGTTGTTCTTTTTGAAAATTATTGTGAAATATGGGATGATCCTGAATAAGCTCAAGCAATTTAAGGAAACATTCCTGAGAAGTCCTGAACAGCTGTCTAAAACTGGGTGTAGATAGTTTAAGAAGTGTTTGGATGGTGTACTTGGGGGTATGAAGTACTTGAGGCTTTCTGGGAAGAAGGTAACGTTTCGTGGCCATTTTTGATAAAAAGACAAAATCTTCTTCTAGATCAGAATCAGAATCGCAATCAGAGTCCAAGAGCAGTTCAAGAGCCATGAAAGTCATTGCTTTATGTAATTTATCACGATTTGAAAGTGAGGAAGGCATAACTCTTATATGATATGATATGAAGATGTAAGTGATGTACGATGTTTTGAGTTATGAAGTGTTATGCTGCGGAGTGCTGCGTATGAATGGGATGATGCTGACAAATCAGTGAAATGGGACTTGATGGTGAAATCAGCACTTTTGGTTGAGAAAGTGCGGATTTGAGTGAAATAAGTGACTTATTTCATTTTGAAATCCACCAGTATTGGGGCTAGTGTGTTTTGGAAATCCACACTTATTTAAGTGCGGATTTGCCAGAACTGACACCCCCTATTATATGGTTAATTAAGTGAGAACTTTGAGATGAGTTTTTTTTTAAAAAAAAGCATAAATTGACTAAAATCACTCTTCTTCCAATAAACAATTTTGACTATTTTCTTTAACAATTTCTTGATTTCCAGATTTATAATAATAAACTAATCTTCAATATATTCTTAAGGTCACTCGTGCTTTTCCAAAATGATTCATGCATTGTCAAGGCTACTATTATGGGCTATCTTACGTCCATTAGCTATTTTTTTGTGTTATTCTACTATCTATTGAGTTTTATAGCCACATGCAAATCCTGAAGGGTGTACTATGTTTTTTTCTCCCAAAACATAAACAGCTGCGCTACTTCAGGCAATGAATCTCAGGTCATCTGCTCTTAAAGTTGTTGAGGTAGTAGAAAAAATTGCAGGACTAAGATTTTGCATTCTTAGTACAGTCAGAATCATCAAAATATATATTATAATGCATACTTTATAATTTATTTATATTACATTTTCAAAGAATGCTACTTAGTGATATTCAAGTGATATCCCAAAGCCTTATTCCATATCATCATCTTGATTGACACTTCTCTGAGTAATTAAAATTTTTATATATGATTTAAGAGAAAGCAGAGACTGCTATGATATTGTTTTTGGTAGCTCACGTGTTTGATTTTACTTTTCAAACCAGTTTAGCTAAAAATATCAGTTCACTTTTGGACGTATCGAAGCGACAAAAAATAATGCTTTTGGTCCGGCTTCTCTTTCAATGAAAAGCAAAAGTCCTTCCCGCAAAGTTATCTCTTGAGGATTTTATTTTTCAATTTCTTTATTCTTTTGCACAACCAGCTTGTCCTTCGCACATTTCAGAATATTTTTATCTACCCGCGGAGGATATCGAAAAACGTTTTTGATTTAAATATATATACTTGATATAATTTTTTGAATTCTTATAAATCATCCCACTTTATTACTCTAGATATTATTTACTGTTCCCACTTGAAAGCTACTGCCGAGTAAAATGGAGCCCATAAATAATGTTAACGAATTAAAATTCACAATAAATGTGAATTCAATAATTGTGTAAGAAATTTTTAATTTTAAAATTCATTTCATGCTTCATGATCCAAACGAATGATGATATTTAATTTTCCAACTCTTTTTTTACTTTTTAATGTGTCCTCTCAATTTTTTTTTTTTTTAGAATTAGCTTCGTAGGACTTGGAATCCTGTCATTTATTTTTTTCAAAAAAGTAATTCATAAAATAATCGAGCCAGATAATTTGTGTTACATTCCGGGCCCTAAATCAGAGGGCCTTATACTAGGTAACATGGCCGAAATCGTGCGTAAATCAATAAAAACTTCCTTAAATTCACTTTACTTTTCTTTTTGGTTTCTTGGTTTATATTTTTTTATCAAAAAAACTACATTCTATAGAGCCTTTAATCTCAAATAAATTGAAATTATTCAGATTTATTGCATCATCCTTTTTAGTTACATGGAATGTAGCAAAATATATACATTTAAAAAAGAGTCGCCTAGCTAATGATTTTTTTGAATCACATATTTTTATTTCAAATTATTGATTATTAAATAGATGGAGCACGAAACTGGCGACACTTATGAGAAATGGCACACAAAGTACGGAAAAGTGGTTTTATTCTCTGGGTTGTTCGGGGTAAGTCAAAATGTTTAAAGTACTGAATTTGAAAATAATAATAACAATCATTCTCTCCCATCCGCATATATATTTATGTGTGTAAAGGAAAAAACTCTCTCCATCACGGACTTGAAGGCACTTGAGTATATATTAGTCAAGCAACACAAAATATATCCAAAGCCTGAAGCATTTCGTCGAATCATCGCCGGATTGTTTGGAAATGGGTTACTGAGTGCTGAAGGTTGGTTTTTCTTTCTTCCACTTTTTTCCTATTACTTTGACGATAGTACTTTTGATTATCATTGTATCAAATAATGATGTTGTATCTTTTTATTTTTAAAAAAATGTCATCTATCCGATCAATAGGGGAAGAGCATCGCCATCAAAGAAATATTCTTCGACCCATCTTTTTGAAGAAGAATGAACCCCTATGGGTATCTGCTTTTTATAAAAAAGCCCATAAAGTGCGTCTCAAGAATACATTACTTCATTTCAAATATAATGAGACATAAATAAATTAATATTTTTATTGGATAATTTCTGATATAATCATTTTGAACACATGTGTCCACATATATGTATCAAATTCACAAAAGCTTGAGGAGATATTCACAGAAATCGTGAAAGGGGAGACAGATCAATTTAATAGCACAGAAGGAGAGGGCGAAGGATCAGAAGTTATTAATGTTTTGGAATGGTTTGGACGTATTTCATTGGATATGGTAATATCCTTTTTTTTGCTTGCGCATTTCAAAAAGATAAAGATTTTGTCATAATTTTCTCAATTTTTGTTTTTTATCTTGATATCTGATATGGATGGGATAATTTTGGATGATTGGCAGATTGGAGTCGCCGGACTTGGATACGAATTTAATTCTTTGGAACACAAAGATGGTGGCTTGGCTGATGCTTTGGCACTTGTTGGGTAAGTTATCGAAATAGCAATAAAATATTCTCAGAATTAAAAAATCACTCTTAACTTTCTTTCGTTCCATTTTAATTTTCTTTCTTTCAACCCCATGATGAAAAACGTTCTTCTATGGATCAGGAGTCTTGGTTCAGGCAAGCGAACAGCCCTAGGCGCGATTCTAAAGTACTTTCAAACAAAATTGAAGTTTCTCGCAGGAACCGTGATTCGAACTGAAGCTATTATGGCAAGCGAGAATTCTCGAAAGATCGTCAGCAAGATAGGTCCGAAGATAATTAAAAACAAACTTGAAGCCTTACAACTTGCACTAGGTTATCCAGATGATGGGGCTACAAACGTAAAGGAGAATGATGGAAATCAAGAGGAAAAGCTTAGTGAACAAGACATGCTGGGTGTTTTATTAGCCAGCAAAAATGCCGTTAAAGGGAAGAGAAAGTTCAGTGATAGAGAAATATCCGAGCAGGTATGTCATTATAAGGCACTCACTTTTTATTATTACTATTGTTTATTTTTTGTCCTTTAAAGATTTTTTTTTTTTTGGTTTCTTTGAAAAATCACATTTTCGTTAAATCTTAGAAGTTGGATCTAGTGATATGAAATTGATTTTATAATGGCTTCGTTTTCTCTTGATTTATTTATAGATCCGCTCTTTCATACTCGGAGGTCATGAAAGTAAGTACTAACTTTTACTTATGAAAATTGATATATATAAAAATCAACATTTAGTTTTTTGATTTTCTTGGTTGATTTTTTCTTTTTTCTCTTTTGTTTACCATTTCCCATTTCCCTATTTTGACTGGACTTGATATTTTGTTGTTGATTGAATATTAGCTACGGCTGCAGCTTTGACTTGGACTTCCTGGTTGTTGGCCCGCAACCTTTTGGTTCAAACCAAATTACGGGAAGAATTATGTGATTGTCGAAAGTCTTTGTACCTTGACGAAGACGAAGATATCCCTCTTGGGGAATTGTCAAAGTTGACTTACTTGGATGCTATTTGTGTAAAATTTCAACTATTTAATTATAGGTTTCATTTGTCTTTTTCAGAATAATGACACTGACATTAATAAGTCCTTTTCTAAAAAATTTTCATTCTTTGCTCAATATCTTTGTAGAATGAATCGTTACGTTTATATCCGCCCGCACCAGAAACTTCACGCATGGCAACTGAAGCAAATCAGGTCCCCCTGGAGACTCCCATTCGTTTGAACAATGGTCAAGTTATTGATCACATCCCTATTCAACCCAATCAACGCATCCTGATCAGCATTATCACACTCAATCGTTCAAAAGAAATTTTTGGCCCAAATGCCGACATCTTTGATCCTGATCGTTGGATAAACCCTAACCCAACTCTTCCTCCGTATCTTACCGGTACTCGTTCCGGAATGTTAACTTTCCTTGCTGGTTCACATTCTTGTATCGGCTATAATTTTGCTGTTCTCGAAATGAAAATTGTCCTTTCATTGCTTGTCTTAAAATTTCAGCTACAGACAAGAGATCAAGATGGTGGGCCCTCCATATTTAAGAAAAAATGTCTTGTGAGCTTCATTAGTTATATTTCCTTGTTCTATTTTTCCAAAGTTTGTCAAAAGAAAAAAAAATTATTTGATGTACATTAAGACTTTTCACAAAACTCACTTTTTTTCGACTTCTCTCTATTTTTCTATTCATACATTTGACTGAATTAGACATTGAGACCAAAATTAGTAAATCACCTCATTTCTGAACCGGAAATGCAAATGCCAATTCGTTTTTCTTTCGTTTCCTCCTCCCAAACACCACAGAAACAGGAAGTGGAGGAAGAGGAAGAGGAAGAAACACAAGAAGCACAAGAAAGATAAAAAATTAAAATGCGATGATAAATGGATGTTTCAATTGAAGTAGAGGTAGCAGTCATACTACCAGTAATAGTGAGGGTAAAAGTATAAATAGTCATTTTGAAACATTATTCTTCCTTTTCTTGATTGACAAATGTAACGCATGATCTATCTTTACTTCAAGGAGTTAAAACATAATCAAACTTTGTTCTCTGGCTATTTTTTTCTTATTTTTTTCTTGGTTTTATAAATCATTCAAATACGTATGATTCATGAAAATCAAGGGCTTTTGGAGAGGTGGAGTGGGTATCTTTTTTTAAAAAAATCCTAGTCATTATTGTCGAAAAATATATATACCCTGATGAAAATTGGATATTAAAAATGTATCTAGAAGAATAAATGCCATTTTTGGGTATGATTTGAAATTTTGTGCAAAGAAATATGTTATCGAATCCTTTACTGCAGCTAGCAATCGGACATTTTTCAAAATAAGAAAAAATGGAAAAATGGAAGTTTCAAGAAAAGTCTTTATTCACTTGGTAAATGAAATTTTTTAACTTATCTTAAACCATTAGTATGTTTGCATCTAAGGTAGTTTTTTCTAGAATTATAAATGTTTTATTTGTAGTTTGTTTTTGCTTTTTTTCATGAGGGTACATTTTTTAAAACCGTTCCCCATAATCCGTCCTCATCTATTCCACCCTCCTCACACCCCACTCCAATACCTGTCAATCTTAATACAATCACTTTACCTGCACAGGTTTGAACTTCACTTAAGGCTGGATGAATATTTGTTTTGGGGCCGGAAAGGTGCACGCTTTCAACTCGATGTGATGGTGGAAGATATAATGAGATGGGGGTTCTTCTTTTTTTATCTTCTTTAAGACCTGGATTCTTATTCTTGAGCTGTTTTTCTGTGTTTGTATATGTTTGTGAAGCTTGGTCATGAATTGAACACCAAGCTCCACTGATACCGTTCGGCTTCATCATGAAGTCGCCAAAAAATCGAAAAAAATAGTCAAAAGATTCGTAAAGTCCGTAATAATGTCATGAGTGAAATGAGGGATTGTGTTTATTAGTTTTTTTTTTTGAAAGAAAAATAGCAGTTAGCCAGCAGATATTTTCATGTGTTTTTTCTAAGAAAAAAAATTGAAATGGATAATGCTAATGTTAATGCTCATAATATACTAGTATTTTAAGAAGATGTTTTATTAAGGAAAAAAGACCCCTTTTTGACTTATTATGATGATAAATTGTTTGATTAATTTTCTTGATGGTACAAATTTTATTTTTCAAATAAGAAGTTAAAATGCAAAACGGAAGAGAGAATTAAGTAATATTATGGGAGCGCATTGATACACTCACAGACAAGTTGGCTAAAACGTAAGTTTCAGCACATGATAATTCTTCAGAAACGCCAGTTTTTTTACGAAATCGTGCTGAAATACCATTAGGATAGAGATGAGAATCAAGGGTATGAACGGTATTTATTAAGCCTTTTTTCGATTCCCAAGTGCTTTCTAACCATTCAGACCAATCGTCTCTTAATTTTAAAATACAATCAGTATCTTCATTATTGACTCGTTCCAACAAAGTTCCTATTGGCTCTCCCGTGGCTTCCACAAAGTTGATTCTTGTATCATCTTCCAAAGAAGCAATAGAAACTCCACCTTTTCCAAAGTTCACATCCTTTACTTTAGAAAATGAAAGGATTCTCGCAATGATCGTCTCTCTTTCAGTAACATTAGGTTCCGTTAAAACAATACAAATTCTTGTCAAGATGAAACGTAGCCCGAGAATAGTGAGGCCTTTGGCTTTTGCTTCGTCAGAAAGTAAATCTGAAGACATTTGTGTATCGAGCAATGGATGATGGTGTTCTTCTACAAAATTTGTATCAAAAGTTGAAGTTTTAGTGAGCCGAAAAAGATGCTGAAGAAGCGCCTCTATTAAAGGAACGTATGTTTGAACAACATCAGTTGCTGGATGATCCACTGACTCGTAGCTAGAGTTATTGTCTTCCGCATTCAATGGTAATAGATTCATGGGTAATTTAAACACTGTCTTGAATTTTTTTTGCACAATGGGATTATTATTTGTTTTTTGAATCGGTATGTTAGAGAATTCATCGAATGCGATGGTTGGAAATGATATCGGGGTGATATTCTGTTTTGAACCTTTGTTGACTGGAGGTATTTTAGACAATTCAGACGAATCATTGATGCTTTCAACAGAATGTGAGCTTTGGATATCTTTTTGATTGTAATCTCCATTATGTAAACCATTTTCAAAATTGATTCTAATTTTAGTCTGATGGTTTTTTTCCGTGTGATTTTCATTCATGTAAGTAATAGGGGGAAAATTGGAAGAGCCGACCATTTCTTTATGCTTGGAAGAGTTGTTAACATTATTGTCTATCTTTTTATTCTCTTGACAAAAATTTTGTCTGGCTAAACTTCTGAAAGACAAGTGTCTGATCGGATTGTCATGATTAGCAATGGGCACTGGCACAGAATTTTCAGCGCGAGGGTGGTGTTCATTGAGAGCCTCATCAGAAAACGTATTTTGTTGGGACGCAAATTCTGAGGTTATGATCTTACTCGCAACGGGTAAGGCCAGAGGAGGAATATAGTTATTTTTCCCGCTAATTGAAGAAAAAGTAGTGTCATGTCGAACTGAAGTAGATGTTTCATTTTTAACCGGAGGGTTTGTTTGTAAGTTTCGAATATTTGGTGTTTGATTGGAATCCACATCTGACGCTTTAGTTTTTATCTTTTTCTTCGGCCGCTCGTTTGAAGGTAAATCTTCATTCAACAAACGAGAAATCAAGGTGCCTTTATTCCCACTGACAGGAAACTTTTTTTCGGCGCATAAGCCTTTGAGCTCAACTCTGAACATGATAATAATGATGTTTTTAAAGAAAAAAATTGACCAGATATTTTTAAATTAGATTTCTTCTGATTGAAAGTTCAACTATTGAAAATAAGAATGAATGAAATGAAGAGAAGAAAGTCCAAGGGAATAGACGAGCTACTAACACTTTCAATTTAGAAAGCTGTTCTCGGTTGTAAGTAGACATAGGATTTTATTTGTTTAAGGAGACCTTCCAGCAGGGGTTTTCATGAAAAACAAAATATGATTTTCGTCTTGAGTTCAAATTGGTTGCAGGATAAGTAGTTGACTGGGTGCGCAAAAGGTACTTTCAGATATTTAAGTTTGCCCGACTGGAACTTACATGATGCAATATCTCGTCACATGTGAATGCCCATTGCGCATCACATAACTGCGCAGCTACATTGTCTTAAAATGCCTTAAATTAAGGGAAGCCTTAGAGGGACCATGTTTTTGAACTGCAACTTAGACCACTTTACCATTTTTGGTGTTTCCCTTACCAAAATAGCAATATCTCTCACTCGTGGCTCCCTCCACTGATGATAGTGTTAGATCACTCTTGCTTTTTCTAGCTGTAAAGTTTGGTGTTAGAATTTCTATCACTCCATAGAGTTTGTGGGTAAGGGTACTGGAGAGAGGGGTGTTTCATTCCAGTCATCTCCTACTTGTCCATTTGCAGAGGATAGTCAAGGTGAAATAGAGACATTGTGTCAGAAAATTAGGTTTTGTGTAGAGGAGTGAGACAGGGGCACCAATATAAAATAACAAAGCCAACCATGGAAGGAGGCACCAGAAAAAAAATGTTGTTGCCTGCTTGCAGATGCCACCCCCCAATTGAACTACCATAGTTCAGTCAGGGATAGACACCTGCTAACAGGTGCCAGGATTTTTATTAGGGGGTGTCAAACATGACAAATGTGGAAACACATTGAATTCATCTCTAGTCACAAAAAAATAAGAATCCTATCTATATTAGGGGGTATCAATGTTCAGGGATCCAGAATTAGGGATCAGGAATTTTTTTTGCTGGGATCAGACATTATTAATTGCAGATAATTCTTATCCACTAGCCCCAGGGCTAGTTTATAAGGATTGCATGAGAATGCATTATCCCACCTCTTATACCCCAATTTCTGTTCCTAATTTCTGATCCCAAACTCATCACATCCATGATTGATTTGTAAGCAAGTCACATGACATATAATTGCAGATGCCATCTTTATGTGTCTCTTCACTCTATGCTACTTGATTTTGGTGGCAAACACATAACATTTTTCTCTATATACTCACCCCACCTGCTCATTTGGTGGTGAATTCCCACTTCCCACTCATCACCTAAACCTTCTACTGACAATAATAAAGCATCTCTCAACTAGGAAGCAACTTCACTCAGCTATGAATGCTATCACTTTGACTTTAGCTGTTGACTCTGATTCTGACTTTGGTTTGGACAACACTTTAGTCTATATGTCTTTTCAATGATCTTTATGAAGAAGATGATCCCAAAACTGCACCAGCTCTCCCCTCCCTTGAATCACAAAACATTCTTTCCACCAGCATACACTCTGTCATTATGCCAATCACCCTCCAAAATTTTAAAACACAACTCTTTTAATTTTTTTTTCATACACTCCAGATTTTCCGCTTGTGTGCCTTATTCACTTGGTTTGGCGTTTTTGTTTTTTGCATATTCATTTTTATTTTGAATTTATGCTGAATGTCTCTTTTTTGGATGTCTCATTTGTTTTCATTCACCAGCTCAACATGAAATCACATATTTTCTGCAATTGCATAATTTTCACTGTTTCGTTTTTTCATTCATCCCTCATATCCTTTCCTCCTCTCCTCAAACATCCCTCAAAAAATTTGGTTTTATTTATTTTCTCATCTCATCTCTTCAGGTAACATTTTATTCTTTTTTTTGATTTTTTGATTGCTAATCATATTTTTTTTGTTTTTTTTTCTGTTTTTTTCATTTTCTATCTAAATTTTTTTTGCAAGTGGTTATTTTTGATTTTTCTGGTAAAATTAACCTTATTTTTCTCTCCCTCTTTTCTTTCTTTTTTAGCTCCACCACCCTACTCATCATTCCTCCTTGGCATGGTCATCATCCCACATTTCACCTATTTCACTTTTTTTGGTTCCATGTCTGTCACCAGACGACCTACGCACAAGGTCGAGGGTGTTCCTGGAAGTGAGATGGAGGGAGGAGTTTAGAAAATTCTTTGACACACAGAGGAAATGTTCGCAGAAGTGATTCGAAGATGACTCAAAGGAAGAGCTACTGCTTTGAGATATGTTCAATAAGAATTCTAATATGATTTAAAGGTAATATTAATATTCTTAATATCTCACAAAGGGTTGGAAACTCAATAATAAAAGATTTAAGATTTAGAAATGATTACTGAGAAAAATAAGGAAATGTACAATAATAATGATTTAACCTAAAGCTTTACCATTACTAACTATATATATGTTTTATAATTTAATTCTAAAGAAATATCAAACCAAAATTCAACCCCTTTTATATCCATTACTCCTCCTCGCATTGACCTCATACCCATCCATCATTCCGCACACCACAGACCTCCCTACATCCTCACAGACCCTCCTCACTAACATCCGTTACACCTGGACCCTCCTCACTAACATCTGTTAAACCTTTAATCCTCCACTAACCATCCCGTCCATGCTCACTACCCCTGTTATTAACCCACAGACACACAATAACCCTTTAGCGGAATATTTCATTGACCATTGCGCTGTGCCTCAGCTATTCAAAGAAAAAGACTGAACACACTATTGAGAGATTGACTAATTTAGATTTAAAGTTTTTGGATTAGCGCGGTTGAATAGTGGGTACACAAGGAAAGTTACAGTTGCTATGTAGAATTGCTTCTGCACTTTCGAACATGGATTTAGACCTTGTTATTATTGATTTAATGAGCTACTTTTGCCTCAAGTGTCATGTGGCGCGTGACAGATTCCCAGGTATAAAACGCGAGCTCCGTTGAGCCTGAGACACATTCTTCCCACACTACTTTCTCTGACTCCTTCTTTTATTAATTATTATTTTTTTTCTTGTATTATGTCAAACTGCCCTACTCCAACTCCCACACCTCCACACCCCAAAGCGGATGGTGGAATTGTTACACGGAAATATTCACAAGCATGCACGGCCTGCAAATCAATGGAGTATTTTTGCGTCAAAAGCACGGCCACACGAGGTCCTCAACAGAAATGTGAGTTTTGCCGCTGGAGACGGGTGATGTGTGATGCTCTCTCAAAAAATGAGGACATTGAGTGAAGATTTACCAAGACTAAGTACTGGGTAATCCCAAAGACCAAAGAGGTGGTTAAAGACATTTGGGAAGTGTTGGTCGGGGACAATCGTTTGGTAGAAGAAGTTGAGTAAGAGTTCAAGGATACTGTGGCGACTTGGGTAGCCCAGGCCACAGGTAGAAAACAAGCGGTCGAAGAGGATGAGGATGAAGTTCCCATTTCAAACCGGACTCTGAAGAAGTGGCAGATGATCATTGAAGATGATGAAGAGAAGGAGGAAGTGGAAGTAGGGGTCACCCCAAGGCTATTTTTAGAGCCTGACCCGTTTTTTGATGTAAGTCTGCCTTTTCTTGTTTCAAAATTTTGTTACTGATGACTGTATGTTTTTTAGAATTCAGATGTCATTGCAGAAGTTCCAATTGTGGAAGCTGCGCCATTGCTGCCAATTGAGGCAAGTCAACTGGTGGTTGATTCAAGGGAGGATAACAAGGAAACCCTTGACCAGGTATGGTCAAAGAAACATCAGCAGGGACGACAAGCTCGATTCATCAAAAATTTAAGTGATGAGATTAAAAAGATTGTCGATGCCGCCTCCTTCAATGTGGCAGAAGAATTACTGTAGATTGGAGAAGTGGTACTGGTAGGAGAGGAGGAGGTATTTGAAAAATGCAGGAAGGAAATAAGGGTGGTATTGGAAAAAATGAAGAAATTGGTTCGGGAGAAAATACAGGAGAAAATTTGAAATGGAAAGAGAAAAAAGAAAGGAAGGAAAAAAAGTAGAAAGCAATTTGTGTATTTAATTATTTATTTTATTTTGTTGCTTTAATAGAAATTTTAATATATATTTTATAAGATTTTTAAAAGAAAAAGAAAAAGAAAAAGAAAGAAAAAAAAATTTGAATAAAATTTTGTTTTAAATTTTGAAAGAAGAAAAGAAAAAAATATTTAACTGAGAAAATTTTAGTTTTAAGTTTTGAAAAGAAAGAAAAAATTTAAGTAAGAAAAAAAATAGTTGATTGAAACAATTTTGTTTGAAATGAAAATTTAATGAGAGAAAAATTTGTTATTCGTGAAAGTTTATTTATTGAAGTTTTTGAGGAATTTTGGTTATTTGAAAAGAAAGAGAAAAATAGTTTTGAAAAAAGAATTTGAAAGAAAGAAGTAATTTGTTTGAAGAATTTTAAGAGAGAGATTTAAAGGTTGAAGTGAAGTTTGAGAAAGATTGTTGTATTGAGTTCATGAAAAATTTTGATAGTTTGAAGAAAAAGAAATAAGCAAATAAAAATTGTATTTTGAAAAGGAGAAAAGAAAGAAAATTAAAGGAACTATTTATGTTTAAGATTTTATTTTAATGAAATTTTTAAGAGTTTGTTTTTATTATTTTATTTTATTTTATTTTCAATTTAACCTTTAAATTTAATTTAATTTAATTTAATTTTAGTTTACTTTATTTTATTTTATTTTATTTATTTATTTTTAAAGAAGGTTGAAAAAGCTTTTGAAAAGAAGAAAGAAGAAAAGAGAAAACAAAGTAAGAATTTTTTAGAAATAAAGAATTTTTAAAATTTTAAGAAAAGAAAGAAAAGAGAAAGAAAAGAAAAAAAAGAGAAGAGAAAAGAAAATAAAAGAGAGTTCTAAGGTTTTGGTTTTAAAGGATATTTAAGATGAAAAGATTATAGGAGTTCAAGGGCGTTAGAAAAATTGATGGCTGGTTCCCAGGATGTTTTGTCTGAGTCATTGAGGAAGCCTTCCCATTCCACGAGGTATTGAAGTTTCCCCTTGCGCATTCTTGAATCAAGGATACGGCTTACTTCCCACTCTAGATGGTCTTCTACTTTGACCAGTTCCAGAGGAGGTTGGTTCCTGCCTGGGTATGTTTCTTGAGCCAGTTCCAGGAGATATACATGAAAAACAGGGTGAATAGCGTACCATTTAGGAGGTAGCTTGAGTCGAAATGCAGTTTTAGAGACTTCTGAGTCAATTTTGAATGGTCCCAAGATTTTTTCGGCAAGTTTCTTTGATGGTCGAGTCATTCAAATGTTTCGTGCATCAAGCCATACTTTGTCGCCTAGTTTAACAGAAGGAGCAGATTGTCGATGTTTGTCGGCCTGTTCCTTGTATCTTTGAATCGCTAATTGCAAGTTTGATTTAAGTTCTTCTTGGAGTCGTGATATGGTTTGAAGATAATGTTCTGCAGGATGACTAGTTCCTACACGGATTGAGTTGAA
This sequence comes from Hemileia vastatrix, assembly GCA_030280995.1. Lineage (NCBI taxonomy): Eukaryota > Fungi > Basidiomycota > Pucciniomycetes > Pucciniales > Zaghouaniaceae > Hemileia > Hemileia vastatrix. The sequence continues at coordinate 21,436,078 of JASXTE010000001.1, read as the reverse complement.
TTGAGGATGTCTTCCATAAACAGTTTCAAAGGGAGATTGTTGTGTCAAAGAATGAGTAAAGTTATTATAAGCAAATTTGGCCAATGGTAACCATGTGGTCCATTTGTCTTGTTGATAACTGACATACATTTGAAGGTATTGTTCGAGGATTTGGTTGACCCTTTCCGTTTGCCCATCGGTTTCAGGATGATAGGCTGTGGATAGATTCATTGTGATATTGAGTTGTAAACACAATTGAGTCCAGAATGTGGATACAAACAATGAGCCTATATCTGAAATAATATCATTAGGTAAGCCATGTTTGGAAAAGACATATTCTTGAAACAATTTTGACAAATCTTCTGCTGTAGCAGTAGTAGTGGTTTTAATGAAAATAGAAATTTTTGAAAATCTATCTACTATTACTAATATAGCATCAAAATTATTAGAAAGAGGAAGTTGAGAAATAAAATCCATCAATAAAGATTCCCAAGGTTTAGAGGGAATAGGAAGTGGTTGAAGCAACCCATTCTTCCGGTGACGGGGAGACTTATTCCTATTACATTTGTAACAAGATCTTATATAGGCCTTGATTTCTCTGGTCATTCCTGGCCAGAAGAAATCCCTTGCTATTAACTGGTAGGTTTTATCAACCCCAAAATGACCAGATAATGGAGAATCATGTCGACTGTTGAAAATCCATGATTTTATTTCATTTTTGTTGGGTATGACTACTCTATCTTCAAAAACTAATAGACCTGATTCAATACTAAATCTTTTGGCCCCTTCCTTCGAGTGTATTTTGTCTTTTAACCCTAAACAATAATTGTCCTTCGACTGAGCTTCGAGGATGTTGGATAGTGGATTTTGAAAAGATTGAATTGTCATCAAATTAAGTTGATGAGTCATTAACATTGATTTGTTGAAGATTGACTTCACATTTGCTGGGTTCTTGTCAGCAAATGTGTCCCCCCGCTGTGGGTAAATGTCCTCCCGATGTGACAGGATATCTGGGACAATACAGTTCTTACCTGGGCGATAGGAAATAGAAAAGGGAAATTCAGACAGAAATTCAGCCCACCTGGCTTGACGCCTGGATAAAACTTTGGAAGACATAAAGTATTTCAAAGCATTATGGTCAGTTAGGATTTGAAAAGGACTATCTAGGCTGAGAAGAAAAGAGCGCCATTTTTTAAGACAATGAATAATAGCTAAAAGCTCTTTGTCATGAATTTCATAATTTAATTCTGCTGCAATTAGTTTGCGTGACTCAAAAGCAACAGGATGAAACAATTTTGTTTCAGGATTGAATTGAGAAATGACCCCTGTGATAGCATAATCGCTAGCCTCTGTCTCGACTATTGTTGAAGTAGAAGGATCAAAGTGTCAAAGAATTGGAGCTGTGGTAAACGCAGTCTTTAATGCTTCGAATTCCTTTCATGCTGTAGAAGAAAAAACAAAAGGAATATCTTTTCTAAGAGGAGAAGTAAGATTGGAAATAGTTTTAGAGTAATATTTAATAAATCTTCTATAGAAATTGGCAAAACCCAAAAATCCTTGGAGGGATTTAACGGTTTTGGGCTCAGGCCATTCCAGGACTTTTTGGACCTTTTTTTGTCCATGACTAAACCATCAGTGGACAACGTAAACCCCAAAAAATCAATAGATTTGAGATGGAATTTGCATTTATTGTGCTTGGCGTAGAGACCCTGATCTTGAAGGCAATTTAAAACCTGTTGAACATGATGAATATGTTCATCTGGTGTCTTTGAGAAAATTAATATATTGTCTAAGTAGACAACAACAAATTGTTTGACAACATCTTGAAAGATTTCATTAAAAAATGTTTGAAAAGTAGATGGTGCATTACATAATCCAAAAGGCATGACTAAATATTCAAAACTACCAAATATAGTGCACATTTCAGTCAGTGGTTCATGACCTTCCGCAATGCGAATAAGATTATAAGCACCTCTAAGATCAATTTTAGAAAAGAAATTAGCACCATTAAAAAGGGTAAGAAGCAATGACATAGGAGGAACGGGTTATGCATTCTTCTTTGTGACTGTGTTGAGCTTTCTATTGTCAACACACAATCTAAGGCTACCGTCTTTTTTCTTTACAAAAAGAACAGGGGAGCCGGTTGGAGATTTACTGTCTCTGATAAAACCTTTGGCTACATTCTCTGCAACGTAGTCTCAAAGAACTTGAGATTCGTCCTTTGACAAAGAATAGACAGGACCTGCCCGAGGCACTGGACCTATTAACTCTATTTGATGGTCGTAGGGTCAATGAGGTGGTAACTTATCGGCCTTGCAGATTGAGAAAAAATCGAGGAAATTGTGAAAAATTTCTGGTAGAGTTGACTTAATGGCTTCAACGTTGATTTGGTTGTCCTCATCATCTTTGAGAGAATCTGTTGAGGGAAGACCAGAATCAAGGGAGCATAATTTGACTACTTCGAGGCAATTTAAATCCTCTTCGAGTGAAGTGATTGAGCTAGAAGGGTTAGCCAATTGCTCATTTAGAGAAAGATCAGATGCTTGCAAGTCATCTGGCAGAGATTTGTCCTCTAGCAGGACATTGTCAGGCAGGTTGTTTAACTCCCTATTGACCTGCATCAAAGAACCAGAAATATACTTAGCGCGTGGGGTGATCAATCCCTGTGACCAATCAATTTCAGGATTCCAATGCGTTAAAAAGTCATGGCCAAGGATGGTATCATCCATTCTTGGGGCGTCCAAGACTGATAATTCCCACTCAAAGGGGGGAAAATTCGGAAAGTTGAAAACCCATAAAACTTTCTTCCTTACCCAATATTTGGGTTCCTCTGATTCAACCAAATAAATTGGAGTTTGATAGATATCTGTGAATGTCAGCTTTAAATTCTCGGCAAAAGATAAGCTGAAAAAAGAAATTGAAGCTCCAGAGTCTATAAGACAACTGAAGGGGGTATCCTCCTTAAAAAGAATGAATCTCAAGCAGTTTAAGGCAACTCCAGTCCTTAAGACATGGAGGTTCTGTGCACTGGGAGAGATAAGATAGTTTGCTTTGCACACAAGTAAACTATCTACTAGTTTTTTGACCTTGAACTAGTACCTTCTCTTTCCTTAAATTTTACACAGTCTTCTAGCTTGTGCTTACCCCCACAATACATACATAACCCATTATCTGCTTGTATCTTCCTCTCAGCTTCTTTAAGTTCCCTTTTGGATCAAGTACCTTATTGATATTGCCTGGGGTCGAGATTTTTGGTTGAGGTTTGTCCTTTCCCTTATTGGGTTTGGATTGAGTTGTCTGTGGGTGTGAAGAAGTCCTGATTTAAAATTTAGGCCTTGAGATTTGTTGGCGTATCAATGATGTTGTAGTCGTCCTTGGTACACGCTGTTGAGTTCAAGGGCTCAATCCATTAAATCCGTTAAAGTAGTCATCTTCTTTCCATGAGGATTTAATTGATCCAGAATCCTCAAAGGAAGTCCTTTTTTGAAATGATACTTGAGGCAGTACCATTCCAACCTACTCGAGTTTGAAGTGCTCTGAAGTTCAAGATATATTCAGAGGCTTTACCATTATCACTCATGTGGAGGAAATCAAGTTCAATTTCTGCGTTGTAAGTTTCATTAGGGTCACCGAACAATGTAAAGAGTTGGTCTTTGAACATTTTCCAGTTATTAATGAGTAAGTGGGTTTCTGTCAAAGAGAGAGTGAGAAGATAAGGTTCAAACCACCTTGCTGCTTTTCCAGCTAGGAATGAAGAAGCGTAAACAACCTTTGATTGGTTGTTATGGAACAGGAGTTTTCAGGTTTGAAAGAAGGGGCACAATCTGTCTGGATGTTCTCCATTGAATTTATCAGGAGATTTCATGGAAGGAGTTTTGAATTTTGATCCCTCCAAAGATGTTGTATTTGAAAGTGTTTTCATGAATAGTCTCATGAAGTCTTCCAGAGAATTAGATGGTCCAGGTTCTGAAGGTTGACCAGAAGGGTGAGTAGCAGGGGCAGATGGTGCCTCATGCATTGTATCCTCTCCTTCTTCTTCCTCGCTAGAATCATCAAAATCCTGGGGGATGTCTTCTACTGATTGGACTGAGTTTCCCCATTCCCTAAGGTTGAGAGGTTCCAGGGAGTGAGTGCAGGAAACAGGCCGTGTGGCTGTTGGCCTGCCTCTGGCTCAAGCCCTAGTAGTAGCCCCTGTAGGAGGAGTGCGTTGAACAGGTGCCATTTTTTAAAAAATTTAGAGACACTTGAAAAAAAACGTAGTAGTGAAAAGAATGAGAACTACAGAGAATTAAATTATACTGTCACCAGAGGACGTACGCACAAGGTCGATGGTGTTCCTGGAAGTGAGATGGAGGGAGGAGTTTAGAAACTTCTTTGACACACAGAGGAAATGTTCGCCGAAGTGATTCAAAGATGACTCAAAGGAAGAGCTACTGCTTCAAGATATGTTTGATAGGAATTCTAATATAATTTAAAGGTAATATTAATATTCTTAATATCTCACAAAGGGTTGTAAACTCAATAATCAAAGATTTAAGATTTAGAAATGATTACTTAGAAAAATAAGGAAATGTACAATAATAATGATTTAACCTAAAGCTTTACCATTATTAACTATATAAATGTTTTATATTTTAATTCTAAAGAAATATTGAACCAAAATCCAACCCTTTTTATATCCATTACTCCTCCTCGCATTGACCTCATACCCATCCATCATTCTGCAAACCACAGACCCTTCTCACTAACATCCGTTACACCTGGACCCTTCTCACTAACATCCGTTAACCCTTTAATCCTCCACTAACTATCCCGTCCATGCTCACTACCCCTGTTATTAACCCACAGACACACAATAACCCTTTAGCAGAATATTGCATTGACCGTTGCGCTGTGCGTCAGCTATTCAAAGAAAAAGACTGAACACACTATTGAGAGATTGACTAATTTAGATTTAAAGTTTTTGGATTAGCGCGGTTGAATAGTGAGTACACAAGGAAAGTTGGAGTTGCTATGTAGAATCGCTTCTGCGCTTTCAAACATGGATTTAGACCTTGTTATTATTGATTTAATGAGCTTCTTTTGCCTCGAGTGTCACGTGGCGCATGACAATGTCATTAAAACACATACATTGCACATTCTTTATGCATTTCACTTACTCCATATTCAATTTCCCCCAAATTCCAACATCATTCTTTCTCCCTCTATTTTTCCTACTTTTCAATAAAAGTAAGTTTCATCTCCTTTTTTTCATGCCTATATGATATCTCTTTCCTTCTTTGAAAATTTTATACTTAAATATATGCATGATTCTTATCTGGATAAAAGTGGACTTATTAAACTCTTCTTGTTATCATCTCCATTACCACTTTTCAAGTTTTTGTTAAATTTTGAAAATAAGAATCAGAATTAATGTTAGCTTTATTTGAATCTAATGTCCTTTTAAGTAAAGATTCTCCTGAAGACTGCCTTTTATTTCCCATAAACAGATCTGAATTTGGTTCAGTGGTTGCTGAGATATTGACCTTTAAAGTTGAGCCTTTTTTTCCCAATTTAATGTTTTTATGTAAAAAATTAGGGTTAGGTTTACTTAAGTCAAATTTCCTTTAACTGAAGATTCTCCTGAAGTCTATCTTTTATTTCCCACAAACAGGTTTGGATTTGGTTCAGTGGTTGCTGAGATTTTGACCTTAAAAGTTGAGCCTTTTTTTCCAAGTTTTACTTAATTTATTTTATGTTTTTATATTTCATAATTAGATAATAAGGCTTCTGAAACTCTTATCTGATGATTATCTAGGCTTATATCTCCATTTTGTTGGAATTTTCATCATCAATTTTCAAATTTTTGTGCAATTTTGAAAATCAGATTCAAAATTAGGGTTAGGTTTATTCAAATCTTATGTTTTTTTAGCTGAAGATTCATCTAAGCCTGTCTTTCATTTCCAATAAATGAATTTGAATTTTTTTGAGTGGTTGCTGAGATATTGACCTTTAAAGTTGAGCCTTTTTTCTGAATTTCACTTAATTTATTTTATCTTTTTATATTGCATAATTTGAGAATAAGGCATCTGAAACACTTATCTGATGATTATCTAGGCTTTTATCTCCCAAATCTTAGGATCACTCAATTATTTCTTGGCTAATTGCTTTAAAAAATTATATATTTGTGCAATTCAATCTAATCATAAACTGGCCAAGAAAGCTGGATTTCCAGATTGGAAAAATATAGAATGTGTTAAACTCAGTAATAATTATATCTTTTATTCTAATGCTATCATCAACTATGGAGGATCTCATAGCCAGAGCCATGTTGAAAAACCTGATTCTAATATGCTTACTTTTTCACTTTTCTGTTATATCAATCCTATTACTGGAAGACTGATCCCTTCACCTGCTAAAATCAAAGGCCATGGACTATACTTTCATTATCATAAATATATCATGGAATTTGGATTAGGAAACAGGATTATGGAAGTGATTTAGAAATCTTCAAGAGATAAACATCAAACTACTAAGGCACCTCCTGGATTGGAATCTTGCTAAAAGTTTACTCATTTTGGATGGTCTTTTCAGATCAATAAAAGTTTGATAAACTGGGTAAGTTAGGTAAGGGGTGAAGGGTAAATGGCTACTAAAACATTAGGGAGGGGCTCTAAATATAGTAATTAAATGATTTCCAAATTTTGATTTTTTTTCTTAAATTTTTAATTTATCAGTTATTGAAGATAATCAATTAAATTAAGTATTGTACCATCAAGCCCTTGTGCTGTATAAAGGTTTTTATTCAATTATATTCTATTAATGAGCTCATAGTACTATTCTTGTCATATTTTTTCTTTGACTTCACTCATGAAATCATTAAAAGATAGTATTTGGGATTCCTTTACTTGGTTGATTATCTTTTTTAAATGATTTACTTAATTATGTATGAAATAGAATATAAATTTGGTAATCCTTACCCCCTTCCAGAGTAAATTGAAGAGGGGCATTGCCACATTTTTAAATAAGATGTGTAAATTTTTTGACTTGAAAAAAAATTGGAATGAAATATGAATGAAAAAAATAAAAAAAACTAGTCATAAAACATTTTCATTAAGCAGTCAATTTCCTCAACAGATTTATTAGCTTTAATGCACTTTATCAAAAAAACATTCAAAAAAATTTGGAATTAAATATGAATTAAATAAAAAAAACTAGTCATCAAAAATTTTAATTAAGAATTCAATTTCCTTAACAGATTTATTAGCTTTAACACATTCTATCAAGAAAACTTTCTTTTTTGAACAATCTTCAAGTTGATACTTGAGTTTCATTTGATCCAATAGGAAATTGTACTCAAGAGCCTTCTCCACTTTCTTTATCTCAAATTTATTCTCCTCCAATTCATGAGCTTTCTCATCCCTCTTTAAGGAAAGCTCAAATTTCTTCTCCTATTCTAGCCTCAGAATCACTTACTTGAGGATCCTCATTTCATTCATTAGCCTTTTTAGAAATAAAAAAATAGATTTGAATAAAAAATAAAACAACTAGACATAAAATAAAAGCTCACTGTAGTGAGATCAGGTTGGTTTTTATTGCCATAAGGATCTATTGAAAAGATATCATGATTGGTGGAATTCAAATGAGGGGAGGCTTGAGTAGAAGCGGAAGGAAAAAGATTTCTTTCAAAATCAAGTTTGGAGATATCATCTTCTCCATCCAACATGTTTTCAGGATTAACATTGGCTCACTCTTTAAATATGGAATCTATCTCTTTATACTAAGGACATAAAGAATCAAGTTTATTGTGTATAGTTTTGATGCCCTTACTGATATCAAATTCAGTAATACCAAAAACAGTGGAAGATTAAAGAGTCTTAGCTTTCTAGTATTTGGCTTGATAGTGCATGAATTGTTCAGACATCTGTTTAGGCAAATGATTAATCCTTCCATTTTTCTTATTTCATGATTCATTGGCCATTAGAAGATATCCATTGATGTTTGATGCAGGGGGCTGTCCTAATTTAGTTGCATTCTCAGCACCAAAACAAGAATCATAATTAGTTTTAGTTTTCAGCCAGTTGATAAGTATGAGATGATCACTTTTTTTTAGTTGAACAGTCTTTTATTTCTCAGCTGAGCAGGGAAAAGAGGGAGTAATGGGATTTGAAGAAAATCTGGGAGATGGTTGCCTTTGAGATGATCTATGATGACAAGGCATGTTGAGAAATTTAAAGATGAAAAGAAGAAGAGAAAAACAGATTATATGGGGAGGGTTTTTGAATGGATAGAATGAATAGACAGTATGGGAGTGTGCAGAAAGGTAGGGATGCTGGCACATCCAGAAAGTTTTCCAAGATGTGGTTATGAAAAATTGAGGATAAAATTGTCAGATAGAGATGAGCATTGACATGTAAAAGGTATAATAGCCCAATTATTAGAAAAAATATTTGTGAAAGATAATTGGGGTATAATTATTTTTATCTGCAATTAATTTAATTGCAGATTGGTAAAAATTGATGCCCTGTATTAGGTCATCAAAAGAAGAATTTTTAAAAGTAAAAATCAATATAATTGAAAGTTTATAAGCTATTTTTTTGATTGAGAGAAATGAGATTTTCTAATGGCTGATTTGAAATGTTTGATACCCCCTATTAGGGGGTGTCAGTTCTGGAAAATCTGCACATACAAATCAGCACTTAAACTTTGCAAAAAAGTCACTTATTTCAAAAATGGGTGTCAGTTATGACCTCAAATCAGCACTATTTTCACAATTTTTTTTCACAACCACATGTTGCAACATCATTGCTTCCTTTCCCACCCCATCCCTGTAACATGTGAAACTCAGACCTCAATCCTCTCATAAATCCTCTGCACACACCCCTCACTGAGATTTGAAACATTTTATTGTGAAATTTTAACCAGGCATGGTTTTTTTCTTCTTTTTTTATGTTTTTAACCACCCCAAATCAGATGTCCACCTTCATCAAAGGTCAATGGCTTTTCGTTGATGGAAAATGAAGTAAAAAAGAAAACAAAAGGGTGGATCAACATCAATCCTAAGTAAATGAAGGAGAGGTTCAAAAGCTATCAATACAAATTTAAAAAGCCTCATTTTGCTTCCAATTCCACTGGCTTTGGTATTTATGATTATTATTTGGAGAATGGAATTACTACTGTTTCCAAAAATCTCAATTTCATGTATCTTCTATATTAAGAAATGGATATTTTTTTTGGTTCCCAATTTAATATTTACTTTTAATCTTATAAAAAATAGTTATATCATGAGATTCTGATAACATAATTTTTCCTTACTGGACTCTAAAATATTGCACTTTTGGAATTTCAGATGTTAAAAAATACTTGCACCTGTGAAAAAAACCTCATCACAAACATAGTTTTATCATCTCACCACCAATTTGAATTTCTAAAAAAGCTAAGTCAACATAATTCTATATTTGTTTGAAAAATTTTGTGATACCCTCCCCTGAGTTTTATTGAAGAAAGGGGTGGGTATCACTAAATTTTTTGAAGTCATCAATTTTCCATGTCAGATTTGAAAATTTGGAAATACCCTCCCCTTCATTTTTTTTAATTAAGGGGTTAAAACACCAACATTTAGAATAATTCCATAAATTAATAAATAAATAAATAAGATAAGTCAAATTCACTAGTTTTAAAGTAATGAATATTCCTCAAGCCAAAATGCGGACCAAGTCTAGAAACTAAAATTGCAACTTTCCACATGTATAGTAAAGATGAACCCCATTAAAAAATTTAATGTTATCATAATTACTTTTTATACAACACAAGGTCATTGGCTCATTACTTTAGTTTAGTAAATTGAAATATCAGATTTATTTATTAAACTTTTATGAAAGAATAAAAAATATTTGATGACTTTAAAAATCCCCAAAAAATTTTTATCTACCTATAGGTTTGTAAATTTATTAATTTTACCTTCTTTTTTAACCTTGTTGATTTGTTGGACTAACTTTTTACTGATATGATAAGAGAAGAAAAAATGAGTGAAGGGTTAGACATATGAAAATGGTAAGAAAAAGAAAAAAACACACCTTGATGTAAGGGCAGAATAATAAGTAATGAGAATGGTAGTTTGAGGAATCTGGAAGGATAAATGCATGATATAAACATTATGTTATGCATTATGAAATAAATAAATGTGAAATTGGGAAAAAAAGGCTCAACTTTAAAGGTCAATATCTCAGAAAACACTGAACCAAATTCTAGTTGGTTTTCTGGAAATGAAAGATAGGCTTCAAAAGTATCTTCACCTAAAAGGAAAGTAGATTCAGATAAACCTAACCCTAATACTGACTCTGATTGTCAAAATTGCACAGAAACTAGAACCCTGATGATGAGAATTTCAACAAGAGGGATATTAAAGCTTAGATAATCATAGGAATCTGGAAGAATAAATTTATGATGTAAATGTTATGATATGCATTATGAAATAAATAAATGTGAAATTTGAAAAAAGGTTCAACTTTAAAGGTGAATGTCTCAGCATCCACTGAACCAAATTCAAATTGGTTTTCTGGAAATGAAAGATAGGCTTCAGAAGTATCTTCAGCTAAAAGGACAGTTGATTCAAATAAAACTAACCCTAATTCTGACTCTTATTATCAAAGTTTCACAAAAACTTGAAAAGTGATGATGAAAATTCCAAAAAGAGGGAGATAAAATCCTAGATAATCATCAGATAAGAGTTTCAGAATACTTATTCTCTAATCATGAAATATAAAAACTTTAAATAAGATAAGTGAAATTTGGAAAAGAAGTGTAAGCCTAAATATCCTTAGGACTGAGTATTTCTTATGCTTAAACTAAGATAACCTTAAGTAGATTAAGCTTATATCTTAAAAATAAGGTTAAAATAATAATATATATTATTTTATTATATATATATATAATTATTATTCTATTATATAATTTATAATAGTTTAAATAGCTTATCCATGGCCTAATAATACTTATTAAGGTGATAATGGAGTCATAATATACTTATCTTAAGTGATATGAAGTAATTATTGACATACATAAGCTTATATGTATACATAAATCTCATATTCAGTGAAATATGCAGTATATTATGTATATTTAGGTATATAAGTGGGTTTTAGCCCCTTAATAGCCTATAACCTTTGTTTTTCTGCTTATTTTAGGTCATATGGACGAAATCAGTGGATTCACAACGCCTACAGAAGCATATACACCTATATCAGGCGCATATACCCAGTTTGGACAACTAAAATTACTTCCTTGGATGGTTATTCACGGATTTATGGGTTGGAAGGATGTTTCTGGGTTAATATGGATGCTTGGGGATGTTATTGGGGGCTTGGAAATTTTATTTGTTTCCTTTATATGCTTTTAGTTTCATTAAATCTCTTTTTGATTATTTATTTTACCTGTTTCTTTATGGTATCCGCTTTTATCTGGGTTTTCTATTTATGGTATGGATCTGTGTTATTATTAATAGTGATGGAGGGTCCTTACTGGAGGTCTGGGTGTTGAAACTGCTTGAAGTGGACGCCATGGGGAGGTGATGAGCCCTCACAGTGCTGTAATTGCCGGGGATAGCAGTGACATCATCTGGATTGAAGGTCTGTGCACTCCAGTGGATTTGGGTATAAGTAAGGAGGGATTTTGACGGTTTATTATCATCATTCAATTACTACAATTCAAACAACCACTACAATACAATTATTAGCATTCAGAAATATATTATAATGCCCTTATAAATTGATATTATCTTTATATAAGCTATAACTATATTTTTATTCTTCTATTTTCCACCACTAGCACGCATTTAAATCCAAGTATTGTGAGTTTTATTTGAGTATAACTATTCTAATAGTCTTCCCCTGAGGTTTAATCACTAAATCATTTATCAATAAGTAGTAGGACCATAAAATAACACTATTATATCATACTTATATACTAGACTATACTGACAATTGGGGGTCTTTCCTTATATTTTACTTATTATTTAGTATAAGCCTTGGGACGTGTTTTTACCTTAGTACAGCTCAAAATTAACCAAATATTTGGGTCTGCTGCATATTAGTGGGTCATCATAACTCATTGATTGCGGAAAAGAACCCTTAAAATAATTGTACTAATTTTTTATCATAAAAATTAGATATTTACAGTAGTAACTGTACCCAATATAAACCCAATTTCACTTGGTATTTGGACACCAATATAACACCCAATTAAATTGGTATTTGGCTAAACCTTGGTAAGCTAATTATTCACCCTTATAGAGGTCTAGTTAAACTTGTTATTATATTTTTAACAGATTTTTTCGAATTTTTCTTACATTTTATTTAAATAAATAAAGATATAAATTCAGGGTAAGCTCCATTGCTTTTTTATTAGTAATATAATTGCTAATATTATTTGTCTACTAATTCTATAGAGTTTTTTCCTTTTGTAGACGTAAAATATTGTCATTCTGAACAATATGAGTGCTCCCCAGGATAGTGTAAGTGAAAAGCCTGCTTATAATACCAGGTCTAAAGCTAACAAAAACTTTCCAGGACATCACCATGGAGGGACAACAGTACCCCCATCCAGAAAGCATGAGTATAGATGAAAAGGACGCCCTCTTAAAAAAGATAACTATAAAAAAGACGTCTCCTCCTCTTCAGGATCAACTGTCCCACCTGGCCAAACAGGTTCTGAAGTTGGAGGAATCAAAATCTCTCATGTTCAAAGAAGTAGAGCAGTTGCAAAACAATTGCAAGGTAGGATTTCAGCAGATGAATCAGGCAATGGCAGAATTAAAGGGAGGCCAGCCCAGTCAATCAAATCAGCAACCCCCTACCCAAGGAGGGTCCACTCACTCCCAGGAGAAAATCCTGGTAGACAAATGGAAATGGGACTGGTTTCACCAACAGTGGACAAGCCACAGTTGCAACAGGGATCCACCCCCTCATCTGACTTCCTCAGCTCACCCTTACAAGGGAAAAAAGCGCCAAAAATAAGGACTGGCAACCATCCCTTGGTAAGTAACTTACCCTCTCAGATTGGACATAATACTGATAATTACAATATAGGTAATTCTATTGATGTTAAATCTGTACAAAAAATAGAGGATGATTTAAGAAATTTAGGTTTTAGAGTAGATACACCTGACTTGTCTTTTGTCCACAATAACAGTACTATTTACAATGATAATACAGTTAATCCTCAGTTGCAACCACCTACTAGTGAGATGAGAAGTTCACAGGAAAGTGAGAGAATTGAAAAGGAGGACATGGAATATTTTAACAATAATCCAACTGTCCATAGAATTGTTTCAGCATTGTGGAATAGAATGACTGATTGTGAGGAACAAACAGTTAAGCTAACTAGTGATACAATTTCATCCTTGACATTAAACATTTCTCAATTAGCAACACGTAACAAAGAATTAGAGAAAGAAAATTTGTCTCTAACTCTTAAATATGATTCATTGAGTAATAAATATAATGACCTTTCAAACAAATTTTGTGAGTTAGAAAAATTATATGAAACACATTTATTAAAAACTGAATCAAGAACAAAGTTATCTTTTGCCCAGACAAATCAAAGTGTCTCTGAGTTGCTACAAAGATTAACTAAAGTTGAGATTGAAACTGCCAATCTACTGATGAACCAGGATAATCATAAGTATAATCAATATAATAATAATCCTTTCATTGGCAAAAGTGAATCTCTTTCCTTCCCTATACCACCACAATTAAAACCATCTGGTGGTAGTGTCAAATCTGAAAATGTAAGTCACAAATCCGTGCAGGAAGAAATACAAGACCATTTATCAAAAGTGAATGAGTTGTTGAATTTACCTAAGATTAGTGAGATAAAATCCAATAAGAAGAACTGGCCTAAGATGGATCAGTACCCAACTTATGATGGGGAAGCCAGCTCTGATTGGCAACATTTTATTCAAAGAATTGACAACTTGAAATTCTCATATAAGTTACCAGATGAAGAGATAACATCAAAATTAATTTCTTTATTTAAGGATGTTGCTTTATTATGGTTTGAAGCTGTCTTAAGTGATGGTAGAGACTACTCTTGGGCTGAATGGAAACAACTTATTGAAAAACAATTTGGAGGTTCTAAATTCAGGCTTACTCAGTAGAGACTTTATGAGAAGACTAGGTATAATCCGTTGAATGGTGACAAACCTATGGTATTTTTAATGAATTTAAACAAAATATTAAAAGCCATTGAGCCTCATATGGATTTTAACTTATGGAAAGATAAGATAATATACAAATTACCTATATCTGTCAGAGACATTGTTGTAGCTAGAACATTAAATGTTACTGAATATTCTGACTTTATTAATATTTGCAATGAAATATTATTAAACCATAAGTATGAATCAAGGTATTCCACTTATAAGCAAAATGTTGAACCTGTAAAAACTCAGAATTCAAAAACACTTCAGGAGAAGCAGAAAAAACCTACTGCACCTGTAGTACCTAAAAAGTATGAAACAAATACTTGTTATAAGTGTAACAAACCTTGGGTCAAAGGTCACAAATGTGAGAAAAACATAAATATTGTTGAAAATCAACGTGAATCTGAAACTGAAACTGAAAAGAGGAAAGAATCAAGTGATTATGACAGCAATATCTCATATAGTGATGAAAATGAAGTCTGTATGTTGGAAGATGATTTTTCCATCTTTGAAAATCCAATATTAAATATGGACTCAAATGAATCTTTAATGAATTTTGAGGATGCTGAAATCATTAAGGATATACAATCTGATAACTTTAGAATGACACCTATCACGGTTCCAGCTATCATTTCTGGTGAAAATGTTAATATAGTACTGGACACAGGAGCTGCTGGTTCTGTTGTTTCCACTAATACATTACAGAAAATTGATAGTGAATATAAGTTTAAGCTTGAACCACTTCAAAATAAAAATTGGAGAGGTTTTGGATCAGTGCTACACCCCATTGGTAAATACAAAGCTGCTGTTTTCTTTAAACACCAACATGGTTATGTTAGGGTAACTTGTGACTTTGTAGTAATGGATAATACTAATTGTAGTAACTGTTTTATCATTGGAAATGATATTCTGACTAAATTTGGTGTAAAATTAGACCCTGCTAATAACAATTTTACAATTGGCATAAATGGTAAAAGGAAATTTAAAATAAATTCTTTTAACACAGTCTTACACATTGAGTCAGTAACAAATTCCCCGTCTAAAGGAAGAGAATCCAATGAGATGGAACTTCTGGAAACAGAAATTTCAAAAGCATCATTTGGCACTCAGATAAGTAAAACTGAGAAAGATAATATTTTGGAATTAATTAAAGCTTTTCCAATGGCTTTTGCACATGGTACAAATGAACTTGGCCTTGTAAAATATCAGGAAATGAAGATTAGTTTAACCTGTGATATGGATAATATTCCTGCTAGTCTTAAAAAGAAACCATACCCTGCTTCACCAATGAAGAGGAAAGACATAGAGGATAATATTAAGATGTTATTAAAAATGAAAATTCTTGAGAAGGTTGAAACTACACCAAAATATTGTGTAATATCACCAGTGCTAATTTCTTATGAACAAGATAAAGCAAGACTGTGCGGTGATTATAGAGCATTAAATACATTTACAGTAGATGATATTTATCCCTTGCCAAGGATTGCCTCTATACATGCTACCCTTAAAGGTGCTAAATATATAAGTTGCCTAGATGGAAATAAAGGGTACCATCAAATTCCTGTTGAAAAGAATTCACAGAACTTTTTGTTGATAACAACACACATGGGAATTTATAAGTATGTCAGAATGCCATTTGGACCAAAAAATGCTCCATCAGTATTTCAGAAGTTAATGGATATAACATTCCATAATGAAATGATTGAGGGATGGTTAATGGTATACATTGATGACATCATAGTGTTCTCTAAATCTTTTGATGAACACTTAATCCATTTAAGGAAAGTATTTCAGAAAATGGATGAAATAAAAAATGACCCTTGCATTGAAAAAATGTAAATTTGGGTTTGAATCTTTAAAAGTGCTTGGTCATATTGTATCTGGCTTACAAATATGTGTAGACCAAAATAAAGTGGCTGCAATAAAGAATATTGGCATTCCTCAAAATGTGAAGGATGTACAATCTTTTCTTGGAATGTGTGGTTATTATAGACAATATATAAAAAACTACCAATCAATTGCTGCACCACTGACAACACTGATAAAGAAATCAGAAGCTTTCATTTGGAATAATGAAAGACAACAAGCTTTTGATAAGTTAAAAGAATGTTTAATGACAGCTCCTATCTTGGGATTACCAGATTTCCAATTACCTTTTGTATTATATACAGATGCAAGTTTTATTGGACTGGGTGCTGCTTTGCATCAAAAACAACTTATTGAAGGAAAAATGTCAGAAGTAGTAATCTGCTATATTTCACGTACTCTGAGAAGTGGTGAATTGAAATATGGTGCTACTCAACTTGAATGTTTGGCAGTAGTATGGGCTCTTGAAAAGCTACATTATTACCTTGAAGACCAAAAATTTGAGTTAATAACTGACTGTAGTGCAGTTAAGTCACTCTTAAACATGAAAACTCCTAATAGACACACGTTTAGATGGAAATTAGCTGTACAAGAATACAGAGGACAGATGACTATTACACATAGAGAAGGAACCTTGCACTCTAATGTAGATCTGTTATCTAGAGTACCTCTGCCTAATAATGATGATAATCCTGCTTATGTTCCTGAGTCAGAGATTATTAACATTTATGGCATTTATATTGTAGATCTTGAGGATGAATTTATGCAATCAATTCTTGATAATTATAATTCAGATCCTGACTTAAGTAAATTAACTACAATATTAAATGATCCATCTAATGCTTCAATGAATGTTTTAATAAAAACATTACCAATAAAGTACAAAGAGGCATTAGAAAAAGGAAAATTTTCCATTGAGGATGGTTTTATATATTACAGGAAAAAATTAAGTAATGTAATTGTAATTCCCCCTTCAATGAAGGAGTTAATGTTAAGTATATGCCATGATGATATATTAGCAGGTCATTTTGACTACCATAAAACATTAACCAGAGTAAAAAACACAGCTTGGTGGATTAACATGTCTGATGATGTTCAGAAATATGTTGAAACATGTGATTCTTGTCAAAAATCTAAAAGATTAACAGGAAAAAGAGCTGGTTTATTACAACAAATTGAGCAACCAAAAGCTCCATGGGAAATCATTAACATGGACTTTGTAACAGGTTTGCCAATAGCAGGGCATAAGAGTTATAACTCCTGCTGGGTAATTGTAGATAGATTTACAAAGATGTGTAAATTTATTCCTACCCACAAAGAGGTTTCTGCAAAGGACTTAGCTTTTTTATGGTGGACACAAATGTTAAATACAGCAGGTTTCCCCAAAGCAATAGTTTCTGACAGAGATCCTAAATTTACTTCTGAGTTCTGGACGTCACTTATGGATGTTTCAGGGTGTCAATTAAAACTTTCTACAGCACACCATCCACAAACTGATGGGCTAGCAGAGAGAATGATACAAAACTTAGAAGATATGATAAGAAGATACTGTGCTTTTGGTCTTAATTTTAAAGACAATGACAAATTCACGCATGATTGGGTAACCCTTATCCCAGGATTAGAATTTGCATATAATAGTACAGTACATTCTGTCACTGGCAAAAAGCCATTTGAGTTATGGTTGGTTTATGTACCTAATACCCCTGCTAAAACTCTTAATAAGTTACCTAGATTGGATATTCATCCAGGTACTAAATCTTTTCTTCAGATGCAGGAATTATGCAGAAAACATGCTCAAGAATGTATAAATAAGGCTTTTGAGTATGAAAAGAAAAGATGGGATAAAGCCCATAAAGAACAAATGTTCAAAGAGGGTGATGAAGTCCTTATTTCAACGCTACATTTCAATTTAAATGGTAATGTTAAATTGAAGGATCCATTCATTGGACCATTTGTAGTTAAAAAGATGGTTGGTAATAATGCTGTTGAGGTTATTCTATATGCACCTTATGATAGAAAACATCCAGTATTTCCTATTTCTCTTATAAAACCATACCATTCTAATGATACTGCTCTATTTCCAAGAAGATCAGGAAGGCATAAACAGCAACCTGAAGAAATAGTGGAAAGGGCAGAAATTGAAAAGATACTTAAAAAGAGACACCTTACTAAAGAAAAGGGAGTTGAGTATCTATTAAGATTTAAAAATAAATCAAGTGAATATGACCAGTGGATTCCAGAAAATGAAATCTCTGATCTTAAAAATCTCTTGAAAAAATTTAAATCTAAATAATACTGTTCATTCAGTATATGTATTATAAATTTTTTTTTTTTTTTTTATTTCACTCCTTAGTTTTAATTAAAATGTATTAACATTTTTTTTATTGTTTTTTTTGGGGTGAGGGAGTGTCAGCCTAAATATCCTTAGGACTGAGTATTTCTTATGCTTAAAATAAGATAACCTTAAGTAGATTAAGCTTATATCTTAAAAATAAGGTTAAAATAATAATATATATTATTTTATTATATATATATATAATTATTATTCTATTATATAATTTATAATAGTTTAAATAGCTTATCCATGGCCTAATAATACTTATTAAGGTGATAATGGAGTCATAATATACTTATCTTAAGTGATATGAAGTAATTATTGACATACATAAGCTTATATGTATACATAAATCTCATATTCAGTGAAATATGCAGTATATTATGTATATTTAGGTATATAAGTGGGTTTTAGCCCCTTAATAGCCTATAACCTTTGTTTTTCTGCTTATTTTAGGTCATATGGACGAAATCAGTGGATTCACAACGCCTACAGAAGCATAGACACCTATATCAGGCGCATATACCCAGTTTGGACAACTAAAATTACTTCCTTGGATGGTTATTCACGGATTTATGGGTTGGAAGGATGTTTCTGGGTTAATATGGATGCTTGGGGATGTTATTGGGGGCTTGGACATTTTATTTGTTTCCTTTATATGCTTTTAGTTTCATTAAATCTCTTTTTGATTATTTATTTTACCTGTTTCTTTATGGTATCCGCTTTTATCTGGGTTTTCTATTTATGGTATGGATCTGTGTTATTATTAATAGTGATGTAGGGTCCTTACTGGAGGTCTGGGTGTTGAAACTTCTTGAAGTGGATGCCATGGGGAGGTGATGAGCCTTCACAGTGCTGTAATTGCCGGGGATAGCAGTGACATCATCTGGAATGAAGGTCTGTGCACTCCAGTGGATTTGGGTATAAGTAAGGAGGGATTTTGACGGTTTATTATCATCATTCAATTACTACAATTCAAACAACCACTACAATACAATTATTAGCATTCAGAAATATATTATAATGCCCTTATAAATTGATATTATCTTTATATAAGCTATAACTATATTTTTATTCTTCTATTTTCCACCACTAGCACGCATTTAAATCCAAGTATTGTGAGTTTTATTTGAGTATAACTATTCTAATAGTCTTCCCCTGAGGTTTAATCACTAAATCATTTATCAATAAGTAGTAGGACCATAAAATAACACTATTATATCATACTTATATACTAGACTATACTGACAAGAAGGCTCAACTTCAAGGGGAAAATCTCAACAACCACTGAACCTAATTCAAACCTGCTTGTGGGAAATGAAAGATAGGCTTCAGGAGAATCTTCAGTTAAAGGAAATGTGATTTAAAGAAACTTAACCGTAATTTGTTATATAAAAAATGAAAGAAAAAAAGGCTCAACTTTAAAGGTCAATATCTAGGCAAACACTGAACCAAATTCAAATCTGTTTTTGGGAAATAAAAGATAGACTTCAGGAGAATCCTCAGTTAAAGGGACATTTGATTCAAATAACCCTAGTCTTAATTCCAAATCTGGTTTTCAAAATTTTTCAAAAACTTGAAAAGTTATAATAAAAATTACAACAAGAGGAGTTGAATAAGTCCACTGTTATATAGATATGATTCCTACATATTTTAAGTATGAAATTTTCATAGAAAGAATGATATATTGTATAGACATGAAAAAAAGGAGATAAAACTTACCTTGATTGAAAGGTAGGAAAAATAGAGTGAGAAAGAGTGAAGTTGGAATTTGGGGGAAATTGAATATGGAGAAAGTTAAATACTTAAAGAATGTGCAATGTATGTGTTTAAATGACATTTAACCAAAAAAAAGTGAAATAGGAGAAAGGGGGAATAATGACCAAGCCAAGGAAGGATGAAGAGTAGGATGATGGCACTAAAAAAAGAAAGAAAAGAGGGAGAGAAGGAAAAAGGTTAATTTTATTTTTAAAATAAAAAAATAAACACTTACTAAAAAAATCTAGATACAAAAAGAAAAAAGAAAAAAAAATTAATTAGCAAATATATAAGTAAAAATGAAAAAATGACTTACCTGGAGAGATGAGATGAGAAAAAAATTGACCTCAAATTATTTGAGGGATGAAAGAGGAGAGGAAAAAATGGATATAAGTGATGAAAGAAAAAAAAGAATTACTAAAAAATTATGCAATTTTAGAAAGTATGCAATTTCATGTTGAGATGGTGAAGGAAAACAAAGATACTATAACAGAAAATTCAAAATCAAAGTCAATATTCAAATAAGAATAACCATTCTAAGGAAAAATTCTTGAGAAGTCCTGAAAAACTGTCTAAAACTGGGTAAAGATAGGTTAAAAAGTTTTTTGATTGTGTACTTGAGGTATGAATTACTAGAGGCTTTCTTGGAAGAAGGTAATGTTTCCTGGCCATTTTTGATAAAAAAAGAAAATCTTCTTCAAAATCAGAATCAGAGTTCAAGAGGAAATCAATAGCTATGAAAGTCATTGCTTGATGTAGCTTATCACAATTTGAGAGTGAGGAAGTCATGACTCTTATATGGCATAAAAATGTAAATGATGTACAATGTTTTGAGTTATGAAGTGTCATTCTGTGGAGTGCTGTGTATAAGTGGGATGATGCTTACAAATCAGTGAAATGGGACATTATGGTGAAATCAGCACTTTTGGTTGAGAAAGTGCGGATTCAAGTGAAATAAGTGACTTATTTCATTTTGAAATCCACAAGTGTTGGGGCTAGTGTTTTTTGGAAATATGGACTTAAATGAGTGTGTATCCGGTCAAATGTAAGTGCAGATTTGTAAGTGTGGATTTTCCAGACCTGAAACCCCCTATTATAGTGAGGCACCTGATTGCAGGTGCCAATCCCTATCTTTGATTGGATTAGGTTCTAGCTCAGCTGAAATTCTTCTGGAAAGACTGCATACTGAACAGTGAGCATGCTAGCTTTTGTGGCATAAAATCTGAGTTATTCTTGTGTCACAAATAGATTAAGTGATTGGAACCTGCTAGGAGGTTACAGGTGTTTTTTGTGGTGAGGGGTATGGTAAAATGGATTGAGATGCCAAGTATTTGAAGCTGAAATACACCATTGAAATTAACTAGCAGCTATCTAAGTGATGATATTTAACCCAATATCATACACTATTCCAATAGTGTGATGAACCTATTAAGGGGTCTCAAACCTTTCCAAATATTCCTAGTAGAAGTCTTCATTAGAAAAATGCCATTAAATATGGCTGATTTGGTACTTGGGGTCTCAAATACAGTGTCAAGTACTGAAGAGGAATTGTAGTTTAGAGTCAAAAGAAATTATTTTAAGAACTAGATTATATATCATATCCATATACATTCTTATGTAGTTGAGTACTTAATTACTATGTCTATCACTATGTCCCAGAAAATACTTCCTAATTTTGTGCAATTTTCACAACCACAATTTAGCCCACCAATACCCACATCCCCCAATCAATTCTATATCATAGCTCTTTTCTCCCTCCCACTTATCTGAATTAAATTGTAACTCAACTCACTACAGTAAATATATTACCTTTTCATTCATTTTTTCATCAAAATTTCCTGCACAAATTTTTATTATTGTCAAAGCTTTACATATCTAATTCTCATACAAATAATCAACAATTTCCTTAGGATCCTTTACTAAACTCTCCTAAATTTGAAGAATCCACTGTATATTCTGTAATTGAGCTCAATGAGCCCATGGAAGTAATATTAAGCTACTTTTGTTATTAATTTTTCTTTTGTATTGCTAATTTACTACCCAAGTATTGAACAGAACTAAGGCTCAACAATATAAAAAATTATAAGAAAGTAACTGATAATGGAAGGTTAGAAGTATAAGGGTTGACACCTCCTGGAAACAGACTCAAGCAAAGAGCTTCTGCTAGTTTTGGGCAAACTCAATCAATGTCAGAGGCTGTTTCCTCTACTTATGGGGAGATTGATGAAAACATGAACAATGTTAGAAAAATTTGTATTTATTAATTTATTTTTTTAAATTTATTTCTCTTATTTTTGAAATTCAAACTTTCTACAGAAAAGGAACAAGCTCAGACTGAAATCATGAAGTTAGAGTATCAAGAATAAACTTCCCAATATCAAAAGCTTATTTTTCAGCTGATAGCCCTTGTTAGAATAGTCTTCAATACTAGATGAACTCCTCATATAAAAAACTCTTGATAATTGAAATGTGAAATATAATTTAGTTTTTAGACAGATTGGATCTAGATAGGCCAAGAGAATTTATGGTGACAAAAAATGCATTTTTATTTTGTCAATCATGTGCCCTGCTTTTTATCATATTATGGAGTTCTAATCACCAAATTTTTTCCATATCAAAATATATTTATGTCAAAATTTTTATTCGGAAATACCCTCTCCTAATATTTATCAAAGCATGGGATGAGGAGCAACAAATTTTATCCAATTCAAAAAAATGGCAATAAACTCCCCCATGTTTTATTAAAGTAGGGGGCTAGATTTCCAAGTTTCAGGCTCATTCCATAAATTACCATGTAAAAAATTAATATAAGATAATTAAAAAATTTATAGTAATGAGAATTCATGTAAAAATGTGAATGGAAATGATCTGTGACCAAATTTGATGAAATAAACCACAAGTATATACATGAACCTCATGAAAAAAACAAATTTCTTCATGATTATCATTATATGACTGTTAAGACTTAAGAAGAAAGACTAATAACATTGCTAATGCTAGCCTAAGACAGCACTGAATATGCTGAGTACAGCAGTGAGACTAACTAAGACTGACTATGTTGAGACTATCAACAGTGAGGGAAGACAGGACTGAATATTCTGGATACAGCAGTGAGACTAGAGAGTAATTGGATTACAAGATAAGTTGTTCAATGAGAAGCTCTCCACAGAACTTGCCCCATATAACCCCCTTATGAAATATTCCTTCTTCCCCTATTACCATGCATAGATCCCATAGCACTTATCCTTGCCCCTCAACCCAAATCCTAACAATGACACATGGTGTTGAAGGTTTAAGTCTAAGGAATGTGTTCAATTCAAGTAAGTGATTTTTGTAGCCCTTAACTTTACAATTGATAGTGTCTAGTTCTAAGTAATAGGTAAAATATTTACTTTGCTTGTATTAGTTATAGAGGTTATTTATTAGCCTGTGTGTCTAGAAGGAGAATAAAAGGAAGAAGAAGGAGGAGGAGAAGGAGAAGGAGAAGAAGAAGGAGAAGAAGAAGTAAAAGAAGGGGAAAATAAAGGATGAAAGACAAATGACAATAACTAAGAGGAATACAGTGAGATTGTAGTGACCTAAAGGCAATTGATTTAACGTGTAAATAGTTTTATTCTCTCCACTATAATAAAAATAATAGCTAATATTAAAACTCTCTTAAAGAAAACTTTAGATATTATAAAATCTTTAATTTTAAAATAGGTCAGTGCCACAATAAAATTTAAAAGGTAAATATAATAGGGGGATCAAATTTAGGAATCTTCCATTTAAAAATACCTTTTTTCCACCAAATCAGCCATGACTATTCTTTAAAATATGCCATATTGTGCCCCCAAAACACCTTTTTACAGAGAAATAATGTTAACTCTGTAGCTTTATATTTTTTTGTGATATAATTTTTAAATAATTAAAAATTTCCAACAGTGATACCCCCTAATAAATGTATTTATTTTATGTAAAGTAATGGTAAGGTAATAAAAATAATATAATTGATGAGGCTACAGGGGGATACCCAAGGCCTTTATATAGGCAAGGGGCCCTCTGAAGTGCCACAAAATTTATATACAATAATAATAGTAAAGTAAAACATAAATAAACTAAAATAATAAAATTTAACAGTAAGAGTGACACAAGTAACTAAGATATCTTTGAAAGAGTCCAGAAATCTAGAGTTTAAACCCAAACAGTTACAATAAACTTTGTTAGATATTAAATAATTTTGAGAAACAATAAAATTAATTACTTTAATTTAAATCATGTTTTATAATTATTTAAATAATAATCAATTTAAGTGAAACATAAAAATTATATTATTTTAACACATAAAATTAATGTAATTAAATATTTTAGTATAAAAAATGAGTTAGTAATTAATTTAAACTATTTTATTAGTATAATACTTATTATAAGTCAAAAAAGTATTTATTTTAATATAATTACTAACTTTTAAATTAAAACTTTAAAACTTTATTTAAAAAAGTGTTTTAACTTGTTTAATACTTTGATGAAGCAATTATGAGTTAAAAAAGTGCCCAATACTTATGGATTATAAGATGTGAGATGCATTAATCAATATATATATATATATATAGTTAATTAATTAATTACATTATAATTTTATTTTATTACTTATAATTAAAATATACATATATAATTAATTAATGATTAATTTAGAGATATAAGGGGGTATCAAAGTTAAAAATTTGTAATTATTTAAAAGGCATTTCACAACATAAAAAGAAAGCCAAAAACTTGACATTAATTCTCAGTAGAAAGGTGTTTTGGGGGCACAATATGGCATATTTAAAAAAATAATCATGGTCGATTTGGTGAAAAAAAGAGGTATTTTTAATTGGAAGATTTCTAAATTTGATACCCCCTATTAAGTACATAAAAAAGTGCCCATTTTTTATAGAATATAATGTATTATAGGCTTATTTAATTGTATATACAATTTATATAGGAATAAAATTTATATAAACCTTATTTTAATTATATAATTTTATTACTTAATATAATATTAATTTATATATGTAATATGCATACTTATTTTCCATTTTTCAGGTCATCAAATTAACATAAAATTTACTGGACTCCTGGTAAAGCCTGGCTGACAATATTAGTAGCCTTATCAATTATAATGAGAATAATAACACAATATAATATTGTAATACTTGTAAAAAGATGAAAAACTTCTATTAACTCCAATGAATCCCTCTCCTTGTATAGGCAGAACTAAAAAAATACATAGAATATATTATTATAAAGAAATAAAAAATGTATGAATACAACTTAAATGTTTTTTCAAATAGTAGTTAATACAGGATACATGTATATATAAAGAGTTAATTTATATCAAATGAGAAGGTATTAGTTTTTAAATACAGATAAAGGGTGGGTATTTTATCTTTCATTCTCAGGACCCTTCACTTTTCAATTATATACTAACTTTATTATTACTATAGGAGGTGTATGATACTTTGTATGCATTAACTGTTGCTATTAAATAGTATAGTTTTTAGTGATAATATATCCTACATTAAAATAAGAAAGTAACACTTATTTTATTATTCATGTTTCCTACTCACTATTTTAGGCTGATACATGGCCTAATATCTCATTAATTCAAGTAAGTAGACAATCTTATATGATTTTTAAATGCTAATTCATGAAGTAAAAACAAACTTGTGAACCTATATCAGACCCCATACATTTTTCACCTACCTAATATTTTATTTTTTAAATTAACATCTTTTAATTCATTATGAATCCAGTTTGCTGACTTAAGATTTAGAGTCATATATATCTAAAAAGTTCATAATGAATAAATATAATTGTAAAAAAATATATAAAATTGGATAAAACATACCTAAAAAGCTTTCCAAAAACTACCTGAAAAAAATAGTTTCCAAAATTCCCTCAAAAATTTTGTAAAAGAACCCAGAAAAGTGCTAAAAAGATCCAAAAATACCTTTAAAGTCTCCAGAGAAATGCTTAAAAATGCCTTAAAATCACTAGAAATTGCTTGGAAAATTTTTCTGAATTTTTTGAAATCATTTTAGCAAAAAAGTCTGAATATAGCTCAAAACACCTAAAACTCACTGTTATTTTCAGCCAGGCTGTGCTAAGAGTCCAGTAATTCTTATTTTAAATTACTTGGAAATTAATAAGTGACAAAATGTATTTAAGTTATAAATACAAATTAAATATCATATTAAATATCATATGAAATAAAATTATACAACAATATTTTCAATATAATTAAAATAAATGTTATATTAATTTTATCATTATTTGTATATACATTTAAATAAACATAATAAATATATTCTATTCTATAAAAATTGGTGCATTTTTTATGAGTTTAATGTTTATAAATTAATAATTAAATATTTACAAATTTATATTATAAATTCACCTTATAAATTTATAAATTAATTAATTAAATATCTATATTAAAAAAAATCTTACAACCAATAGTTATTAGAACTATTTTACTAAAAATTGGGTCAATAAAAAAATTTAATAAGTAAACACTTCATTTAAATATAAATGTTTTATTTTAATAACTTAGTGATTTTATTAAATACTTACTTGTTTGATTTAAATAACTATTATAGTAGTAAGATTAATTTAACTTACTTAATAAATATAATTTTTATACTATATAAACTAAGTATATTAATTTTGTACATCACAAATAAGTATAATTTTTAAGTTTCACAAAACCCTGATTTTTTAAAAATATATAATTAATGTAAAAATTTTTGAAATCACTATAATTACAAATCCCCTTTTTTATAACAAATTAGTATCTTATAAAATATATTGCATTTTTACAGGGCTCAAAGAGTGGATAAATTGTGTTTTTTCTTTCTGTTTTAGTAAATAGTTACATGGCAACCTTATTTTCTTTGTTACATTAATTTTTATTTGTTTTCCTTCTTTTACTGTGTATATACAGATAGGGACATCTCAGAGGAACTCATTTACCTATGTAAAAGCTTTGGTTTCTCATCTTGTAGTTCACATTAATTACATTACCTTTCATTTTACAAATAACATCTTTGTTGCAAATATAAGTATTTTTCTAGAAATTCTATTACAGTGTTTAAAACACCAAAATTGAGAAATAAAACTATATAAAAGATGGCTTTTAGAGTGGTTCAATTGTTTTATTTTATTTTTTTATAGCAGAGAGAATTAAAAACTACTTAATTGATTTAAATAAAACCTTTACATCCAATGGTTGCTTTTAAATCTCTCATTTTCCCTATTAGGGGGTGTCAGTTCTGGCAAATCCGCACTTAAATTAAGTGCGGATTTCAAACCAAATCAGCACTTACAAATCAGCACTTAATTTTTGCAAAAAAGTCACTTATTTCAAAAAAGGGTGTCAGTTATGACCTCAAATCAGCACTTTTTTCTCGTTTTTTTTCACAACCACATTTTGGCCACAAAACATCCCTTCCTTTCTTACCCCATCCCTGTCACGTGTGAAACACTGACCTTCCTTGCTACCTACCCATCAATCCTCGGCACACACCCCTTCCTGACATTTTCAATATTTTGACCAGGCATGTTTACATTCTTTTTTACTTATTTCTTCTACTTTGTAATCTTTTTTCTTGTTATGTGCCAGTTTCATAATGCCTCCCAGACATTCCAAATCTCAAAAGGTAACTCAAAAATCTGCTTCGTCACAAAAGTCTCCTTGTAAAGCAAGCCCTACACCTGAAAAATCAAAGGCAGGTTCAGGTCAGCTTAAAAAGGATGATTATCTCATCATAATCAACTTCCTTAAAATAAAATCAAATTTTGAAGCATGTTTTGGATGTGAAAAGTCCACTCGTATTGGACGTCCACCTTCTTCAAAGGTTAATGGCTACTTGTTGATGGCCAATGAAGTAAGGAAGAAAACAAGGGGGAGAATCGATATCAATCCTAAACAAATGAAGGAGAGATTTAAGAGTTACCATTCAAAATATAAAAAGACTCGTCATGCTGCAAATGAAACTGG
Organism: Hemileia vastatrix; assembly: GCA_030280995.1. Classification (NCBI taxonomy): domain Eukaryota; kingdom Fungi; phylum Basidiomycota; class Pucciniomycetes; order Pucciniales; family Zaghouaniaceae; genus Hemileia; species Hemileia vastatrix. The sequence continues at coordinate 21,407,941 of JASXTE010000001.1, read as the reverse complement.
CTTTGGTATTGATGATGATGATTTGGAGATTGGAATTACTACTGTTTCCAAAAAGCTCAATGTCATGTGTCCTTTCTATGAGGAAATGGATAATCTTTTTGGCTCCCGAGTTGATGTAAACCCTTGGTTTCTACACAATACTACTAAGCATATACCCTCTGGATCCAAACCTTCCTATAATCTACCGGAAACACCTTTACTTGAAGGAGATCAATCCCCTCCACCTTCTAACTATAGTTCAGCTGAAGATGATCCCGACTATCAAGCAGAACAATTATATCGCAGCAGATCTGAATCCTCAGAGGCCCAAAATTTAAATGTATGTTTACTTTTTGTTTTTTCTTCAATTCTTCTCTGAATTTCTCTTTCATTCTAGTCTCCTCCTACTCAAACTCAATCTCCATTAAATAATCTCAATTCCTGAAATGTGAATCCCACTTTAGAAGCTGCTTTAGATGAACTTCCTGAAGCTTCTTGTTCAAACTCCAAACTAAAGCGTCGAGCCTCAACTTCAATGAACTTGAACCATCTATTAAAACGTGGTAATACTTCAACAAGCTCATTTGGCTCCCTTGAGGATTATTTTGAAAAAAAAGATATAAGTAAGTTTCATTTACTATATATCTTAATAATTAACTCATTTATTTATTTATTTCAATTTAATTTTCTCAGCAAAATCAACTATTGCAAATAATGCCCTTGACTTTGAGAAGATGAAGTTTGATCATATGCTAAGGAAAGATCAGAAAGCCTTAGATTTGGAAGAAAAAAAAATTTGAGGCAGAGCAGATGGAAAGAGTAAATGACCATCAATTTCAAAGAGAAATGGCTTCTTGTGAATTGGAAAAACAAGAGAGTTTTAAAAAAAAAGATTTCATTATGGAATGTGTTAAAAATGGCCAATCTTATGAGGACATTAAAAAATTACTTGACCTTTTCAATTGATAAATTGTTTTTCTAGTCAATTTAATTTTGTTTGATTTCTTTTTGGTAATATTTTCTTATATTCTGACTTATAAAAGGTCTTGAATATAGTACGTTATTTTTGACAAATTTTTGAAAATATCATACATTTTTTCTATCTTTACATTCAAGTCAATAAGTTTGCTTATACTTAAAATTTGAAAATATAATAAAAAAATTCTATCTTTACTTTCATGTCAGTAAGTTTGCTTATCTAAATACTTCTAAGTCAATAAAATTCGGTATCTCTTTTTAAAATTTGGCAATACCCTCCCCTGCATTTTATTGAAACAAGGGGTGGGTACCACCAAATTTTTCTAAGTCATCAATTTCACATGTCAGATTTAAAAAATTGGCAATACCCTCCCCTGCATTTTATTGAAGTAAAGGGTGAAAGTCATCAAAATTTAATATAATTACATAAATTAATTAATATATAAATAAGATATGTCAAATTTACTACTTTTAAAGTAATGACAATTACTCTAGCCAAAATGCAGACCAAATCGAGAAACAAAAGTTTGGGACTTTCCACAGGTATAGGCTAGAGGAACCCCATGAAACAAATAAATGTTATCATGATTACCTGTTATACAAACCAAGGTTGTTGGCCCATTACTTTAGTTGAGCAAATTGATATATAAAAAATATTTATTAAAAATTTATGAAAAATCATAAAATTTTTGATGACAACTCTAATCCCCATACTTTTTGGATCTAAATAAAGTTTTTTTAAATTGATTAAATTTACCTTCTTTCTTTACCTTGTTGATTCTTTGAATCAACTTATGACTGATTTGAAATGAGCAACCAAAATGTGTGAAATCTTGACAGGATTCCAAACCAGGAGGAGCTTTGGTCATTTGATGATTATCCTGAGAAGAATTCCAAATAGTCTCAATGATACCATTTCCCAAACCAAAATCAATGATGCACCAGTGTTCTGGAAAATATAAACCATGTCCTTTGATTTTAGCTGGAGATGGTATTGGTTAGCCAGTTATCGGATTGATATATGAGAATATACCAAAAGTAAGAAAATTGGCATCATTCCTATTGATATGAATCCTATTGTGGAATCCAGAATGAGTGATAATAACATTATAAAACAAAAGATATTTGTGGCTGATATCTTCCCATTTGGAGTCACACCAATTTGGTATTCCAACTTTGGTTGAAAGTTCATGATTTTTTTCAAATGCTTTATTACAGAGCTTTTTGAGTCAAAGAACAAGAAAAGAGTTAAAGGAAGGTAAAGTGTCCCATAAGCCAAAATCTTCATCTTTTTGAGCTTTAGTGATATTCTTGAGAAATGAATATATGCCTAGATAATAATCAGATAAGAGTTTCAGAATCCTTATCCTCTAAATATGCAATATAAAAATGTGAAATAAGATAAGTGAAATTTGGAAAAAAAGGCTCAACTTCAAAGGTCAAAATCTCAGCAACCACTGAACCTAATTCAAACCTGTTTGCGGGAAATGATAGATAGGCTTTAGTAGAATATTCAGTTAAAGGACATGTGATTTAAATAAACCTAACCCTAATTTGTTACATAAAAAATGAAATAAAAATTTAAATTGGGAAAAAAAAGGCTTAACTTTAACAGTCAATATCTCAGCAACCACTGAATCAAATTCAAATCTGTTTGTGGGAAATGAAAGGTAGCCTTCAGGAGAATCTTCAGTAAAAAGAACATTAGATTTGAATAAACCTAACCCTAATTCCGAGTCTGATTTTCAAAATTTTACAAAAACTTGAAAAGTGGTAATGAAGATGAGATCAAAAGGAGTTTTATAAGTTCACTGTTATCCAGATAAGAGTCATACATATATTTAAGTATGAAGTTTTCATAAATGGAATGAGATATCATATAGGCATGAAAAAAAGGAGATGAAACTTACCTTGATTGAAAAGTAGGAAAAATAGAGTGAGAAAGATTGATGTTGGAATTGTGGGGAAATTGAATATGGAGTAAGTGAAATGCATAAAGAATGTGCAATGTATGTGTTTCAATGAAATGCAGCCAAAAAAAAGTGAAATAGGGGAAAGGGGGGATAATGACCATGCCAAGGAGGAATGAAGAGTAGGGTGATGGAGCTAAAAAAGAAAGTAAAGAGGGAGAGAAAAAAAAGTTTAATTTTACTATTGAAATCAAAAATAACCACTTACAAAAAAAAATTAGATAAAAAAAATAAAAAAAAACAGAAAAAAAACAAAATAAAATTATAATTAGTGATCAAAAAATCAAAAAAAAAAATAAAAGAATAAAATGACTTACCTGTAGAGATGAGATGAGGAAATAAATGAAACCAAATTGTTTGAGGGATGTTGGAGGAGAAGAGGAAATAGATATGAGGGATGAATGAAACAAAGAAACAGTGAAGAATTATGCAATTTTAGAAAATATGCAATGTCATGTTGAGCTGGTGAAAGAAAACCAATGAGCCATCCAAAAAAGAGATATTCACCATAAATTCCAAAAAAAATGAATATGCAACAAACAAAAATACCAAGCCAAGTGGATAAAGTATACAAAGTGGACATTTGGAGAGTATGAAATCAAAAAATTAAAAGGGTTTTGTGTCAAAATGGTGGAGGGTGATTGGCATAATGACAGAGTGTATGCCAGTTGAATGAATGTTTTTTGATTCAAGGGAGGGGAGAGCCGGTGCTGATTCAGGATCCTCTTCTTCATAAAGATCATTCCACTCATTCTTTATATCAGCTAGGATATTGTGGAGTATTACACAAGTCATTATCCAATGATTTCCAGTTTTTATGTCCATTTTTTTTTTTGAAATTGGATTATGAGTTCCCAGAGACTAGAAAATCTTCCCTTTAAAATCCCTATAGCATGTTCAATCTGTACTCTTGATTGGGCAAGGTGATAATTAAAGTTGGTTTTGGTGTCATTTTCTAAAGTGGCACCGCGGAAAGCTGGTATAATGTACTTTCCACTTGCATATGCTGAGTCTGCAAGGAGGTACTGAGATTCATCAAAGTATGAGTCAGGACTTTGAGAAATCCTCATTCTTTGGAAGATGGAAGAGTCATTACATGAGCTGGGGAAGCCACTAAGAAAAGCAATAAACTTTTTGTTGATGTCACAGATAAGTTGAAAGGCAATAGAGTATCTACAAAGAAGATAAAAAGATAGTTTATGAAAGAAGTGAAATTGGAGAACATTTTGAAGAAACCTTTTTTTGAAATCAAAATAATGGTTTCCATCATGAGCAGGCTCTTGACTCAAAGGTATAGTTGTACCATCAACAAAACCTACACATCCAGGGAGACCTTCAGCTTGCATTACTTGAGAGGATTCAAGTTGCTGTTGTGGAGTTGGCCAAGCAAGTGTTTGAGACTTGAGAGAAAGGATAGCAATCATTCAGCGCTTGGTGTATAATATGACGGTACCATATCCTATGGTAAAGAGATTATCTAAATGTCTTACAGCAGCACCATTTCCATTTGAACCAAAGTGACATAGTGCAACAGCAAGTTGAAAGGCAGGATCACACTGTTTGTTATGGGAATTATTATGGAAGATAGGATTATTGGAGATGAGTTGAGAAAGTTTGAAAAAGTTGTGTGAAGTTTAAATGAGGAATGTTGTGAATGGAGTGGAGATCATATCTGGGATCATGATAAAGATTTGGCCCCCTTGGGATGATGTAATGCTTTTTGGAAAGAAAAGAGATATAAGCTAAAGTGTCTTCCAAACCAGAGTCAGAATCAGAGTCAGTGGCTAAAACTTAAGTGATAGCATTCATAGCTGTGTGAAGTTGCTTCCTAGTAGAGAGGTGCTTCATTATTGTTGGTAGAAAAGGTTGTCGGTAGAAGGCTTAGGTAATGGGTGGGAAGTGGGAATTTGCCACCAAATGAGCAGGTGGGGTGTGTAGATAGAAAAAAATGTTTTGTGTTTGCCACCAAAATTAAGTATCATAGAGTGATGAGATACATAAGAATGGCATCTGCAATTTTATGTCATGTGACTTGCTTACAAATCAGTCATGGATGTGATGAGTTTGGGATTAGGAATTAGGAACGGAAATTGGGGTATAAGAGGCAGGATAATGCATTATTGTGGATTCCTTATCCACTAGCCCTGGGGCTAGCAGATAAGAATCTTCCACAATTTATGATGTCTGATCCCAGGAAAAAAAATTCATAATCCCTAATTGTGGATCCCTGCTCATTGATACCCCCTATTTTTGAAATAAGTGACTTTTTTTCCAAAATTTAAGAGCTGATTTGCCTTGAAATCCGCACTTAAGTTAAGTGCTGATTTGCTTTGAAATCCACACTTAAGTTAAGTGTAGATTTGCCAGAAATGACACCCCCTATTTATTTATTTAAGTCTCATACACACACACAATTATACAATTATACAATAAAGAAAAAGAAGAAGAAAAAAAAAGCTCAATTGATTTATGTCTTTTTTTTTCCTTTATAATATAATATAATTCTCCACCTTTTAGCTTGCACACAGATATATTAACAATGGACAAAGTTATTAATCCCTTAGTCATACGAAAGTGAGATAATAGCGGATGAAAAAAAAGAGAGCAGTATAAAAATAGATCTGATCTGAGTAGAAAACAATTAAAATGTCACTTAAATGAAATAAAAAAATACAGCCATGACATACATGCATTTGACAAACTTCTTCCGCCAGCTTGAACACTTCTAATAGTGCTGATCAGACTTCTGTATGCCCAATACATTTATAGTTGTTATGTGATGATAAAATCTAAATTATTTAGGCAAACAAGAGAAACATTTTGTGCCACATTTGTAACAAATTGCCCTTTTCACAAATCAAATTTCAGTAGGATTTAATCATGAGTTTTTATTTAATTCATCAAAATCATACAAAATAGTCATAGCTAGAAACGTGTTTGAGACAAAATTAACTTAAGTACTTCAAAGAAAAAGTGCGAAATCAATCAAAACATAATTATTATGATTTTGAAGAAAAATGTCCACGAATCCTTGTGATTAATTTCTGTAGTGTTAATAAAATCCCTCTCAGTGATAAGATAAACATTGAATATCATAATTAAATCATATCAGCTTACTTTAGTTTCCTCCGAATCACCATTGATCATATCATTAAGCGCATAACCTTCTAATCTATCATTACCAATGGAAGCACAACAAATTGTTCCAGGATGAAGAAAAAAAGAAATGTTAGAAAAAGCAAAGAATATTATTATGGGAAAAACGACTTACGGAACCTGGCAAGAGTTAAGAAAATCAAATATTGCAAGGTGCATATCAACATTACTCAGAGGATCTGATTCTCGAAATCGAGAAAAGTCTCGGTCAGTAAAACCACTTGGCGTTTGAGAAAGGCGCTCCACTAATCGGGTTATCACCCAACCTGACTTCATTGCACCAGAAAAATTATGGACGGGAGGCAAACCAATGGGCGCGATGATCGAATTAACCCAGTCTAACAACCTTACATCTTCTGTCTTTAGATCAGCCTTCTCTTTAGTAATATGAAGTTCTTTTAAAGCGAAATTTGATGATGCAGAGGTAGGAAGATGATGATCATGTTCATGAAATGTTGGCTGCTTGGACACCGACAAATCAATATGCTCCAACTTTTTTGACTGAGACTTGCGATGTGTGCTTTTTCCAGGTCTGAGACCAGGCCCAGGTACGTTAAACGATTGAACATTTGCAAGGATATTTGGAGAAGTTTGGAAGTTTTGAATTGATAATAACACAGCAGCATCTTTTTCGGTGAGCACCTCAGGGTTAGGAGGTAATCTTGCCTTTTGCATTCTGGCTCGGGACAAAGGAGAAGGGGGTCGAGGAGGGGGAAAAAGATTTTGTGCTTCCGTAATAGGCATGGTAGAAATGGTACAAGAGGAAATGACTGGAGCTGTTTAAGTGCAAGCAAGGTTATTTAATCAAGCAAGCTTCACATTATGTTAAACAACAAACTTACCATTCCAATCTCTATCAATAGTCGCTTTCATCATTGCTTTCATCCAATCTCTGACCAGTTTGAAATCTTCCGCGCTGAATAGATGACATGAACCATTATCATGTATTATTTGAAACCCATATCTTCCTGGATTTACATCGGCATCCATGACAACTTTGTAGCCAGACAGCTTGATGACTCCTTTGATTTTTGTTTCCTAAAAGAACAAAAATACGATTAATATTTAGTAGCCAAAGCAAATCAAATACGTAGTTAGTTTAGATAAAAATTTACTGTTTCAGACTTCATGTAATATAAATTAACTCCTTTTAAAACAAAAAAGCGTAATTTCCATGTAAAATATTTCTCCCCTCGCTTTCTCATCCAACCACAATGATCGGGCTTCCCGATTCTCTCCACTGCAGTCCTGATGGTACCGTCAGGCTTCATGGCAGGCAAAGGGCTAGTTTGTTCTTCTGGGGGGTTCATGACAGGTGCAGAAATAATAGTTTTTGTGTCTACTGCGCCTTGGGCCGGGAGATGTGAATTAAAATGAAAAATACCTCTCGAAAGACGGTTGCCAGACATTTTGGCGGCATCAGAATATTTGACATCGGCCTCGTTAGAATGGATGTTTTCGGCAGATGCAATAGTTGCACTACACTCAAAGGTGAAGGGATTTAAAAAGAAAGAAAGACGATTATTAAAACGTGAAAAAAGAATTTGCACTACCAAGAGACGTTTGAGGACTCACGGAATGCTCATGTTAGCAGGCATCGCTGGTGGCGGTTTCCGGCCCCGAAATGTTCCAAGAAAACTTGCTCTTGCCTTTGCTGCTATATCTGGGCGACCAGATTCTGACGGGGAACGGTCGTGTACATTTTCAGAACGCTTAACAGAGGATGCAGATGTGGAAGATTTTGGCTTGCGTTTTTGATTTTTCTTGGCTACATCAAGCTGCTAAGATTATTCGATAAACAAATAAATAATCAAGAAAGAAAGAAATAGAAGAAGAAAAAATAAAAATTATACAAACATAAGAAATGTGATCGTCAGGCGGAGAAGCTCCCGAACCGTGACTGCTAGGGGGATCTGTCTCTTCGTCCTGGATCTGCAAAGGTGTCCGAGAAGATGTATCGCTATGAATACTAGCATTGTAGTGATAATCATCAGTTTCACTGACACTAGCGTTTCTTGAGTGGTGATTTAGGCCCTGAACAAGGCGAGGTGATCCCGACTGTCAAGAGTAATAAATAAACAGTATTTAAAAAAAATGGGGTTATTTAAAAAATACAACTCAACATCTGTTGCGTGCACTAGAGTAAAGATATGTAAGTGAGAGTCACTAACGTGTTTAACATCGGAATCATTATCTGCCTTTCCAGATTGGTGGGGAGAGCTACTTCCATCCACTGTACTGGAAGTATAGTGATTGCTGTCTGATTGTGCAACGCTGCTATCGATCGAAAAGTGTGAAGAGTAACAAGTACTGGTTATAACCTGATCCACCGTTGGCCGGGAAGGAGAACCATGGTTTGAAAGCGGAGATGGGGCAGGCAGCAGATTTTTTTTGAGATCGTCTATAGCTTTAGAAACTCTAGCCCGCCTTCCAAATGCAATCAAATCAATTTCTTTTAATGAATTAATGTTCATCTCCAGCAAGACATCACCAGTAATTTCATGCTCCGATAACTTCTGAAGAGTGAAATCGTCAAATCCTTTAGACTTTCCCCATTCGACCACCTGATTTACCGTCCATTCCACAGGATCAATAGGCCTTCCACTAGTTGACATAGTGGAATCTTCAGTGGATTTGAAGCGAGAGATTGAGGTGAAGGTACTCGTTGCAGGACTTATGATTTCTTCCCGCACAAAAGAACGGCTTCTGGGTCGACTGCTAGACCTTGATCTAGAAGAGGTGCTTGAAGTTGCTAGTGGCGCACCGACCGTTACGATATTTGTAGAGTCTTTAGCGATTGGCGAAGTATTTTGTTGGTTAGCGAAAATCCCACTCCTAAAACTGCTGGCGGAAAGATGCCGGGTATGATTTGATGACACATCAGGTGGTAAGAAACTATTAGACTGAGGATTTTTGTCGCTGGGGCTCAGTGGAAGTTCTTGAGAAGATGCTGATACACTTGGATCTACAACTGACGAGCCTAAGTTTTTGTTCTTGAGATGTATCCTGTCCCGCAGATCATCAGGTAAACTAGAATTTACGTAAGACTCGGGAATATTAGCCGGTACTTTAGCAGAATGACTATCAGGCGTTGGCGTAGCAGGACTAGAATTTGGATGAGAAGATGATGATTCGCGACTCATCCGAAGGGTGGAAGCCAAGGTTGGGGTGGTTCTATCACTTAAAAAGCTTCCTACTGGAGAAAATTGATTGCGGGGGACTGAAAATTGTGACGAAGGACCTACAGACCTGTGATCATTATTAGCAGTGTGTGGCCGCTTTGTTGAAGCGACCTTTGGGGCTGATAACCCAAGAGCCAGAGCTGCTGAAGAAAAGGCACTTTCTCCAGACTCTTCTTCGACAGCATCACAAGCTAGGTGTTGTAAACTTTTCAGATTACCAGTAGATTTGCGTTTGGCTTGACCAAAGTTAGAAGATGGATGAGAACTGCCGGTAGTGGAACTTCGATAGCGAGAAATCTTTTTATTGGTCTGAATGGGATCGAAATCGTCATCACCTTCACTTTCTTCGGACAATTCCATATCCCCTAAATCAGGGTGTTCGGAAAGAGAGGGACGTGAAAGATCAGGAGAGGCGATGCTAAGACGCTGCATCAGCAATGTTCGAGCTTGATCAGCTTTAGTGTTTTCAGCTAAAAGAGCTCTAGCTTTAGCTGGATTGTTGACCTGCCATGATGAAGTAGAATGGGGAGCTGTTTCTATTTCATTATCACTAGATTCATGTTTAGAACTTGTACTAGCAGCCTTGCTGGTAGGCGAAATTGGAGTAGAAATGGAAGCATCTGGTAAAGACTGAGTGTTGGAGGGAGAAAGAAGTTGAGGGGAGTCTGTTTCGGATGAAGCAAGAAGACTAGAGGGATGCTGAACTTGATAAATTGCTTTCTGAACATCAGAGAGTGTTTCTTTCATGGTCAAAACAGCTTGTTCTGATGCCGGATCGGAGTTGAGCGAATCAGTTAAATCAAGTGGTTTCGGAGATGTGTAAGACTCGGGAAAAAGACCGTGAGCCCCTGCCGTATTTCGACCCTTGGTAGTAGATTGAGAGTCAGTCAGACCGAAAAAGAAAAGAAAAGAAAGAGCGGACCAAAAGTTAAATGGGTTTGAAAAGGTCAATCAATGAGAGAGTTGAAAAAGTAAGATCAAAAGAATGGGAATATATACATATATATACTAATATTAGTATATATATAAGTTATGTAGATATAGATGTATATAAATACATGCCTACTGATAGGCCGTGAAAATACCAAGAAATATATAAATATACGTATGTAAAAGAAACGCCATACCTGCCACCAGCCATCGCCATATTGATCATCCTTTTCGGTCACTTCAATAGCCTCGCCAGCAGAGAAAGAGAGTTCGTCAGGGTTTTCCGCGTGGCTAATGAACATGAATTTTTATATTGTATGCAAAAAGAAAAGCGGGGAAACAATTACATCAGAACCAAACAATCAGCGAGAATAAAATAAAGATAGATGATGGAATGGATAGAAGTTGAAAGATTTAAAAGTGAAAGGCGGCATACAAATCGTGACGGGCATAGACCACGGCCAAGATAGGTGGGGAAGGAGGACGAGAATGCTGAAGATGATCTGACATGCTAAGACAGGGTAAGATGGGGCAGGAGAGGATAAGATAGGATAGGGTAAACTAGAATGTGGGATATAAAAGGATAAAGTTTAGAGAAGAAGATGAGTCAAAGGATGCAGAGAATCGAAGGGCAAAGAGGCGATGGGAACAAATGCGGTGTGAATATGGATATAGAAAAAGAGAAAGGTGCGTGTAGGTATATATGTATATTGTATATAATGAATTAAAATTCAATATATGTATATGTAGATGATAATAATCTATATATATATATGTATGTAAAGAGTGGTAGGCTAATTATATATGGATAGCTAGATGACAGGTATTTTTGGGTCAGAGAGCGGTTGGCAATTAAGCGACGTGGTGTGGTGGAAGTAGGAAATGAGTAGAAGCGCAAAGAAATCGAAGAAGAGACAAGGGCCACACGAAGAGCAAGAGTGAGAAAAAAAAAGAAAATATAATATATAAAATATATATATATATATATATATATATATTATATAAGTCAATAAAAGAACAGAACAGAAAAGAAAAGAAAAGAACAGAAAAGAAAAGAAAAGAAAAGAAAAAGATGTAGAATCCCCCAAAAGAGAAATGGACAGAAAATAAAAAAAAATCGCAGTGTGAATTCACACTGAAAGGAGGAGGTGGCAAATGCAATATGAAAAACTCAAGGCAGAATAAATCCCACTATTTATATTCAATATGTACAGCTACCTGGTCGCCAACTGAAACAACGAACAAGGTCGTGGTTGTCCAATGGCCAATTTGAATTTCACCCATCGAGAGAAACGACTCAACCCGGTAATATGGAACTTGTTATATTCATCTGTCTAAATGCATACATCCAATCGCCATTTTCACATGTCCAATCTTCTCTCCACCCTTCTCCACCCCATCACTTCCTCCTGCTTGCCTTCACTGTCCTTGGAGAATCATACAAAATTCCTTCTCAAACAATTATCTTCCTTTTCTTCTTTTCAGCTGTCCTTCTTTCCTATCATTATCATCACTCCCTACTCCTTTTTTAATTTTATTTATTCATTCCCCCCTTAGCAACAATCTTTTTTTTCTCCTCGAATTCTCATGCATGCTCTGCGAATTCTGGCCTAACTATATTATTCTATTGCATCCTTCCTTATCTAATCTAATCTAATCTAATCTAAGCGTAGTATCTGTCCTTTTATCCTTGGTGAAATCCAAATCTATCTATGCGCGGCGAGCAAGATGGACAGCTAAAATGCGATCTATTTGTTGGGTACTTTATTCCAAAGATCACCGTAACATTAGTTGCCGTATTTTATACGCTGAATTTCCTGATTTAACACAAGCGCATACAGTCCATAATTAAGTTATCCTATTTTTACAAACCTGACACCGTGTTCTTCAATTATAACTCGAAGAGTCTAGTATAGTTCAATTCATGACTCCTACTTGGGTTTATTTAGAAATTCCTTGACATATGACCTCGTTTGTTTATTTCTTGTCTTACCGGCTAGGAGTTGAAAGATGGGCAAGTAACTTCTACTTACACGGTGCCAAGTTTCAAGGTGATAAGGAGATATAAGAATTCGAGAGGAGAATAGAGCACAAAAGGAGTAGAATAGGTGTGGAGATCACACAGATAACCGATTTGTATGAACAAGTATATTTGAGACCGCCATATATTACTGCACACAATTCAAGTATTTGTCACGGAGAGATTTATACCTTGCATCATAAGAACAAGAAGAGCTTCGAAAGGAGTTATTAGACATTGGATTTTATATAGACGTACGAGTGTAGCTAAGTTGTCAACCATCCTACAGCCATATCGGAAATGGTTGGTGCAGTTTTGCGAAAAATTCTAGAACCTATGGACAGATTAATGGACACTTGACGGGATATTTAGCTTCCATTCACCAAAAATTTGTCACTTTCTCTGTCAACTGTCAATCATTCTGTCTAAATGTTTTGATTATTTTTGTATAGGTGCACCAACCATTGTCGATATGACTGTACAGTCAAACCCGTAAACATTGAGACAAAAATGAAAATTTTCGAAAATTTATTGACAACTCAAAAGTTGAGCTGCAGCATTTTTATGACATCATCAATTCATTTTGTGGCATTCGGCTTGATTTTTCTGTTGTTTCGCCCCTCTAATGTCACAAAATGAATTGGAGATGTCAAAAAAAAATATTGCAGCTCAACTTTTGAGCTGTCAATAAATTCTCGAAAATTTTCATTTTTGTCTCAATGTTTTCGGATCTGGCTGTAATCCTCGTATTGTAAAATATATCCCTACTCATAAGTTTTTAATTGCTAATCAATACAGCCCCAAGTGCGGGTTCTTTTATCTCCGAGCATCTTGAAAGATATACCCAGCAATTATGATACAGCCAAGTCATAAACGCTTGCGGAAATTTTGAAGAAAAAATCAAAGTGGTTCTGACCAAAAAATGATTTGCCTATTCAAAAGGGTCGTGGATAGGTCGAGGGTACTTCCTTTTGAATATAGGCCAATCATTTTTTTGTTGGCGAAACTTTTATTTTTATTTTTTGTCAAAAATTCCGCAAGCTTTTGTGATTTGGCTGTATGAAAACTTCAAAATATATTTCCAATCGGCTGCTAATCGTAGCCACAGATCATGATACAGCTAACCCCGGAAAGCTTGTGGGTTTTTTGCCACTTATTCCCTGCCAAAAGGGGCCTAAACTCATATTTTTGGCGGGGGATCGGAGACGAGAATCCCGCAAGCTTTTCAGGTTTTGCTGTACCATAAGTTAATCAATCTATGGAATGTCGCCTCCCGCACTTGCAATCTCAACTATATACCTGCTGATCTATTTACAGCTAAACCGGAAAAGCTTGCGGTTTTCTTACCATTTATTCCCTGCAAAAAGTAACCTAAATACATATTTTTGGTGGGCGGAGGGGGGGGGGGGGGCGGGGGTCGGAGACGAGAAACCCGCAAGCTTTCCAGGTTTGGCTGTGCTTTAGCTCAAGCTCCTACAAAAAATGGATTGAAGAACTTGACTTGACTGACTTTTCAATTCAACAATCAAGTAACAGCTGTTCTTGGAAAGGTTGTCGCAAAAATACAAAAACGTTCGCATTTTATATACAGGTAATCCTGGAAAGTTTGCGGGTTGTCTTGCCTCTCATCTGCGCCAAAAGCATAGGTCAGCTGACCTAAATTCATGATTTTGGATGGGAATGGGATGCGAAACAACCGCAAGCTTTTCAGGATTAGCTGTACAAAAACATTGACATTTGACAGCAAAATCGGCCCGCTTGAACCAAAAATATGCCAAGTATGCCGTCATATGTCAATCTTTCCGTCAAAAAGTTTCGAAAATTTTGCATTTTGACGACAACCTTTCCAAGAACAAGCTGTATTGAATCTCATTTTATCTACAGCCAGATCCGAAAACATTGAGACAAAAATGAATTTTTTTGAAAATTTATTGACAGCCCAAAAGTTGAGCTGCTGTATTTTTTTGACATCTTTCATTCATTTTGTGACAGTCTGTTTGACTTCCCTTTCATGTCAGATTGCTATGTACATAGGGTTATGAGACTTAGTGATTATGTTTTTATGTACTTAGATATTTGGTATATGAGCATCCGCAGCCGTTTCAGCAAATATTCAGTAGCTATATGCATATTACTGGCGCCATTTGTTACTTAATTGCAATATTCATCAGCCATATGGAAATTCTTTAACTAAACATGCGTTAAAAAAATATTCATCAATCGTGTAACTCATTCAATAACTACTAGCACACATCCATTTCACACTTCAACTCATACAAACACATCTCCAATAACATGACACTACAATTCATGCACATTATAGATGAACTACAATCTATTGAAGAAGAAGAAATCATATTTAGAGAGCTTTTAGAGTCAATGAATTCAAGTAATAAAGCCCACAAAAAAATATTTATTAATCACAATCACATTGATGGACATCACCAGCTGATGAAAGACTACTGTAATACAAATAGCACCTACAACTCAACCATGTTTCACCGCCATTTTTTCATTGGGAAAACTCTATTTCTTTAAATTTCTAACAATATATAGCTACATAATGTGTATATTGGACACAGATGACTGTAAGTCAAATGTGAAGCAGTCGGGTTGCTCGCTAATGCTTATCCATGACAAAGCAAGTTGTTCTTCTTGGGGGTGTCAATTAGGAGACCTTTTTTTCCTAGATTCAGTCAACTTAAATGAGTTATTATTGAGCTATTATAGATGAGAAGGCCTGGCTGAAGTGTTTAATGCAAATATATGTAGTAATTGAATGAATAGTAGTGGCTATTGTCGTGTGAAGTGAGGGTGAAAAAACGGATAAGTAATTAATGAGGCACGTCTGGCTTCAGTAGGTAATGGTTGAGTCAAAAAAAAGTGGTGTGAGGTTTTGGCAATTACAGAAGCTACTCAAGCAACTTTGCTCATTTGATTATATGACTACAGAATAAATTAGTTACTAGAGTCTAATTGAGCAACAATTGGGGAATAAGTCGGTAAAATATGCATACCGAACCAATTTACCGACATGGCTGGGGATGCTCTAAGAGCATCTGTAGCCGTTTCAGCAAATATTCAGTAGCTATATGCATTTTACTGGCGCCATTTGTTACTTAATTGCAATATTCATCAGATGTATGCAAATTCTTTAACTAAACACATGTTAAAAAAATATTCATCAATCATGTAACTCATTCAATAACTTCTAGCACATCCATTTCACACTTCAACTCATACAAACACATCCCCAATAATGACTTATATTAGGGGGTGTCAGTTCTGGCAAATCCGCACTTACAAATCCGCACTTAAATTTGACCAAATCCGCACTTAAATAAGTGCGGATTTCCAAAACACACTAGCCCCAATACTGGTGGATTTCAAAATGAAATAAGTCACTTATTTCACTCAAATCCGCACTTTCTCAACCAAAAGTGCTGATTTCACCATCAAGTCCCATTTCACTGATTTGTCAGCATCATCCCATTCATACGCAGCACTCCGCAGAATAACACTTCATAACTCAAAACATCGTACATCACTTACATCTTCATATCATATCATATAAGAGTCATGCCTTCCTCACTTTCAAATCGTGATAAATTACATAAAGCAATGACTTTCATGGCGCTTGAACTGCTCTTGGACTCTGATTCCGATTCTGATCTAGAAGAAGATTTTGTCGTTTTATCAAAAATGGCCAGGAAACGTTACCTTCTTCCCAGAAAGCCTCAAGTACTTCATACCCCCAAGTACACCATCCAAACACTTCTTAAACTATCTACACCCAGTTTTAGATGGCTGTTCAGGACTTCTCAGGAATGTTTCCTTAAATTGCTTGAGCTTATTCAGGATCATCCCATATTTCACAATAATTCTCAAAAAGAACAACAACATCCTTCAATTCAATTGGCCATCACACTATGTCGTTTGGGTTCAAATGGTAATGGAGCCGCTTTGAAACGTTTAGAAAATGTCTTTGATTTAGGGTATGGTTCAGTTAACACTTATACCAAACGATGTATCACTGCCATCAACTCCTTGGAATCTCAACTTCTCACCTGGCCAACAAAAGAAGAGCGACTTGAATCATCTCAGGTTATGCAAGCAGAGGGCTTTCCAGGATGTATTGGTTTTGTTGATGGTACTACTATTCCTTTGAGCCAGAAACCTGCTCAAGGTGGAAACAATTACTTTGACCGTAAAAAGAGGTAGATTATTTTTAACTCCTTTCATCCTCCTTGAAACTAACACAAACAAATATATCTTCTTTATAGATATTCAATTAACGTTCAGCTTATATGTGACGTAAACAAAAAATTTATATCATTCTTTGCTGGCTATCCTGGCTCATGTCATGACTCCTACGTCTTCCAAAGAATGCATATTTCAAATGAACCTGAAAAATTCTTTGATGAAAATCAGTATCTTCTTGCAGATTCTGCTTATGTGAATGGAAAGTATGTACTTCCTGCTTTTCGGGGAGCAGCTTCAGAAGACAGTCAAAATGCCAAATTCAACAATCATTTGGCAAAGTCAAGAGTCCGTATTGAACATTCTATTGGAATCTTGAAAGGCCGTTTTTCTAGTTTAAGGGAATTAAGAAGTCCTCTTAGAAATAAATCTGAAATGGAGGCGGTGATCAACTGGATTCTGTGTTGCACTATACTTCATAACCTACTTGCTGACCTCAAAGATCAATGGTTAGAGCTGTATGAAGATGAACAAGTTGATTCACCTCCGACTATATCCAACACTTCTATTTCTCAATCAACTAGTATAAGGGCGAAAATCCTTCCAATAACACTCCAACATTTTTCAACGCAATTTTAATTTTTTTCTCTTTCTCTTCAAATTATCAATTTGCATGTATTATTCACTGAGAATGGTAAATTTTTTTGCATATTTTTTTGGTTTTTGAATTTGCTGTTAAAGTCTTATTTTTTTTCTCTCTGTGTTTTCTTTCATCAACTCAACATGAAATCACATATTTTCAGCAAACGCATATTTTTTCAGTCACTCAAAGGTTGGGAAAGAGTTGGAAGGGAAGATTAAGGGTTCCGAGGCATTTTAAATGAAGAAAAGGGTCTGGGAGAGGTTGAGAGGGGTGAAATGGGGATCAAAAGAGGATGGCATACAATGGGGCTGGGAGGATAGCGAAAGGCATGGGGAGGGAAGACAAGCATGTGTTGATAGAATTGAAAGGGATGGAGATTGGTGCAAACAGAGTGTGAAAATAGGAGGATGAACTCTGTTCTTCGGGCGAAGAACAGAGTTCACTTCCATAAAATATTAGCTGAAACATAGTTTTCAATTCTGTAAAAACAGTTGTAAGTAATAGAAAAAGTCACTGATTTTTTTTATATGTAATCCTTGCTTTACGAGGAGACTTTTGTGACGAAGCAGATTTTTGAATTACCTTTAAAAGAGGATGGCATACAATGGGGCTGGGAGGATAGCGAAAGGCATGGGGAGGGAAGACAAGCATGTGTTGATAGAATTGAAAGGGATGGAGATTGGTGCAAACAGAATGTGAAAATAGGAGGATGAACTCTGTTCTTCGGGCGAAGAACAGAGTTCACTTCCATAAAATATTAGCTGAAACATAGTTTTCAATTCTGTAAAAACAGTTGTAAGTAATAGAGAAAGTCACTGATTTTTTTTATATGTAATCCTTGCTTTACGAGGAGACTTTTGTGACGAAGCAGATTTTTGAGTTACCCTTTGAGATTTGGAATGTCTGGGAGGCATTATGAAACTGGCACATAACAAGAAAAAAGATTAAAAAGTAGAAGAAATAAGTAAAAAAGAATGTAAACATGCCTGGTCAAAATATTGAAAATGTTGGAGATTGGTGCAAACAGAATGTGAAAATAGGAGGATGAACTCTGTTCTTCGGGCGAAGAACAGAGTTCACTTCCATAAAATATTAGCTGAAACATAGTTTTCAATTCTGTAAAAACAGTTGTAAGTAATAGAAAAAGTCACTGATTTTTTTTCTATGTAATCCTTGCTTTACGAGGAGACTTTTGTGACGAAGCAGATTTTTGAGTTACCTTTTGAGATTTGGAATGTCTGGGAGGCATTATGAAACTGGCACATAACAAGAAAAAAGATTAAAAAGTAGAAGAAATAAGTAAAAAAGAATGTAAACATGCCTGGTCAAAATATTGAAAATGTCAGGAAGGGGTGTGTGCCGAGGATTGATGGGTAGGTAGCGAGGAAGGTCAGTGTGTCACATGTGACAGGGATGGGGTAAGAAAGGAAGGGATGTTTTGTGGCCAAAATGTGGTTGTGAAAAAAAACGGGAAAAAAGTGCTGATTTGAGGTCATAACTGACACCCTTTTTTGAAATAAGTGACTTTTTTGCAAAATTTAAGTGCTGATTTGTAAGTGCTGATTTGGTTTGAAATCCGCACTTAATTTAAGTGCGGATTTGCCAGAACTGACACCCCCTATTGAATGTTTCTCCAGCCCTGTGCCAATGGGAATCTTGCCCTCTTTCAATTAGACCAGCAATCAGAATAATATAATAATGATCATAATAATAACATAATCATAACCATAATCACAATAACAATCACAATAGCACTAACAATAACAATAACAATAACAATCACAATAAAAATAATTATCACCATCACTATATAACTATAACTATAATTATAATTATAATCATCACAATGACCAATATCCTGCTGTCATCATCTGCTTTTGTCAGCCAGGCTATTCCAGGAGTCCAGTAAATGATATGTAACTTATAAAACCTGAAAGAGTGGGTAAGAATTGTATTTAATGAATATAAATTATTATTTTATTGCATAATAAAATTATATAAGTATTTTATTATATACAAGTGTTATATTAATTTTATTGGTTATATAAATTTTTATATACATTTAAATTGAACATAATATAATATATTCTACAAATAATGGCGCATTTTTATGTTACTTAATAATTATAAATTTATATTTAATTAATTGAAAAACATATATTATAATTATAAGTGTAAAATTGACTTATAATATATGTAAATTAATTATTTAAATTTATATATTAAATAACACCTTTCATATAATACTAAACAATAATTAATGACGCTTCTTTTGACCCTTAATTGTGTCAGGAAAAACCAATTAATTAATTTATACTAAATTGAGATTAATTACATGTTTTGTTGTGTCAAAATATTTTTTGTTTCACTTAAAATATCCTTAAATCAGACTGTACCATCTGTTTGGAATTATTTTTCTCATAGTTCCTATGTTCCAATCTTGTTTAGTTATTCACTATTTTTACTTACTGATTTGGGAATTAATGGCAGGAAAATTGGATTCTTAATTGGGGTTTTAATTATTTGTTTCATGTTTTTCTCTACATTGTTATGTTTCATTTACTCTTTGATATATTTGTTTTATTCTATTCTAACTATTGTATTTACAAACATAGTGGCGCTTCAGAGGACCCATTGCCTATAAAAGGGCCTTGGATAATCCCCTGTAGCATCATCACTTACTATACACTCAACAATTTAAAAGATAATTTTATCATGTTTATTATTATTTTTATTAGTACTACAATCTAATTAAAAATTCTCAATAACAAATTAAAGGTTGCCTTAAGTCTGATAGGAATTATAGTGTTTGCCACGCAGAACTCTTACTTAAATAATATTAATATTAAATAAAACCTCAAATTGTTCATCTCCCAACTCACTCGTCGTTGCTTCATTTTAAATAAATTATTTCTAGTATTACTTTTATCTTTTTATTTACCTTTAGTATCTTTTCCTATTTGTTTCTCTTCTTTTTTGCCCCTTTTCTGTCCCTCTTCTAGACAACTGACCGACAGCTTTCATGTTTCTTGCTGCCATCACTCCCAATCTTCATCCTCTCTTCCAGCGTTCCATCCTGTCTTTCTCTCTCAATTTTGTTGTCACTTTCCCATTGGTTCAATAACCATTGAATCCTATCCTTCTTACTCATCATGTCTAGCTTACAAACTTCTTCCCTTCTTTTTATCTCCTTAGCTATCTCTCATTGTAATACTAAACAAATATTAAAACACACACAAATGAGCTTCATCATTCTATCTCCTTTGATCATTGTTTGCATGAGTCTTATCATTTAGCATGTTCTCTCTTTTTGCTTGTAAGATCATCTCCCTTCTCTCTCTATCTTCTCATCTAAAAATTTGTGACCAGAATATACTTCCCCACTCACTCACCCACCTCTTTCTTTTACTGCGGAGATCATCCTAGTATATATATGTATGCTACACTACATTCATATCTTTTATTCTATTCCTTCTTTTTATTTATTTAGCTATTATAGTTCAGAAGGTGTGGCTGAAGTGTGTAATACAAATATAAATAGTAATTTAATGGATAGTAGTGGCTATTGTTGTGTGAAGTGAGGGTGAAAAAACAGATAAGTAATTAATGAGGTGCATCTGGCTTCAGTAGATAATGGTTGAGTCAAAATAAAGTGGCATGAGGTTTTGACAATTACAGAAGCTACTCAAGCAACTTTTCTCATTTGATTATATGACTACAGAATATATTAGTTACTAGAGTCTAACTGAGCAACAATTGGGGAATAAGTCAGTAAAATATGCATAACAAACCACTTTACCAACACAGCTGCAAATGCTCTAAAACCTATGGTGCAGCCAACATATCTACCTCCAGTTCACTCCAGACTAAGTGCTGACACTGTTACCATAAAGATGATGAAGAAGGACAAGAAAACAGAGAAATAAACTTGATTGTCACAAAAAATGAATTGATGATGTCAAAAAATACTGCAGCTCAACTTTTGGGCTGACAATAAATTTTCAAAAGTTTTCATTTTTGTCTCAATGTTTTTGGATCTGGCTGTATTATTTCTGAATAACAGTTGACAAGGTTATACAGTGGGTAGAAAGTAAGATTCACCACCTTTCTTTATTTCTTTTTTCTTTTTTTTTAATTTACTCTTATTCCAGTCACTCAATCAGCCTTAGAATGTATGTCTGAGTCAATAAAAACTTTTAGATCAAGTGTATAATAGTAGAAAAAAATATGAGCCATTGCATTACATTTTTTCAGGCCCCATATCCCAAGTATGTACAGAACTTAGAGCATCTCTATCCCTCTTGGAAATTTGACTTGGTATGCATAATTTACCAAGTTTTGAGCAAAATCCACCCAGCTGGGCTCTTTTAGGCCCTCTTTAAGAAAAGATCTTGTTAAGTATCCTATCTGTTGCCCTAACTTTACCAAAACTTGTGGAGCCCCCCTGTCAGCCATGATATACCAGGAGCCCAGTAAATGTTATGTCAATTTACTGGAACCAAAAGAGGGTGTAAAAATATGCTTATTATGTATATAAATTAATATTATATTGCATAATGAAATGATATAAGTATTTTATTAAATATATATAAAATAAGTATTATATTAATTTCATTATTATATAAATTCTATATACATTTAAATTAAGCATAATAAATATTATATTCTATAAATTATGGCACATTTTTATGTATTTAATAAATATAAATAATTAATTAATTAATTATAAACATATATTATAATTATAAGTATAAAATTAACATATAATGTAATTAAATTAATCAATTAAATTTATATATTAAATAAAACCTTACATATGTTATTAAACAATAATATTGGGCGCTTTTTGGATTCCTAAATGTGTCATCAAAATATTAAGCAAGTTAAAACACTTATTTAAATATATTATTAATGTTTCATCCTAAAAATTAGTAATGTTGTTATAATAAGTATTTTTTTTAAATTAAATCAATTATTACACTAATAAAAGTAATTAAAATAATTTATTGTTCATTTTTTATACTAAATTAATTAATTACATTATTGTTCACGTGTTAAAATAAGTTATTTTCATGTTTCACTTAAATTGGTTATTATTTAAAAAGATTATAAGACATGTTTTAAATTAAATTAATTATTTTTATGCATCTCAATCTTATTTAATTACTCACTAATTTTATGGTAACTGTTTGGGATTAAATTGGTGGATATTTAGGCTCTAACTCATGTGTTTTAGTTAATTGTGTCATATTTCCCCTTATACTTACTCAAAATCATTTAATTGTTTTTAAATTTTTATTACTTTTTGTATATACTTTATTATGATGCTTCAGAGGGCCCCTTGCCTATATAAGGGCCTTGGGTAACCCCCTGTAGCCACACCACTTATTATACACTCAAAACTTAACCATATTTTTTAATATAATACATTTATTATTATTTTTATTAGTACTACTATTCTAATTTAAATTTTATATAAAGATCTAAAGTTTGCTCTAAGTCTGTTAATAATAATAATTGTGAACCATGCATTGATACATAACTTACAAAATTTAAATATTATATATTGAGCCTCCCATTGTGTCACTCCTCAACTTTTGTTGTTGCATTTTTTTATTTGTCACTTTAATTATTCTTAAAATTCCTAAATCTAAATTCTTTTATATAAATTCTTTATTTTTTTTATCCTTCCCCTGGCTTCCTTTATTTCTGTCTCCCTTTTATCCTCCTTCTTCTAGATGCCCAGCCAACACCCCCTCTTTAACGTTTGCCAGCCTGTGCCTTTTTTCATCCAAATTCTATTGTGACTGGTCACAATTTGTTCATCTCTTTAAAAACAAACCATTTTTTGTAATACAT
Organism: Hemileia vastatrix; assembly: GCA_030280995.1. Lineage (NCBI taxonomy): Eukaryota > Fungi > Basidiomycota > Pucciniomycetes > Pucciniales > Zaghouaniaceae > Hemileia > Hemileia vastatrix. The sequence goes on along the minus strand of JASXTE010000001.1, from coordinate 21,385,024 downwards.
CTTATCACACCTCATTACACTTATACCTGCTGCATTTTATCATTATGATGTCTAGTGATCCTAAGAAAAAATGATCCCACAATAGGACTCCAGATGAAGAAGAACAGGTTGAAATTTCTTGGGTTACTTTCAGTGAGAAACCTGAATACTCAACATACCAATCTGGAAAAATTTTCTTTAAAAAATTGAGACAGACTTCAATATACATAGAAATAACTCACTACAGGTATTATGAGCAAATTAGAACTAGGTGTGGTATCCTTTTTGTTTTCAAAAAGGTCTTTCAAATTCAATCCTTTTTTTCTTACCTCAGATGGGCTATTTTAAAAAATGCAATTTATTATTCAATAGAGCATAAACCATCAAGAGAGTATATCAGATCAGATCTTCTTCTTTGTCATGGGAAAAACAAAACAGTTTTCAAAAATCTTTCTGCATGAGAGAAACTCAAGCATGCACCCAAATAGTGCATGAAGACCAACAAAACACACTCCAAATCTATTAATATCACTTCTGATAACTCTCACAATGACTCTCATAATGCTAACCTTGATGATATAAGTGAACATCCAAGTTCAACTCAACCTGGGTCTTTGCTTTCAGTATCCTCACACCCACTTGGTCATAAAGCAACCAAGAAACAACACATAAGTGAGTTGGCTCTATTGGAAGACAAGTCAACACAAGAAAAACAATTCAATGAGTTAAATGAGAAAAAATGAATGCTTGGAAAGATGGAAATGATTTAATTGTCAAAATAATTTAACTGAAAGAAACTTGAAATGGATCAAGAAAAACTGGATTCAGACAAATTAAAAGGAGAAAGCCTCATTAGGTCTCATGGTGTTAAAATATTACTGCTTAAAGAATGTCAATTTACTACTGATGATGATTTGCATGTGTTGCATCTTATGAAACAAGATTTGATAAACAGATGTATTTAACGTGCCTACTCTACCAGTTAGTTGTAAGTTAGTGTGCATTTATAGATTTTAGGAATGCCTTTTTATGTTGAATCAATGCTGCCATATGAGCCTGTGTCAATCATTTAATAGGGTGTGTCAGTTCTGTAAATTTCAACCTTATATTTGAACAAATACACACTAATCTAAGTGCATATTTCTGAAACACACTAGCCCCAACACTGGTGGATTTCAAAAGTTAAATAATTCACTTATTTCACTCAAATCTGCACTTTCTCAACCAAAAGTGCTGATTTCACCATAAATTCATATTTCACTAATTCGTCAGAATCATCCCATTCATACACAGCACTCTGCAGCATCACATATTATAACTCAAAACATTGTACATAATTTACATTTTTATACCATATAAGAGCCATGCCTTTCTCACTGTTAAATGATGATAAGCTACATCAAGCAATGACTTTCATAGCTCTTGATCTCCTCTTGGACTATGATAGTAATTCTGATTCTGATCTTGAAGAAAATTTTATTTTTTTATCAAAAATAGACAGGAAACATTACTTTATTCCAAGAAAGCCTTAAGTACTTCATACCCCCAAGTACACTATCTGAACACTTCTTAACCTATCTTTAGCCAGTTTTAGACAGTTAATCAGGACTTCTCAGGAGTGTTTCCTTAGATTGATTGAGTTTATTCAGGACCACCCCATGTTTCAAAATAATTTTCAAAAACCACAATGTGATCCTTAAATTCAATTGGCCATCAAACTATGTCTTTTGGGTTCCAATGGTAACAGAGCTTTCCTGAAATGTTTGGAAAATGTCTTTGATTTAGGGTATAGCTCTGTTAACACTTATACAAAAAAATGCATCACTAGTATAAAATACTTGAAATATAAATGTCTCACCTGGCCAACTAAAGAAGAATGACTTGAATCATCTCAGGTTATGCAAGCAGAGGATTTCCCAGGATGTATTGTTTTTGTTTATGGTACTACTATTCCTTTAAGTCAGAAACCTATTCAAGGTGGAAAAATTACTTTTACCAAAAAAAGAGGTAGCTTATTTTTAATTCAATTCATTCTTTTTCATACTAAAACAAGTGACAATACCTTCTCTATAAATATTAAATTTCAGTTCAGCTTATATGTGACATCAACAAAAGATTTATATCATTCTTTGCTGGCTATCCTGGATCATGTCATGATTCCTACATCTTTCAAAGAATTCAAATTTCAAAAGAGCCTGAAAAATTCTTTGATGAAGATAAGTATCTTCTGGAAGATTCTACTTATGTGGATGGAAAGTATGTACTTCCTGCTTTTTGGGAGTAGCATCTGAAGATAGTCAAAATGCCAAGTTCAAAAATCATTTGGCAAAGTCAAGAGTCCATATTGAACATTCTATTGGAATCTTGATTTTTTTTCCAGTTTAAGGGAATTAAGAAGTCCTATTAGAAATGAATCTGAAATGGAGGCAGTGATCATCTGGATTTTGTGTTGCACTATACTTAATAACCTACTTGCTGACCTCAAAAAATCAATGGTTAGAGTTGTACAAAGATGAAGAAGTTGAAACACCTCCCACTATATCCAACACTTCTATTTCTCAAACCACTAGCATATGGGCAAAAATTCTTCCAATTACACTATCACATTAGGAGATTTAGCAATTTATTCTTAAATTATTAAGAAATTCATTTCATTTTTATCTACTATTACTACCTTATTTTGATTTACAAATCTTACTTCCCACAGGGATATGCTCCATCATTATTCCAATTATACTCCAGCATTTCTCAACACAACCCTTTTAATTTTTTTTCATAATCTTCAAATGATCAAGTTTAGTGTATTATTCCCTTGGTTTTCTAATTTTATTTTTTGTATATTGAATTTTATTTTGAATATTTAGTGAAAGTGTTGAAGGGTCCTGATGGTCTAGAAGATTTTTAACAGAGGTCCTACAGACGTGATAGGTGGATTTTGGGGTTTTCAAAGTCAAAGGTACGTATTTTTTCTTTTATTTTGTTTACTCAAATTTAAAGAGGTAGAATTATTATAATTATTATTATGATTTATAATTTAGAATTACTATGTTGTAACTACTGAAATAATAAATAATATAAATAAATATTTTGATTTAAATTATTTAATAAAATAAGTAAATAAGGAATGACCCAAAACAACCAGAAAAAGGAGGCCTTATATAGGCAAAAGAGAGACAAAGCATGGAGAAAAAATATCATAAATACAGGAGTATGAAAGAAGAAGAATATTCCAAAAATATATTTCAAATAATAAGGTTGTTCTAGAAAGAAGGTGTTAAAAATATGTATTTACTATATATTTCAGAATTAAATTAGCTTATTTAAAAAGTACTGTAAGTGTCATTTTTAAATAGGTAATTTGAATTTCTTGTATATAATTATTTTAATTTTTATATTAATTTTTATTTTAATATTAATATTTATTTCTCTAATCCTGTCATTTAGAACGGTGTTAGGAAATAAAATATAAGGGACAAATAATATTAATTTTAATTATTTACTAATTTTACTTCTTTGTAATTAGTTAATTTATTACAAGTAAAATTAATAAATAGAAAATAAAAAGGTGTGGCTTCATCCCGGGAAATAATTAATTATTTTACTGGGTGGGTCTAGCAACCTGGCTGAAAGAAAGTCTCTTTTTCCCTGTCTCATTTGTTTTTGTTCACCACTTCAACATGAAATCACATATTTTCAGCTATCACATAATTTTTCAGTCATTATTTTTTTCTTTCATCCCTCATATCCTTTTCCTTCTCTCCTCAAACATCCCTCAAAGAACATGTAATCCATTTCTTTCTCAACTCATCTCTCCAGGTAAGTCATTTTTTACCTTTTTATTTTCATATTTTCTAATTGTTATTTTTTTTCTTTTTTTTCTCTCTTTTTTTGTTTTTATATATCTTTTTTCTGGTAAGTGGTATTTTCATTTTCAAGGTAAAATTAACTTTTTTTTCTCTCTCCCTCTTTTCTCTTATTTTTTTCTCTCCATCCTATTATTTATCCCTCCTTGGCCTGGTCATTTTCTCCACTTTCCCTCCTCCTTGGCATGGAAATATCCCCTGTTTCCCCCTTTTTGGATGCCTCATTCTCCTCTCCTTGGCTACCTCTAACTCCCTTTCCCTCCCTCTTTGGTATCCTTAATCCCCCAAAACCCCCCAAAACCCCCCAAAACCCCCCTACAACTCATCCAAATCACCTCTACCCTCCCTTCTCCCTCTCTTTACTCTGGCCCCCCCACTCTACTTGTTCATTAATGAAAAAGGAGATGGGGGGTAGGGTGGGGATATAGAAGTGTTTGAAGCGGGTATTTGGGGGGTATTGAGGACACCAACAAGGGGTAAAAAGGGGGCAATGAGGCAGACATAAAAGTTGACTTATATCTTTTAGAACATCATTTAATCTTTTCCTTTCCTTTTTTTTTGCAGAATTATACAAAAATATTCCTCAATTTCAATTGAAGTGAGTTTTTTAAAAATTTTGAATAATGTTTTTGTGGTTTTTTTGACCAGTAAATATTTTTTTCAGAAAAAAATATCTGTTTCTCCTGATTCAAGCCTATACACCTCTATCTTCACTTCATCTTATTCAATATCTACTTCATTTCAGACTTCATCAAAAACTTCAAAAATAAAACAAGATAATCAATCTTATCAAAATAAAGAAAATTTAAAAAAGAAAACACACTTGGATAGTTTATTTGGCCACATATCAAAAATCATGTATTATAAAACTAAAGTCAAAAAAAATATCCCAAGAAGTTACCTGAAGATATCAAATATCTAATTGTATTAGGAGGCAATGAATTTAAGGCATAATCAGTAATACTTTTAAACATTAATTTATTTAAATAAATCATTAATTAAATGGAATTAATGATAAATCATTATATCAAATATCCAATCTCATCTCTACATTATATCAAATGGCTTTGGTTCACTTACCGATAAGGAATAAGAATTTGTTTGGTGTTTTCATGATTAGTTTTGGATGGAGACCAGGATTTTTTGAAGTTTATTCTCTTGGTAATTCTTATAATTTTTGTATCATTCTAAATATAGCTCACTCATTTTAATTCTATAGGAATCTATTCTTTGCTCAAAAATTCATCTAAAGCAGAAATAGACAAAGATTTTTGAGTATGGGATTCTTTACCTTCATTTGATTCTTTTCTTGCTATTTGATGTAAAAAACTCTGCAATAAAGCTTTTAAAAAATCATGAACTTCAACCAGAATTTTACTACAAAATTGGTGTGACTCAGAATGGGAAAAGATTAGCAGTGAATATTTATTATTCTCAAATTTTATAATTACTCATTTTGGTTTTCACAAAAAGATTCATACCAATTCAAATGATGCCAATTATCTTACTTTGGGGATATTGTCTTATATTGGTCCTATTACTGGAAAACCTGTTCATTCACCAGCTAAAATAAAAGTTCATGGATTATACTTCCCAGATCATAAGTGTATAATTGTTTTTGGTGTAGGAAATGGAATCATTGAATTTGTTTGGAAATCTTCTCACAATAATCACCAATAAAAAAGCACCTCCAGGTTTGCAGTCTTTTCAAGAATTCAAACATTTTGGGTGCTCATTTCAGATCATTCAAAAGCTAATTCAGCAAAAAAAAATGTAAAAAAAGAAGGTAAAAGTAATGAATTCAATAAAACTTTAGCTAGATCAAAAAAGTATGGGGATTTGTAAAGTCATCAAATATTTATTATTCTTTCATAAATTTTTAATAAATAAATCTGATACTTCAACTTAATTAAATAAAGTAATAGGCCATGGACCTTGTGTTGTATAAACAGTAATCATGACAACATAAATTTTTTTCATGGGGTTTGTCTATCCTATACCTGTGGAAAGTCCCAAACTTAGTTTCTAGACCTAATCTGCATTTTGGCTTGAGGAATTTTCAATACTTTAAAACTAGTAAATTTGAATTATATTATTAATTTGTTAATTTATGTAATTATCTTAAATCTTGATGACTTGAAACCCTTAATTATATAAAATTCAGGGGAGGGTATTTCCAAATTTTCAAATCTGACATACAAAATTGATGACTTGGAAAAATTTTGGTGATACCCACCCCTTACCTCAATAAAATGCAGGGGAGGATATTTCCGAATTTTCCAAAAAGATATAGAATTTCGTTTACTTAGCTTTATTTAGAAAGTAAAATTGGTGTTGAGGTGATAAAATTATGTTGGTGATGAGGATTTTTGCACAGGTGTCAGTATTATTTTAAAAACTGAAATTTCAAAAGTGCAATATTTTAGAGTCCAGTAAGGACAAATGGTGTTAACAGAATCTCATGGTATAATTATTTTTGATTAGATTAAAATTAAATATTAAAGTCATTCCCCATCCATTAACCAAAAATACAATTAATCAATTAAAAAAGTCAAGTAATTTTTTAATGTCCTCATAAGATTGGCCATTTTTTAAAGATTCCATAATTTTTTTTAAATTTTCTTAATTTTCCAAATCATGACTGCCATTTCTATTTGAAAATAATGGTCTTTTTTTTCTCTGAGTGAAGATGAACTCTTTCCATCTCTGCATTGAATCTAGCCTTTTCAAAATTTGATTGAAGCAAAAAAAAAATTTCTCCAAAAATAAGGCCCATTGACCTTTCATTAGCATATGATAAAACTTCATCTTCTCAAAAGTGAGGGAATATTTTTTGATTGAGGATTTTTCTGATAAAATTAAATAGAAAAAAAATGTTATTGAAGAGGATATATAGTGAAAAAATCTTACTTATATCTTTTTTCTCAAAATAATTGTCAAGAGAGGACAAAGAGCTGGTTGAAGTATTACCCTGTTTTAAAATATGGTTCAAGATCATTGAAGTTGAGGCTTGACAGTTTAGTTTGGAGTTTTAGCTAGAGGATTCAGGAAGTTCATCTAAATCAGCTTCCAAAGCAAGATTTTCATTGCCAGAATCGCTACTCTTATTTGAAATTAGAGTTTGAGTAGGAGGAGACTAGAAAAGAAAAAAATGAGAAATTTAGCAAATAATTTATGAAAAAATAAAAATTTAAACATACATCAAGGAATCAGGGCTCTGAGGACTCAGATTTTCTCCAAAAGAATTGTTCTGCTTGATAGTTAGGATTATCTTCAGGTGAACTATGGCTAGAAGCTGGAGGGGATTGATGTCCTTGAAGTACAGGTGTGTTGGGTGGATTATTAGATATTTTAGAGCCAGAAGGCATATCCTTTAGAGTATTGTGTAGAAACAAAGGGTTGAAATCAACTTGGGAACCCAAAAGAATATCCATTTCCTCATAGAAAGGACACATGTCATTGAGCTTTTCAGAAACAGTCGTAATTCAATTCTTCAAATCATCATTATCAATACCAAATTCAGTGAAGGTGGATGAAAAATGAGCCTTTTTATATTTTAATTGATAATTTTTGGACCTCTCCTTCATTTTTTTAGGATTGATGGCAATTCTCTCTTTTGTTTTCTTTTTTACTTCATTTACCATCAACAAGAATCCATTTACCTTTGATGAAGGTGGACTTCTCACATCCAAAAAATGTATCATAATTTGATTTAATTTTGAGGAAGTTGATGATGATGAGATAATCTTCCTTTTTTAGCTGTCCAGACTTTGATTTCTCAGGTGTGGGACTTGAATTACAGGAAGAAATTTGTGATGAAGCATTTTTTGAGTTGCCTTTTGAGTGTTTTATTTTCTGGGAGGAATTATGAGCCTGGTATGTTACAATAAAAGATATTAAGAGGTTGAAAAGATAAAGAAAACAAGGGAAAAACATGCCTGGTTTAAATATTGCAATAAAATTTTTCAAATCTTAGTGAGGGGTGTGTGCCAAGGATTGATGAGAGATGGAGTTTTGGGTGTCACATGTGACAGGGATGAAATGTGAAAGGAAGGGATTATGTGACCAAAATGTGGTTGTGAAAAATAAATCAGGAAAAAAGTGTTGATTTGAGGTCATAACTAACCTGCATTTATGAAATAAGTAATTTTTTTCAAAATTTAAGTGCTGATTTGGTTTGAAACACACACTTAAGTTAAGTGAGGATTTTCCAGAACTGACACCCCCTAATTTATGAATATCATTTTTTATTAATTTTTTATTTACAAAAGTTCAAGTTCTAGATTTTTCAGAAGCTTTGTTGAAAAGCTACAATAAAACATAGATTTAATCCACCAAACCCCTAGCAAGCAAGTTGTATGCTTTGTGATATTTGCATAGTTAAAAATGAGTGCCTGAGTCATGTAGTTCATGATTTAACTGAATTTAACTATTTATTGTATGAGATGAAACTGGATCATGGTGGTTTGTAATAACAACAGATGAAATTTCTTGATCTTATATATATGTATCATCTTGAGAATGAGACTCAATGATCATGTTGTGTAAAATTACACAGCAAACCATCAAGTCCTTTACAAAAGATACATCCCAAAACCAACTCAATTCTTTAATAATTCCCCATTTTGATTTCAGTACACCAAAGGCATGCTCAATGTCTTATTGTGCTACTTATTGAAGTCTTGAAAACTACCTGCTTGCATAATCTTGAGGTTTTGTGTAACATTTAACTAATTTAGACTAAGGTAGATAAATACCATCAGCTAAATAGTAGCCATATTTGTATTGGTGGCTTTTTATTTTGAAATGTATTTCATCTTGAGATCCAGCTAATATTTTATCAAATAGATTATTAAAATTCAGAACATTTATATCATTCAATGCTCCAGGTGAACCAGAAAAAACATTTCCAAAACCTCTAGTTGTAGCTAGCCACAGCTTCAAGTATCATAGTAGTAGTTTTCTCCTTCCTTTGAAATTTGCCTTCCCAGGTATTTGGGAAGTTTTTCCAGGCCCAGTGCATCCCATCAATAGCACCTAGGCAGCCCAGAAATTCTCTTTTCTTATACTTCTTTAAAATCCATATTTTTTCACTAATATTTGGTTCACAAAGATAGTTGGCCTTTTATAAGGTAATAATATCCTTAAAAAATGTCTGAGAAAATAAATTTCAGTAGATTCTCCAATACATATGCACTCATCTGTGCTGTCAGCACAATTTTCATATGCTAGTTGGCACAAACCTGAAGTAAGTTTTTGATGTGGCAAAAAGCTAACTTTCCCACAACAATCCTTTTCAAAGAGTAATAAACCAAGAATCAAAAACAAGACATTAAAAAAGCACATTGTTTATTAAATTTCTTACTTTTTTAAACCTCCAGAACCTTTTGTGATTTTGGAGATCATTAGAAATTTGATTAAATATATCTTTACTCAAATCAAAGCCTTATTCAAAAAATGAAATTTTTGTAAGTTGAAGTAAGTGAAAATTAGTCCTTAAGAAGACATTAATTTCCTTGGGCACAGTTATGATTAATCAAATACTCTTTTCATATGAACATCTTGAGTGATGATGTTCTAAGAGTGAAAAAAACAACTCATAAACCTCATCAAAGTTCTCCAGGTCATCAACATAGCAAAGTGAAGTGAGATGTGACATGAGAAGAAGTGTGACTAAATGGAATTTACAAAGTCTAATGGCTGGGGTGAAGTTAGTTACAGGAACATTAAGTGCAACTGAAAGAGTCACTGCTGGGTAGATTCTCAGTAGGGTAACAAAAGTGGTCTGTGCACCATTGTGAATTTCATATGCTTACCAAAAAATTGCTGAGATATCTTGAGATGCTCTTAGTATGCTTAGTGATTATATGTTATGTAGTAAATTTATGGTATAAAAAATATGGTTCAGCCAACATGTCTAACACTGGTTCACTCCAAAAAAAGCACTGAAACTGCTACCCCAGATGAGTAATGAAAACTAGGTGGTTCACTCTTAACAAAGCACTGAAACTGCTACCATAGGCCCCATATCCCAAGTACACACTAAAAATTTATACAGCCATATTGACAATGGTTGGTACACCTATGTGAAAAAAAAATCAAAATATTTAGACAGAACTATTATCATTTGACAGTAGAAGTGAAAATTGTTTGGTGAATGCAAGCTAAATGTCCTGTCAAAATGCAATTGATTTCTCCAAAATTTTTGGAATTTTTCGCAAAACTGCACCAAAAATTTCAGATATGGCTGTAAACATATGAAAAATAACTGGGGTGAGAGAGTCTATGTGGTTAGATCATCACTTGTATGGCCACTAGTCACCTTGACTTGTGTGTTGCAGGTTTGAATCCCTTCCACCTCACCCATTTTCCACCCCACCCCCTTTGTCCATGGTTGGCACATTTGTTTCCTTTCTGGTGTTTATTTCTTATTCTCCCCATGATACCTCTATTCTCCCTCAGAAACCTGTGGAGGATGAAAATGTATGTGAAGGCTGTAAAAACCCACCCCAATTTTCCAACCCCCCATTATCTGGATGATTGTGCTTGGTCATTCACCTTGGGTAATCTTCAGTGTTCCACTCCACTTATATTCTTGAAAACCCTGCTCATAAAACCACAACCCCTCAAGGACTTACCTCCCCCTTCCCCCAATGGAAGCCCCATCTGTAACACCTGTCTCCCCCTGTTACATTGTTAGTTTCCCAGACACCTACCCCATTACATTCATTACTCCCCACATGTACCTAGCTTATTAGTTTACCATGCCTTAATTCTGGGTGAAATTTTGTGAACTTAGAAAAAAAAATACTGCTAATTCCAAAATGCTTTCAAGGGGGGGGGGCTAAATTGATTCTGAGAAAAGAAACCACAATATGCAAATCAATTCATCTCCTGGCACTTCACCTTCTCTCAGGCCTCTGGAGCCCCCTATCCCTCTGGTCTCTGAGTCCCCACCTCTCAGCCCATCAAGCCTTTCTCCTTTCCCACTCACCCACTAATTTTTGATACTGACCATATCTCCTCTTCTCCCCCCTCCCCAACTACAGCCCCTGCACAACCCAGACCCTACCTGGCCTTGAAAAATAGAAGGTATTCTTTATCTACTCCCCTAAAAAGATGCCCTATGCAAGGAAACTCCTAAGAATTAATGGAAGAATCCAGAGATGATCACCCCAAATCATTCTACCCCTCCCATGAACCCCCCTTCCCCCACTGAAAACCACTCCCCCCCTCTCCAAGAATTGCTCCCATACCTCTTCCTCAACACACCCCTTAAAAGATTGGCTCCCTAGAGGTGTTCATACATAACCCCAATTCCCTTTTCTTTGACCATGACCTCACTCTTTCCCCTCTCCCTCCCACCACTGACCAAAATGCTCTGGCAGATTGACTTATGTGTCTGGTGGGTAACAATGACACCTCAAATACCCTTTCACTGATAAAGAGCCTCAAAGCCATAATTAGCACAATAAATGATCTTCCCTGGAAAGATAAAAAGATCTTGGTGTACACTTCTACTATGGCCAATATCTGTGCCCTATCCAGCACCTTGATGTATGTGATGTTACAGACCTCCTTACATCAACCTCCACTTTCCCCCCCTCCCAAGCCCCTTCCCCATTGCTTCTCTCAATTAAAAATAAAATTGAATCCATTCTCAACCACCTCACTAACTCCCCAAAACCTCAGCTTCTCTCACATCTCACTTTACCTTTGTGAAAGCTTCTGCTTCAAACCTTCCCCCACTTCAAATTAACTCTCAAGCAACCAATCCCTCCCCACACTCTCCTCCAAAATTGACCATAAAATAAAAAAATACCAACTCTCCCAACCCCTCTAGCTTCACTAATAGTCAACTACTCACCTTTATAAACAACCATGTAAAGGACTAGAAAATCCTCCTCCCCTCCTCCTCCTTCACAATCCAAGTGAGAGGGGTTTTCTGCCACTTCTTAAATAATTTCAAGATCACCCTGTCCTGACAGTAGGACAAGCTTACCCTAGTCAATACCTTGAACAAGTCTCCACTTCCCAGTAGTCTCCCATGAAAATCCAACCACATTTTATCCTTAAGACCAAAGTCACATTAAATCATTTATTGATGAAAAACCTCAAATACTGAAGTCCCTCTAACACATTTCATGGCTCAGAAATGCAGATAGCAGGACTGGGAAAAACATTCATCATTTATCCTTCAACTTTTCAAAAAAAATGATTCTGGCCTCCTCTCTTCCCTCACCCCCTCTTTCCCCTTCATTTGTGATGGACAGCTCTGGTGCACAGAAGCAGTCAACAGAGAACACAGCACTTACTTTCAGTTCTGGGGTAAAGGACACATCTCAATTTAATTTTCCCTTCTGCCAAGATTCTCCAACTGCACCAGGAATAACAACACAAAATCCTGTGAAAATCCTTCCCTGACCTCCCCAGTGTGCTTCTACTTCTTTGATTTGCTCCCCCACAGCTACCTTCCTGCAATCAGCACTGGAAGACCCCAATATCCTCATATATTTCATCTCCCTCATCATAGCTCCTTTCCACATAAACTTACCCCATAATGCTCTCCTCTGTGTTGCCTATTTCTTATTCTTCTCTTCTCAATGTTATCCAACTTAACAGTCACTAATAATTTAACTGTTTTTATTCCATTTTCAACAGTCTCTCTTCAGTTTCCTTTGATATTATTGTGGTTCAAGAACCATAATTGTCTCATAATCATATCACCTCATCCTATGAAAAAAGGATGGAGCTTAATAACCCCATTCCTATCCCCCCTCCCCCCGCCCCTCCCTAACCAGATGTTGTTTCTACATCAACAATAAACTCTCTATGTGCATTTCCACACCCCTCCCCAGAATTTTCCAAGACATCACCCTCCTACTCTCCAACATGTATACCCCCCCACCACCTTCACTTCTTCCCAATACCCCCTCCTTGACTTATAACCTTAAAAAACATATCCTGATTCCTCTTTTTCAATTAAAATCTACACCCCAGCCTGGGGGAAGATCCCTTGAACCATCACACAAGCCACCCAGAGGTAACCCTTTTTCTTGAATCTATCTCTTCCCTTAACATGTCTCTCACCTCTCAACTCAGCATCTTTGACTTCTGAAACACCCAAAATTTCACTTCAGTCATTGAACTAGTCTTTTCCAACACAAAAGACATTAAACTTCTCATAAAATGAACCACAGACTCAACAGGCACATCATACCTCCTATCTTGCCACTACTACACATTCTCCACTATCCTCCTCTCCTCCCCCATTTCTACCAACACCTGTTTCTTTAAATTCAAGAAATCAATTGATAAGTCTTCTTTCCTCTCATCCCTCTCTTCCATCCCCCTCCTCCCCCTCTCTCTTTTCCAACTCAGATAGATCCGGCTTCCAAAAAAATGACTTCTTCTTTAATTGAACTAATGGGTAGATTTTTTTCACTGCAGCAGACCAGCTCAAAGTGAAACCCCTGGTGGTACAGAAGCATTTTAAACACACTCAATAAATCCTGTTACCAGGCCCAGCTTTGTCACAAGTTCTCCTAGGCCCCATACTTTGTTTGTGAGTTTTAAACAGCATGAAAATCTTTCCATTCCAAAATCAAATACCTACAAAAACAAGAGTGATGAAACCAATTTTCCTCCCTCACACCCACCACACTACACATTCCAGATAAGTCCTTCTCCTCTTCTATGTCTCCACATTATAACCCTCCTATTTCTTTCCAGTATGGCTCCCCCATCCTAGATAAAATAGAAAATGTGACTATCCTCTTTGAGGGAGCATCTGTAGCTTAAATTACATGAAACCTGACCAATTTTCCCCCCTCTCCTCCCTTTACTCAGAAAGAATTTATCTCATCCCTCCATAACACCAAAAAGAATAAGGCTCCTGGCCCTGATTGAATCCCCAATTTCATTATCCATCTCAATCCTGAAATCACATGCAGCCTACTTCTCCTGATCTTCCAAGCCTGCCTCTCCACAGAATATTACCCTAAATTTTGGAAACAGGAAAAAACTATCATCATCCCCAAAACCCAGACAATCTAATTAATCCATTCCCAATTCCCAATTCCTTCTTCCCTAATTCCCTCTTAAAAACTATAGGAGAACTTCTGGACTCCTTACTCAATAAGAAATTATCATTCCTCATGGAATAATTTTTTCTCAGACACACACTATGGGGGACACCCTCTCTGATCCACCTCACCACCTGGACTAAGGATCAATGGAATAAAGGTAAAATTGTAGATGCCTTATCCTTATATTTCAAAGGGGAATTCTCCTCAGTAAAACTGAGAATAATTGAGGCCACACTACTCTCCCTCCCCCTTCCTGAGGATCTCATCAACCTCATTATTAACTCACCCACTGACTGGTGCACCAGAATCATATTCTCATCCTTTGAATCACCCCCATATTTATAACCCAAGGGCCTCCCTCAGGGCTCCCCACTCTCACCCATTCTCTACATAATATACAACACCCCACTTATATAACTCCCCGCCCTACCAATTGATTCCCTCTCTCTAAGTTATATATATGAAATCATCTACTTAACTTCACATAGCCAACTAAATGTTGTCCTTGGAAAGCTTGCAACACTAGGATCAGAGGCACTTACCTGGGGAGTTATCCATGAAGCTCTCTTCAATCAGGCCAAAAATAAGTGGCTCTTTCTCACTCACTGTAAAAAAAAACTGAAAACTCCCTCCTTCCTGAAATTTAATAATCACAGATTCCCTCCAACCCCCATACTGAAATGGCTTGGTATCTCAATAGACCCTACTCTCTCCTTCAAAATACATGGCACCAAACTATTGGCCTCTGGCCTCTAAGTAGTCACTAACATCCACCAACTTGCTTTGTCAGGTTGGGGGATCCCTCTTAAACAATACAAGCTACTAATTTCTTTGTTTGTCCACTCCAGAACATACTACCCAGACATCATTTGGTAAAATGTAAATAAGACCACCTGAGCTTTGTGCCTATTACTAACTGTTGACAAAAGAGCTCTTAACTGTGCCCTTGAGTGTTTTAGGACTACTCTTGTGAGTACTCTTCCTCCTCCACATGTAAATCAAAGCTGGAAAAAGCAGTATATTATTCTTGGTCCTTCCTCATCTCCATTCCAGTAAAAAATACTATGTTCAAGCTTTCTAGAAGCCTAGCCACTCAACAGCCACCCAAACTATGTTTTCATCTTCTACTCCACCTCTCCTACCCACACCTCTTTCCTTCTATTTTCACCCTCCAAAAAACTGATATCAGCTGCCCTACTTTCCTACCACAATGAACCACACTATCATAAACTTCCTGAAAGAGGAGGCAATCAGAGAAGTCTTTCTCTTGCTTTAATCCACCCTTCTCCCCTCATACTTTATCTATACATATTTTTCTAACTCCCAAGCTTGCACATACACAGCTGTGTTTGACCCAGGTATTTCCCACCACTATTTCCCTTGTCTAGGTGATTCAGAGCCATACTCTGTCTTTGAGGCAGAATTGATTGGGATACTACTGGGCTTCTATCTACTCATCTCCAAACCCATCTCAATTCTAGTCAAGTCTCTCACAATCTTAGTTAACAAGCAAGAAGTCATCAAAAACCTCTTCTCCTTGTCCTCCCCTGTTTCCAACTCCATTGCACTTTCATCAATTGAAACTGCAGCCACCAACGTATGTCAAATGAACCTGTCTATCAAACTTATCTTGCACTGGTGACCATGCTATGCAAGAATTTTCAGAAATGAGCTGGTGGATGCACTAGCAAATGGCTCCCACCCCTTTTCCCAACAAGCTTTCTACATACTCAAATTCACTCCCCTTCCTCCTTCCTCCTCATCCCTGAAAACATTCCTTAAAAATGTCAAAAATACCTCCACCTCACTTGACCTAACTAAAGAGCCCTTAAAAAGGTCAGAGGACAGTAATGTCTGCTAAAAATCTTTCACTACCTCTCTCAAATTCCTCAAACTCATGCCATAGAATTTTCCCAATGCTGCTCTGGTCCCTCCCCACTCAAAAACTATCTTTTCCACTTCAAAATCAAATCCTCACCAAACTGCACCCTCTATGATATTAACACAAAATACACACCTGAACATGTCCTTCTCTTTTTACCACCCTACTCTGCACTCAGAGCTGTCCTCATCAAGGTTCTCAATACACACAAAATCCTATTTAACTCTGATTCCCTTCTCTCACCCATTGTTATCCTCCCACTTTTTTGCCAGTTTCCTCATCCTTACTAACAGATTTCCTAATAAAATTCCCATTACCAATTAGCAACCTTAGTTCTTAGATCTCATGTAGACAACCATTTAACACCCAATCTTAACTATTTTCCTACCATTTTCATTGTATTTAATGCTAATATCCTTCATGCCCCTCTGCTAGGTGAGATTGTAAGCAGAGCATCACACATCTATTATGATAGATGTCTATTATAGCTATTATTCTATTCTACTATTGAATTGCATATTAGAATTTCTATTATGCATAATAAAACATTATTCTACTATGCATAATAGATAATAGCTATATATTGTACAGTGGGGGGACAGATGTTCTGGAAACTGTTTTTGGCCACAACTCACAAACTCCTTTTTAAGCTACTGTGAAACAAATATGTATTCCAACTCTTTAGACTACAAAGAAATCAAATAATACATCAAAATTTCATTTCATTCACTCATTTTTTTATTTCATATTCTATAAATGACCATTTTTTCAATCAAAAAGCCAAAAATCTCATGAAAATGAAACCTTAACCAAACAAAAGTGATCCTTTCACACTACTTATTCAATGAAAAATATTTAAATAAAAAAATTAATTTTTTTTCAGTTTTTTCATCCAAGTGTTGACAGCCAGAGGAGCCACAACCTGAAGCAATTCAAGCCTTTTTTCTTTGTGGCATTGATTGAGAATGAGAATCATCCCATGCTTGTTGTATTGCTTGACACATCTCGGCAAAATTTTTGGTTGATAAAAGTTTTGAACATTAGTCTTCATTGTTTCCAAAAGCTCTGAATTAGACTTAGGTCAAGCAGTTTTGCTGTCCATTTCATCTTGCAAATATTAATAACAGATTTGAAATCTTGAGATAGCTTTGAGGTGTGCATCAAAGAATTATCCTCCATAAGGAGAAGGTTATTGTGAGAGTCAACTTTGGCTAGCCATCAAAGCAATGAGCCAAAGTAGACATTGCCACTGAAGTGCATTTAAGTTTTTTTGTTTGATGGTAGGAATACTATAGGTGCCTTTCATGTATTGAAGAATCTGCCTCATATCATGATAGTGGAGCAACCACTTTTGAAGGTAGGCTGAAAACATTCCTTGTGGAATTCTTCACTGCTCTGATGCCAGCCCAAAACTTGAGTTAACAGCTTTCCAACTTCCAAGCTGAATTCATCAGTCTTTATAACTCACTTCCAATATTCACCTTACAAGTGGGCATGATGGCAAGCAAATTTGAGTTGTCTTTCTTCATGGGAGAGATTGGGGTGGGGTTTTTTGATGGCAACATATTTATGAAAACCAAGTTCATGAGCATGGCGGCAACATTTTGGCATAAAATTCTACAGGTAAGACTGTCAGTAATCTCATTCAAGGTCATCTTACAATTTCTTGAGAGGCTTTTCTTGATTTGATGCATGTCTCTTGGGGTGACCATGACAGGGAAGCTAGGTTTTACCAATTTTTTAAGTCTTCCCTCACTGCAGTGT
The DNA here is from genome assembly GCA_030280995.1 of Hemileia vastatrix. Taxonomy (NCBI): domain Eukaryota; kingdom Fungi; phylum Basidiomycota; class Pucciniomycetes; order Pucciniales; family Zaghouaniaceae; genus Hemileia; species Hemileia vastatrix. The sequence goes on along the minus strand of JASXTE010000001.1, from coordinate 21,367,448 downwards.
GTGGCAATAATTTGACACACAGTGGTTTGCTGTGCCTTAAAATGGGCTGATACTTGGGTTTCCAAGGAGCCTGAGGCTGCTATGCCTGAAATAAGGCCATGCTAAACAGCTCTGAGTTGCTTCTTTGCAGAGTGGTGTGCCATGATAGGCATCTAAAAATGCAAAAATAAGAGATGATTTTTTAAGCTAAGCAAAAAAGAAAAAACCAATCAAAAATAAAAGAAAAACTTACCAAATGATAGAATGTGACACAAAGAACCAAGAAACCAAGTTTGAAGATGGTATCAGCAATGATGGTGGTATACAATAAAGATGAAAAATTACAAAAATGATGATTATGCATAAAAAGTGGCCACAACATCTGTCCCCCCACTGTATATATTTCTATTATTCATATGCAAATGAGAGGAAATATTCATTATCAAACAACACATTTCATGGAAAAGAGTGGAAACAATATTATTTGTTGGCTTGTGTTCAATTTTTTTGTATTTCTTACAATCTCACTCAGCTAGGGGCATGAAGGCATTGTAAACTAATAGGCTAGGTACATGTGAGGAGTAATGAACATAGTGGGTAAGTTGTCTGGGAAATTAGCTGGATAACAGGGGGAGCTAGGTGCTTTTGAGGACACAGATGGGGTTGCTATAGGGGCAAGGGTGGAGATTAATCCTCAGGGGGGCACGGTTTGATGGGTAGGGTTTTCAAGAATGTAAGGGGAGTGGAATTTGGCAGCTGACCCAAGGTGAATGACCAGGCATGATCATCCAGATAATGGGGGGATGGCAAAGTGGCTTGGGTTCTCCAGCCTTCATTCATGCACATATCCATCCACCATAGGTTGCTGAGGGAGAATAGAGATATCATTGGGAGAATGAGACATTGGCACCAGCATGAAAACAAGTGTGCCAACCATGGATGAAGAGGGTGTGGTTAAAAGGGGTGAGGTGGCAAGGATTCAAACCTGCAACACAAAAGTCAAGGTGACTGACTAGTGTCCATCTGGGCAATGATCTAACCACATAGACCATCTCACCCCTTGTGTTCAATTTGAATATATGGTTTTGAATAGTAGATACTGTAAATGAAAGCCAAGTTTTTAAAGCTGTAATTCAGCTGAGTGGATGCAACAAGTGGAAGAGGCAGAACCCTTAGCAATTATTGTTTGTTGGTAGTCCTGTAGTGAAATGCTTTGCCAATCATATTAATAGGGGTTATCAAAGTTAGAAATCTTCATTTTCAAAATACCTCTTTTTTCCACCAAATCAACCATGATTATTTTTTTAAATATTCCATATTGTGCCCATAAAGCACCTTTGTACTGAGAATTAACATCAAGTATGTGGCTTTATTTTTGTGTCGTGAAATACCTTTTAAATAATTACAAATTTCTAACTTTGATACCCCCTAATATAAGGGAGATCTTAAAAGAACCACCTTTTTTTCTGCTTCTGATGCCACCTTTTCTGCTGCTTCCAAGACCATCTTTTTCTGTGTAGCCTCATTTGGCCAATTTCACCTTAACCAGCTACAAGAACAATAATGAGACCTTCAAGTATGACAAACAGTAATAGTAGGATAACACTAACATCTTAAAAACTAGCAACTGTGGCTTTGTATGTACAAAATAGCTCATAATAGATCTATTAATAGAGAATGATAGAAATATTCATTAGGGGGTATCAAAGTTAGAAATCTTACATTTCAAAATACCTCTTTTTTCCACCAAATCAACCATGATTATTTTTTAAGGTATGCCATCTTGTGCCCCCAAAACATCTTTTTACTGAGAATTAATGTGATGCTTGTGGCCTTCTTTTTGTGCTGTGAAATACCTTTTAAAGAATTACAAATTTCTAACTTTGATACCCCCTATTATGAATAAAAGAATAATGCAGCTACATTGAAAATGGTTGGTGCAGGTCTCCACAGTTTTGCCCAACTTACCCAGCATTTTCCCTCATTATTTCATCCTGCTAGCCAGTTGCCCGCCAAAAATTGCTGGGTATGTTGAGCAAAATTTTGAAAAGCTGCACCAACCTTTTTCCATTTAGCTGTAGATCTATAATAGATTTGCGATGCTCTGATTGTAAGAAATCTAAAAAAAACATTTGCAGGTTTTCAAAAAAAAAAAAAAAAAAACCCGCTCCTCCCCTGCCATAAAATGCCTGCATGTCAACTGATTGACCTTGCACATCCAAGCACATTTTGGCGAGTAATGGGTGTAATTTTTTTTTTTTTTTTGGGAAAACCGCAAGCGTTTTGGAATTGGCAGCATGTATATGAGGAGACACCAAAAAAACATAGGATATTAGAGTTTGCAGATCGAAGGATTAAGAAAGAGAAATAGGTGGGATAAAAATATAAAATAAAAATGTTTCACTTCCTTAACTGTGGGATCGATAGATGCAAATTCATTCTGTGGGTTTAACAGCGTTTTGGCACTCTTTAGATAAATTAATCATGACAGTTTATGGCACAGTTGAGTGACTTAGCCAAATAAATGATTTCCATTAGCGGAGGTGATGATCTTTTGGTTCGTTCTTCTTTCGATTCGTGCTTTCTATTTGAGTGTAAGATGCCATTTAGCGCGTATACACTAAACTATAGCTGATTTGAATAGACAAAAAAAAACCTTTTTTTTTGACCAGTCCGTAAATCATTCGGTTTTACAAGAATTGAAAGGATGAACTCCCAGAGTGAGACACAGGAAGGTGAAGACAAGAGGAGAGATGAACATTGATGATGTTGGTACAGCTAATCCTGGAAAGCTTGCGGCTGTCTTGCATCCCATGCCCCGCCAAAATCATGAGTTTAGGTCAGCTGATCTACGTAATTGGCGGGGGATTAGAGGCAAGACAACCGCAAGTTTTCCAGAATTAGCTGTAAAATGATGTTTGTACGATAGAAGGATGGTGATAGAGAGAAATGAAAGTTTTATGGAGGCCTTCCAGTGGCTGGCGAAAATCGCTTTTTTAGGTGCCCACAGCACAACTTTTCAATGTTTCTCTTATTCTTCGTTGTTCCTATTTTTTTTTCCCTTTTTGTGACTTTCTCTGTCTGTCTATCTAGCTACATTCTTTTTTTGATACCGGCATTCAATGTTCACTTTTACATCATTGTATGTATAATACACACCTGTTGCACAAACCAAGCACAATCGAGCTTAATGCGATGAGAAAGACACAAATTAGATACAACTTCCATTTAATTCCTATAATGGACCGCGGTTATTGAAAAGACGGTTTCGATAAGGCGATTGTGAACCGCATACTATTACCGCCGGTATAGCAATTAGTTTCTTCATCATCTGAAACCAATGACCGGTCTTGTGAAGACTGGCTTACGTGACCAAAAATAAGTTTTTATACAATGCGATCTATAAGTATACTTTTTTCTTCAGCTCGAATTGAGTACATGAACACTACGCACCAAGTAAGATATCCCTGATGGGGATATCCAGCGCGAGTTGGGGATATTTTAGGGAGGGAGATAAGGTCAGAAAAATAAATGTAAGAAAAGGGGAGGGAGAACATACAGCTACTTGGAAAAACATTGCTATTTTTTTTACCTTTCATCCCCCGCCAAAAGCGACCTAAATTCACGTTTTGGGCGGCGGGGGATGGAAGGCATAAAAAATAGCAAGCTTTTTTTCAATACATATATCACATGACTATCGATTCATTCAGCGTGTGAACAATGCAATGATACACTATACAACACGCGCATCTTCGGTACAAAATAAAATTTTAATCTGTCCGCCCGATAAAAAACTTTTATCGCCAATGTTGTGTGATTCACTATGTGACCTTTTTGGTAAATAGACATACAGTTACAGCCAGATCCGAAAATATTGAGACAAAAATAAAAGAAGGTGAGCAGTAAGGACACAGGGTAATTATTAATATTTTGGATCGGGCACAGACTTGCGCACCACTATCAATTCAATTTTTTTTTTCAACTGCAACGTCTAGACAGCTAGTTCTAAAACGCTTTGTGTGAAATGCCAAAAAATTGCAACTTTTGCCCAAAAATTTACACTCTTTCTGGAAACACCATCATCATGCAATTGTCTAGATATGGTTAATTCATAGTAGCAGACTTCTTTCTGTTATGCAATAAGGATATGTACTTAGTTATGTGTTAATGTATATAGTCTGTAGTCGCGGAGTCCCCTGTTCTCCGGTTCTTTCCGGAGTTCTACAGGCTGACACCGTGCTACAGGTTGTAGAGAATGATGCCTTGCAGAACCAGGAAAAGATCTCCGGTGCACTCGGAGGCTACACTATATACTGATGAGAGACTAGCTAAGTACATAGTATGGTAACACCATAACACAGGCAAGCAATGAATAAATGGTTCTTTCATGAGTTCTACAGGCTGACACCGTGCTACAGGTTATGGGATGTACCCGCAGGCATTGAAACATTAGCCATAAAAAACTCCACAGCATTAGTGACACTAGGAACACTAGTAGCCAAAAGACCCCTAGCACATTTTTTTTTTATATCGTATAATCTCACCCAACGAGGGGCATGAAGGAAAAACACGGACTATCTGGGCCAGTAATTGTAGCACAGTGTCAGCCTGTAGAACTCCGGAAAGAACCGGAGAACAGGGGATGCCGTGACTACAGCCTATATACATTTGCACACATAACTAAGTACATAGTCCTAGTGACTTAACATCCCCCCCACTTAGTTATGAAAAATATTACTGATATCCCCCCCATGCAAACATAACCAACTCCAAAATGAAAAAAGGAAATGAAATGAAATGAGAAAAAATAAGAGAAATAAAAAAGAAAAAATAGGGGGTGTCAGTTCTGGCAAATCCGCACTTACAAATCCGCACTTAAATTTGACCAAATCCGCACTTAAATAAGTGCGGATTTCCAAAACACACTAGCCCCAATACTGGTGGATTTCAAAATGAAATAAGTCACTTATTTCACTCAAATCCGCACTTTCTCAACCAAAAGTGCTGATTTCACCATCAAGTCCCATTTCACTGATTTGTCAGCATCATCCCATTCATACGCAGCACTCCGCAGAATAACACTTCATAACTCAAAACATCGTACATCACTTACATCTTCATATCATATCATATAAGAGTCATGCCTTCCTCACTTTCAAATCGTGATAAATTACATAAAGCAATGACTTTCATGGCGCTTGAACTGCTCTTGGACTCTGATTCCAATTCTGATCTAGAAGAAGATTTTGTCGTTTTATCAAAAATGGCCAGGAAATGTTACCTTCTTCCCAGAAAGCCTCAAGTACTTCATACCCCCAAGTACACCATCCAAACACTTCTTAACCTATCTACACCCAGTTTTAGACAGCTGTTCAGGACTTCTCAGGAATTTTTCCTTAAATTGCTTGAGCTTATTCAGGATCATCCCATATTTCACAATAATTCTCAAAAAGAACAACGACATCCTTCAATTCAATTGGCCATCACACTATGCCGTTTGGGTTCAAATGGTAATGGAGCCGCTTTGAAATGTTTAGAAAATGTCTTTGATTTAGGGTATGGTTCAGTTAACACTTATACCAAACGATGTATCACTGCCATCAACTCCTTGGAATCATCCCCCTTTTCCCCCCTTTGGCTGCCTCATTCACCCCTCCTTGGCTCACTCTAACCTCCCTTTTCTCCCTCTTTGGTCTCATCTCTCCCTTTCTCCCCCTTCTTGGTCTCCTCATATCTTCCCCTCATTCCACTCCACCCCCCACCAAATCCCCCAAATCCTCCCTCCAAATCCCCACCAAACCCGCCTCTAACCCCCCCTCCAAACCCCCCCTCCAAACCCCCCCTCCAAACCCCCCTCCTATCCCCCTCAAAACTCCCCCAAATCCTCCCTCATATCCCTCCTACCCCCCCTTAACCTTCACTTAACGATTCGTTAACGAATCGTTAAGTTATTGAACGATTGCAGCTAATCGTTCATTAACACCATGCAATATGGGGGGCGGACTTGCTAGCAAGTCCGCCGAGAGGTTGAGAGGAGTGAAATGGGGATCAAAAGAGGATGGCATACAATGGGGCTGGGAGGATAGCGAAAGGCATGGGGAGGGAAGACAAGCATGTGTTGATAGAATTGAAAGGGATGGAGATTGGTGCAAACAGAGTGTGAAAATAGGAGGATGAACTCTGTTCTTCGGGCAAAGAACAGAGTTCACTTCCATTCACTTATATTTCTTTTTTCTCAACTCATCTCTCCAGGTAAGTCATTTTATTCTTTTTAAACAGAGTGTGAAAATAGGAGGATGAACTCTGTTCTTCGGGCGAAGAACAGAGTTCACTTCCATTCACTTATATTTCTTTTTTCTCAACTCATCTCTCCAGGTAAGTCATTTTATTCTTTTTAAACAGAGTGTGAAAATAGGAGGATGAACTCTGTTCTTCGGGCGAAGAACAGAGTTCACTTCCATTCACTTATATTTCTTTTTTCTCAACTCATCTCTCCAGGTAAGTCATTTTATTCTTTTTAAACAGAGTGTGAAAATAGGAGGATGAACTCTGTTCTTCGGGCGAAGAACAGAGTTCACTTCCATTCACTTATATTTCTTTTTTCTCAACTCATCTCTCCAGGTAAGTCATTTTATTCTTTTTAAACAGAGTGTGAAAATAGGAGGATGAACTCTGTTCTTCGGGCGAAGAACAGAGTTCACTTCCATTCACTTATATTTCTTTTTTCTAAACTCATCTCTCCAGGTAAGTCATTTTATTCTTTTTAAACAGAGTGTGAAAATAGGAGGATGAACTCTGTTCTTCGGGCGAAGAACAGAGTTCACTTCCATAAAATATTAGCTGAAACATAGTTTTCAATTCTGTAAAAACAGTTGTAAGTAATAGAAAAATTCACTGATTTTTTTTATATGTAATCTGAAATTTTTTAATAAAATTATTGTATTTAAGAATTGCAATATTGTCAATCAATCTTTATTGATCAACTTAATTTAATAAAGTATTATTTAAATAAGTTGCTTCAAAAAATACTTTGCATTGAACCTAGTTTCTAGACTTGATCTGCATTTTGGCTTAAGGAATTGTCATTACTTTAAAAGTAGTATACTTGACATATCTTATTTATATATTAATTAATTTATGTAATTATATTGTATTTTGATGACTTTCACCCTTTACTTCAATAAAATGCAGGGGAGGGTATTGCCAATTTTTTAAATCTGACATGTGAAATTGATGACTTAGAAAAATTTGGTGGTACCCACCCCTTGTTTCAATAAAATGCAGGGGAGGGCATTGCCAATTTTTTAAATCTGACATGTGAAATTGATGACTTAGAAAAATTTAGATAAGCAAACTTATTGACTAGAAAGTAAAGATAGAAAATTTTTATTATACATTCAAATTTTTGTCAAAAATAACGTACTATATTCTTTTCCTTTTATAAGTCAGCATATAAGAAAATATTACCAAAATTAAATTAACTAGAAAAACAATTTATCAATTGAAAAGGTCAAGTAATTTTTTAATGTCCTCATAAGATTGGCCATTTTTAACACATTCCATAATGAAATCTTTTTTTTTAAAACTCTCTTGTTTTTCCAATTCACAAGTAGCCATTTCTCTTTGAAATTGACGGTCATTTACTCTTTCCATCTGCTCTACCTCAAATTTTTTTTCTTCCAAATCTAAGGCTTGCTGATCTTTCCTTAGCATATGATCAAACTTCATCTTCTCAAAGTCAAGGGCATTATTTGCAATAGTTGATTTTGCTGAGAAAATTAAATTTAAATAAATAAATAAATGAGTTAATGATTAAGATATATAGTAAACAAAACTTACTTATATCTTTTTTTTCAAAATAATCCTCAAGGGAGCCAAATGAGCTTGTTGAAGTATTACCACGTTTTAATAGATGGTTCAAGTTCATTGAAGTTGAGGCTCGACGCTTTAGTTTGGAGTTTGAACAAGAGGCTTCAGGAAGTTCTTCTAAAGCAGCTTCTAAAGAGGTATTCACATTTCCAGAATTGAGATTATTTAATGGAGATTGAGTTTGAGTAGGAGGAGACTAGAAAGAAAGAGAAATTCAGAGAAGAATTGAAGAAAAAACAAAAAGTAAACATACATTTAAATTTTGGGCCTCTGAGGATTCAGATCTTCTGCAATATAATTGTTCTGCTTGATAGTTGGGATCATCTTCAGCTGAACTATGGTTAGAAGGTGGAGGGGATTGATCTTCTTCAAGTAAAGGTGTGTTGGGAGGATTATAGGAAGGTTTGGATCCAGAGGGTATATGCTTAGTAGTATCGTGTAGAAACCAAGGGTTTACATCAACTCGGGTGCCAAAAAGATTATCCATTTCCTCATAGAAAGGACACATGACATTGAGCTTTTCGGAAACAGTAGTAATTCCAATCTCCAAATCATCATCGTCAATACCAAAGCCAGTTTCATTTACAGCATGATGAGTCTTTTTATATTTTGAATGGTAACTCTTAAATCTCTCCTTCATTTGTTTAGGATTGATATCGATTCTCCCCCTTGTTTTCTTCCTTACTTCATTGGCCATCAACAAGTAGCCATTAACCTTTGAAGAAGGTGGACGTCCAATACGAGTGGACTTTTCACATCCAAAACATGCTTCAAAATTTGATTTTATTTTAAGGAAGTTGATTATGATGAGATAATCATCCTTTTTAAGCTGACCTGAACCTGCCTTTGATTTTTCAGGTGTAGGGCTTGCTTTACGAGGAGACTTTTGTGACGAAGCAGATTTTTGAGTTACCTTTTGAGATTTGGAATGTCTGGGAGGCATTATGAAACTGGCACATAACAAGAAAAAAGATTAAAAAGTAGAAGAAATAAGTAAAAAAGAATGTAAACATGCCTGGTCAAAATATTGAAAATGTCAGGAAGGGGTGTGTGCCGAGGATTGATGGGTAGGTAGCGAGGAAGGTCAGTGTGTCACATGTGACAGGGATGGGGTAAGAAAGGAAGGGATGTTTTGTGGCCAAAATGTGGTTGTGAAAAAAAACGGGAAAAAAGTGCTGATTTGAGGTCATAACTGACACCCTTTTTTGAAATAAGTGACTTTTTTGCAAAATTTAAGTGCTGATTTGTAAGTGCTGATTTGGTTTGAAATCCGCACTTAATTTAAGTGCGGATTTGCCAGAACTGACACCCCCTAATAAGAGAAGATAAATATAACCCCATCACCACACACACACATCCTTCCTTCTCAGCATTGTTAGAGATGGGCCCAGTGATTTTTTGAGTATATCAGCCCGCATTTGAGCAGTAGGAACCCATTCCAACATTGCTTTCTTTAGAAAGAGTTGTTCATTAACAATATAGAAACACCTATCCACATGCCGTGTCCGCTTGTTACCAGGGTTATCTTTTGCATTGGCAATTGCTCCTTTGTTGTCGCAGAAGATCTTGATAGGGGGAATATCAGGGAAGATATCTTTGAGCAAGTTTGAGATCCAAATTGCATCTTTCATACCACCACCAAGTGCCACATATTCAGCTGTGCATGATGAATCACTTACTGTCAACTGGTGCCTTGATGTCCAAACAATTGGGCAAGAGTTAAGGAGTAGCAGGTGTCCACTTTGAGCTCCTGAGAATTCTTTGTTATTCCAAGTGGAATCAGAAAAAGATAGTAGTTCAAGTGGTGAGTTACGGTCAGGGTGGATGAGAAGACAAAGAGTAGCGGTGTGCTGGACATATCTAAGAAGGTGATTGAGAGCAATCCAGTGGGTGGCATTAGGTTTGGAGGAGAAGCGTGCTAAAAAATTGACTGGGAAAGACAGATCTGGTCTAGTTGCAACTGCCACATAACTGAGAGCACCTAGAATGGAGAGATATTTAGTTGTCTCTATAGCTACCTCTTTGTCTTTTGCCGTGGTGATTTCCAAATTGTTTGGTAAGGGTGATCTTGTGGTCAATCCAGATGGGTTATGAGTCCATAGAATCTTGTCAATGAGCTGAAAATTGTGTAGATCAAAACCTTCTGGAACTTCTTTGATAGAAACACTTACTATACCATCAACATTATCATTCCATTTTACCTTCAAACTACCATCCAAACCATCTTCCAAACACTTTAACACCTCCTCACTACTACCAGTAACTATACCATCATCAACATGTATCCATATCACACCCAAACAATCCTTCTTCATAAGAACATAGAAACTTTTATCATACTGACTTGCTTTATACCCCAGGGCATCCAATTTGCTGGCTATATGAAGCCACCAGCATCTTGCTGCTTGTTTGGTACCATAGAGGGCTTTCTTTAAGCGTAACACATTTCCAACTTCACGTAGCTGGTAACCTTCAGGAGGTCGCACCCAAATTGCTTCATCAATTGGACTGTGAAGGTAAGCAGCAGTGACATCAAAAGATTTGACAGGCCATTTGTGATAAGCTGCTAAAGTGAGGAGAATGCGTTGTGAAGCAAAAGTGTCAGTAAAATCAATACCATACTGTTGTAAAAAACCTTTAGCTACATATTGTGCCTTGTAGATCAGAGTTTTGGCAGAAGGATTTTTGATTGTGAAGACCCATTTTGCATTGGTGAGCTTGGCGCCAGGGGGGAGCTTTTCCTCATACCATACATCCATATCTTTCATGTTTAGCAGTTCCCTTTTGCAAGCTTGGTCCCACTTGCGACTGTCAGGTGAGATCATAGCTTGCAGATGTGTTCTGGGAATAATGGATGATTGGGACAAACCTTTTTTAACAGTTTCATGTACAGCTTTTTCCTGAGAGATAAGAGTTTCCTCATACTTGAAATCACCTAGCTTCATATTATTGAGGATATGATCTAGAGAGCCCTTAGATGGTGGTGGTTGATAAGCAGCTTTGTGAGATGGAAGTTGGTCACCAGGGAAAACAGCCATAGCAGATTCAAAAAAGGAGTTTGATTCTGGGTGCCAAAAAATCCAACCTGCATTATTCAGAGAATAACCTATACACTTACAAATCAAAGCTCATTGGTCCAGTTTACATCTAGTTTCTTTATGGATATGGACAAAAGCTGTTTCACCAAATATTCTGAGGTTTGAGTAAGTTGGGTCACAATTGTACATGAGCTTCAGAGGTGTTTTGTCACCAGTCTTGACATTTGGGAGCCAGTTGTGAACATGAGCTGCCCATTTGTAAGCAAGGCCTCAGAAACATTCAGGTAGTTCACTTGCTAGTAAGATTGTACTGGCAATGTCACCGACAGCTCTGTTGAAACGTTCAGCTGATCCATTTTGTTCATGATGGTGAGGACAGGTGATTTCATGAGTAGCTCCAATGTCAGCCAGGATCTGAGCCATCTGTTTACTGTGCATTTCCCCCCCATTGGTTCTTAATGCTTGTAATTTCTTACCAGTAACATTTTCTAGCTTTTCATAAAAGGTGACAAAAGCAGTTGTGGCCTCAGATTTGGAGTTGAGCAAAAATACCTCACCATAGGAAGTTGAACTTTCTCTAAACATCGCCGCCCATCTTGCCCCATTAACAGTGGGGTCCATAGGGCCAACCAGGTCTCCAACAATAAGGCTCATCATTGATCCTGGTCTTGATTCCCGTGTTGCTGATGGTTTCCTTGTACTTTTGGCTATTAAGAAATCTTCACAGTCAATCTTACCTGGTGGCATAGAGAGGGGCAATCCAGCACCAATTCCAGTTTTGATGATAGTGCGAATTGTGTTTTCACTGGTATGGCCAAGCCTTCTATGCCAGTCCATGAGGGAACCTTTTGCAGCAGGGGGTCGATTGATGGTTTCATTCTTTTTAACAGTACGCAGGAGGGAAGGATTCAATGGTAAATGATAAGAGGAAACATTTTGATTGCAGTAACTAGACCTAATTACATCTAAAATCCATCTTCTCCTAGTACTTTCCAACCGCCCTGTCATAATCAGTTCATCTTTAAATTAAATCCCTAAGTTTTTGTCTTCAGAACATAAATCAAAACAAAAACCATTATCCACTAAATCAAAGAGAGAAATAAGAGTAGTTCTAACTTCTGGACAGTAAAAAACATTGGTAATAGTAACAACTTTCCTATCTCCTTTTATTTTTAGGTCCCCTATGCCAGTGATAAATGAGGAAGGACAGTTAGTTGCTACTTTGATAGGTATTTGATTTTTAAGAGGTCTGAAATTTCTGAGAAGGCTCACATTGCCAGTGACATGATGGGTGGCACCAGAATTCAATATTGCCACATTCCCGGCGAGCGCTTCAAGTGACCATTCTGCACTGTTCAGATCAATTTGTTCTAACTTTTCATACAATGCCTCCACATTTTCTTCAAAGATAGTGACTTCATCTGCTTCAATTTGTACATCTCTTGATCTAATTTGTCTGCGCTGTGGTCTTTTGTAAGGGATGTATATTGGTTTGATTTTTGCATTTGGGTCAGAGGCAAGGGTTGTAGCACATTCTCTCATGAGGTAGAGCCTTACAGAAAAGGTGGAAGAGTTAAGGTTGTAGGGACAGTGGGTAAAGAAATGAGCTGTTGATTTGCATTCATGGCATTGTCGTTGAGCACCAATGGGTCTGTAAGAGTCAGTTTGACGTTTTGGGTTAGTCACCGCATTAAAGGTTGGTTCAGCAGACAGAGAAGTAGCAAGAGTTGTTGAGACAGATTCTATATCAACCCTATTTTGAGTCAAGGATGGCATGAGTTGACAGAAATCTTCAAAAGTGACAGCTTTTGAGTCAGCACAATTGTCCAGGGCAACACAGAGATCAACATATAGGTCCTTAAGGGATGAAAGTAATAAAGCATGAGACATTAATGCTTTGAATACCTTATGATCAAAAGTGATTCCTTGACGTTCAATTGCTTCAAAATACTTGTTGAATGCCTCCAGATACTCACTGTGGGATGTAAACTGTGTTTGTTTCAGATTGATGAGATTGCATATGGCGGTCATTCTAGAAGTATGATTAGATCTAGCAAACTTGTTGATGATATGAAGATAAGTTTGGCGAGCATTCCAGTCTGTCGATATTTCATGCCAAAGATTATGTGAGATGGAGTGTATTAGAAGAAAGTGAGTTACTCTATCTTCATATTCATCAGGTCCTTTTTCATCATTAAGTGCATAAGCTCTTGTGCCAACAAAGTCTTTTATTAAAGCCATGATGTTGCTATGCCAATCTGAGTAATTACTGCCATTAATATCAAGGATTGGAATGGACTTGGTGAATTCTATGACATTGCATAGCGTTCTCTGCCTTTCTATCATACTCATTGAGTTATATGTGGACATGTGGGGAGGAGGTTGGCTTGCATGACCGACAGGATTGGCCTGTCTAAAAGGTGAGGCCAATCGCCCTGATGGTGCAGCCATTATATTATTGGTGGGATGGGGAAATGTAGGGGGTAGGGGATCTGGAAGATGAGTGGTAGGGGTAGGCATTAAAGTAGGTAGAGGAGGGGGTAGGGGATATGATAGGGGAGTGGGAGTGGTGGGGGATGTAGTAGTTGGATTCGGAAGTGGAGGGGGAGTGAGGGGAAAAGGGGGGAGGCCTATGTTAAGACCTCCTATCGCCTGCGTGAGGTCGTCGATGGTAGTCCGCGATTCGCGCAGGTGCAAGGGGACTACTCTCGAATTCGGAAATATGGGGGAGGTAAGTGCAGAGGGTAAGGTAGGGGATGTATTTAATTGCAAGGGTAAGGGAGGGGAAGGGGAAGGTGGTATGGAGGAGAGAGTAGGGGCAGGGGTAATAGAAGATGATTGACGAGTTGAGGAGCGGGTTTTGTGTGAAGCGTCGGGATAAGTTGGGGGGTTAGAGGGATCAATTCCGAGGCTTTTAAGCTCTCGGGAAGATATCAAACGGGTACATTTAATTTCACCAGCAGAAGGAGGAAGAGGTACGTCTTTTTCAGAAATTCGCTGGGGGTCTTTCGGCTACTAACGTTCCTAGTGTCGCTAATGTTGTGGAGTTTTGTACGGCTAACGTTTCATTGCCTGCGGGTACAGCCCATAACCTGTAGCACGGTGTCAGCCTGTAGAACTCCAGAAAGAACCGGAGAACAGGGGACGCCATGACTACAGCCTATATACATTTGCACACATAACTAAGTACATAGTCCTAGTGACTTAACATTAATAATAACTAGGGAAAACTAAAAATAAGGAGAAACAAATTGAAATTTACTGGTAGCAAATAGGAAAGAAAAGTTATTGGGATAAAGGCAAGTTGTTAGGGAATCTACATGTATCAACTAAGAATTTTTCCACTGCTGCCATGACAGGAGAATTGGACAGTAGGGAAGTGGTAGTGAAGGGAAGCTTGTTCTTTTCTACTTCTCTAATGAGAGAGCGTTGAATATCAGAATGGGCTGGGCAAAAAAGTAAGACATGCTCCAGCGTATCCTTTGCTCTGAGAGGGCAAAGAACGCAAAAAGGTGAGTCTGCTGCTTTGAAGCAAAAAAGTTAGTTTCTCAGGGGGGAGTGACCTGAGCGACATTGAGAGAAGGCAGTGGCAATTAATCTTGGAAGCTTTGAAAATTCTTGGAAGAGCTTCAATGGTTCATGCTTTCCCCTAAGTTTCCTGACTGCTTCTGGAGTAGGGGGAATACCCCCAGCACATGTCCAATAAACACTTACCTCATTGTGCTGGTGAAAATAAACCCACAAAAATTACTTGTTAAATTTCCAACTGAGAGCTTCAAAGCATTTGCATAGACCCCCTGAATCCTCAATCTCATTCTCATAATTCTCACCAAAAAACATGCTCCTCTAATTGTACATTATCACTTACTCCTACCCCTACCCTCACAACCATACCAGCATCTCCATCTCCATTCTCGCAAGATCCGATTACCCCACCTGCCATAGTACCATCAAAACACGCTGCTTCCCCTGAATCTCCACTTGCATCTAGCTCTCCTAACTCTCTGTTTGTTGCTCCCTCCCCTATTGCCAAACCACCCTCTTGCGAAGCAATTCCACATTTGCACCTGTGCGTATTGTCAGAAGAAGCCTCCACACTCAACAACTCATGCAGGAAATTGGGGACCTTACCATAGGTCCTTGCTTCTCTTCCCCTCTATCTACTGCTGCCCATTACCCAAGAGACATGGTGACACCAACAGGGAGATTGGCCTCACCTTTCAGACAGGCCAATCCCATCAGTCATTCACACCAAACTCCACCCCACATGTCCCCACCCCAGACCAATACAATTAGCATGAAAGAAGGACAAAGGACGTTATGAAACATCATTGAATTCACTAAATCCATTCCTAATCTTGATTTTAATGGTAGAAATTATTCAGACTGGCACAGCAATGTATTAGCATTGATCAAAGATTTTGTTAGAACACAAGCATATGCCCTGAATGATGAAAAGGGACCAGGCAATTTTGAAGATAGAGTCACTCACTTAATTCTGGCACACTCCATTTCTCCAAACCTGCAACATGAGATATCAACAGATTGAGAAACACACCAAACATATCTTCATATTAGCAGAAAATTCACTAGGTCTAATCATACCTCTACAATGACAGCCATTTTCAGCTTCATCAATCTGAAACAAACTCAGTTTACACCCCACAGTGAGTATCTAGAAGCATTCAAAAAATATTTTGAAGCAATTGAATGTCAAGGAATTATCTTTGATCATAAAATTTTCAAAGCACTAATGTCCCATGCTTTATTGCCATCATCTCTGAAAGACCTTTATGTTGATATTTGTGTTGCTCTGGACAACCACCCTGATTCAAAATCTGTCACTTTTGAAGGTTTCTGTCAACTCATGCCTTCATTAGTCCAAAACAGGGCTGATAGAGAATCTATTTCAACAACCCCTACTGTGTCTTTGTCAACTGAACCCATCTTTATTGTGGCAGCTCATACCCAATGTCAAACTGACTCTTACAGACCCCCTGGTGCTCAAAGACAATTCCATGAGTGTAAATCAACTGCTCACATTTTTGCTCATTATCCTTACAACCCCTATTAATCCACTTTTTCTACCAGTCTCTACATAATACAGCCTTTGTGTCTGATCCAAATGCAAAAAACAAACCGGTTTACATACATAGACAAATTAGAGCCAGGGATGTCCAGATTGAAGCTGATGAAGTGACAATCTTTGAGGAAAATGTGGAGGCATTATGTGAACACATTTCACAGATTGATTTGAATAGTGCAGAATGGTCACCTGAAACACTTGCAGGGAATGTGACAATACTGGATTCTGGAGCTATCCATCATGTCACTGGCAATGTGAGCCTTCTCAGCAATTTCAAACCTCTTAAAAATCAAATACCAATCAAAGTAGCAACTAACTGTCCTTTCGCATCTATTACTGGTATAGGGGACCTGAAAATAAAAGGAGATGGAAAAATTGTTACCATTACAAATGTTTTTTACAGTCCTGATGTTAGAACTACTCTTATTTCTCTTTTTGATTTTCTGGATAGTGGTTTTTGTTTTGGTTTATGTTCTGAGGACAAGAACTTAAGGGATTTATTTTAAAGATGATTTATATATAACAGGGCGGCTGGAAAGTACAAGAAGGCACTGGATCTTAGATGTAATTAGGTTTAGTGACTGAAATAAAAATGATGTTTCCTCTTACCACTACTAATTGAATCCTTCCCTCTTATGTAGTGTTAAGAAAAATGAAAACATCAACCGAACCCCTTCTGCAAAAGGCTCCATCATGGACTGGCATATAAGGCTCAGCCATACCAGTGAACACAAAATTAGAGCCATCATCAGAACTGGAATTGGCACTGGCTTGCCCCTTTTTATTCCACCAGGTAAGATTGACTGAAAAGATTTCTTGATAGAAGAAAGTACCAGAAAACCATCAGCTTCATGTGAATCAAGACCTGAATCTATGATGAGCCTTACTGTTAGAGATATGGTTGGTCCTATAGATCCTACTGTTCATGGTGCTAGGTGGACTGCAATGTTCAGGTAAAGTTCAACTTCTTATGGTGAGTTATTTCTGCTTAATTCCAAATCTGAGGCCACAACTTCTTTTGTTACCTTTCATAAAAAGCTGGAAAATGTCACCATTAAAGAACTTCAAGCACTACAAACTGATGGGGAAGAAATGCACTCAAAGAAGATGGCTCAAATATTGGCTGACATTGGAGCTACTCATGAAATCACCTGTCCTCACCATCATAAACAAAATGGATCAGCTGAACGTTTCAACAGAACAGTTGGAGAGATAGCCAGGACAACTCTACTTGCAAGTGAACTAACTGAATGCTTCTGGGGCCTGGCCTAAAAATAGGCAGCTCATGCTCACAAACAACTCCCCAATGCTAAAAATAGTGACAAAACTCCCCTGAAGCTAATGTACAACTGTGATCCAAAAAACTTCAATCTAAGAATATTTGGTGAAACAGCTTTTGTCCATATCCATAAAGAAACTAGATGCAAATTGGAACAACGTGCTTTGCTTTTTAAGTCTGTAGGTTATTCTTTAAATAATGCAGGTTGTATTTTTTGGCACCCAGAGTAAAACTCCTTTTTTGAATCTTCTATGGCTTTTTTACCTGGTGATAAAATTCCTGCTCACAAAGCTGCTTATCAACCGCAACCATCCAAAGGTTCTCTTGGTCATATCCTCAACAATATGAAACTAGGTAATATCCAGGAAAAAAAACTTCTTTCTCAAGAGAAAGCTGTGCATGAAACTATGGAAAAAGGTTTGTCCCAATCATCCATTATCCCCAAAACCCATTTGCAAGCTATGCTCTCAACTGACAGTCATAAGTGGGACCAAGCATGCAAAAAGGAACTGCTGAAAATGAAATATATGGATGTGTGATATGAAGAAAAGCTTCCTCCTAGAACCAAACTAACCATGATAAATCAGTCTTCAACATAAAAGATCCTTTATCTAAATCCCCAACATACAAAGCACAATATGTAGCAAAAGGTTTTTTATGATGGTATGGTATTGACTTTACTGACACTTTTGCCCCAAATGCCACTTTTGCTTCACAAAACATTCTTCTCAACTTAGCTTCTTATCACAAAAGTCCTGTGAAATCTTTTGATGTCACAGCTGCTTACCTTCACAGCCCTATTGATGAATAAATATGGTTATGTCCTCATGAAGGTTATCAGCTACATGCCAGTGGAAATGCATTACATTTAAAGAAAGCCCACTATTGTTCAAAGCAAGAAGAAAGATGCTGGTGGCTTCATATATCCAGGGAGTTGGATTCTCTGGGATAAAAGGTAAGTCAGTATAATAAAAGTTTCTATTTTCTTAGGAAGAAGGGATGTTTGGGTGTGATATGGATCCATGTTGATGATGTTATAGTGACTGGAAGTAGTGAGGAGGTATTGAAAGAATTGGAGGATGGTTTGGATGGTAGTTTGATGGTAAAGTTAAATGATAATGTGGATGGTATTGTAGGTATTGCTATTAAAGAAGTTCCAGGAGGTTTTGATCTGCACAATTTTCAACTCATTGGAAAAATCCTACAGACTCATAAACCCTCTGGATTAACAAAAAGATCACCCCTACCAGCTAATCTAGAAATCACCATGGCCAATGATGAAGAGGTAGCTATTGATACAACTTAATATCTCTCTATTCTAGGTGCTCTAAGTTATGTGGCAGTAGAAACTAGGCCAGATCTATCCTTCCCTGTCAATTTTTTAGAACACTTCTCATACAAACCTACTTCCAATCACTGGATTTCTCTCAACCACCTGCTCAGATATGCTCAAAACACAACCACTCTCTGTCTTCACATTCATCCTGACTGAACTTCACCACTTGAACTCCTATCTTTTTCTGATTCCACTTGGAATAACAAGGAATTCTCATGAGCTCAAAGTGGACACCTGCTGCTCCTCAACTCTTGTCCAATTGTGCGGACATCAAGGTGCCAGTTGAAAGTAAGTGATTTCTCATGCACTTCTGAATATGTGGCACTTGGTGGTGGTATGAAAGATGCCATTTGGATCTCAAATCTTCTCAAAGATATATTTCCTGGTACTCCCCCTATCAAGATCTTCTGTGACAACAAAGGTGCAATAGCCAATGAAAAAGACAACCCTGGAAACAAGAGGACACAGAATGTGGATAGGTTTCTCTATATTGTTAATGAACCAATCTTTCTGAAAAAAGAAACATTGGAATGGGTTCCCACTACTAAAATGTGTGCAGATATTCTCACAAAATCACTGGGCTCATCCCTGACAACTCTTAGAAGGAAAAATGTCTGTGTGTGGTAATGGGGATATATATTTTCTTTCTTTTCTTTTCTTGCTTTATTTCTTTTATTTTCTCATTTCATTTTATTTTTTCATTCTGGAGTTGGTTATGTTTGCATGGGGGGGATATCAGTAATATTTTTCATGACTAAGTGGAGGGGATGTTAAGCCATAAGGATATGTACCTAGTTATGTGTTAATGTATAGAGTCTGTAGTTGCCGCTTCCCCTGTTCTCTGTTTTTTTCTGGAGTTCAACAGGCTGACAATGTGCTACAATTTCTTCTGTTTTTTTGTTCTATTTTGGGTGTCTTTGATTTTGCATGATTTGAGCATGCAGCAGTGAAAAAAAGTACCCCATGTGCCAAATCACTTCCATCTTTCCAAACTCCCACCCATTTCTTTATTTATTTCCCCACCTATTTTTTTAATTATTCTAACCCTTATTTTTAAAGAAATCATCAATGTAAGTCATTCTTTGTTTTTTTTGTTGTTTTGTAAATCTGATATTTTTGTTCAATAAAATTTTTTCAGATAAATTTTAAGTGAAAGGTTTATATCACCGAATCTCCCTCCATCAATGATTCATAAAGTCCTAATTTTTCTCTGAGTCATTCTGAGGATTTTGGAAGCCAAGGTTCAGTCAATGAATCTGACAGTGATTTAGAGTTACCTCCCCAGAACTTTACAAAAGTCTCTACAGAGTTTTTTTTATATACAGCTAATTTTTGAAAGCTTGTGGTTCTCTTGCCTCTAATTCCTGCCAATGACATAGAACAGCTGACCTAAACTCTTGATTTTGGTGGGGGATGAGATGAAAGACAGCTAAAAGCTTTCCAGGGTTAGCTTTACCAAAGGAGGAAGTCTCTCAGAGACCCCTAAGAAGGAGATCTATGGGGTCTAAAAGGCAACCAAAATTTGAGAAGGTTATCTCTGAACCTCATAATTTATCATTTGTTTGGCCAATAAGTAATTCAGGCATTTCAGGATTTAAGGATGAAACCATTACTTTAATCAATGAGGGAGAGGACATTTTGTGGGCAGAGCACATTTGTAAAGAGCTGTATTTAGAAACATTCACATGGTTTTTAGTAATTCCTCATGGAGGAAGATTTTCAGCTAGAAAGAAAAATTTCTTAGATTCAAGTGAGATACTACAAAATTTTCTTGGAGTTTCACAAACAGTACAAGATGAAAAAAGTATTATATTCCAGGTTGAACAAAAGGACCCTAAATGGGCACTTCAAGTTTGTATTCTATGGCTTACTAAATTTAAATAATTATATATTAAAGTCTACTTTTGTATGGTAATTAGTGTCAATATTTCTCACAACACTGCTCCAGCAACCATAGTTATTCTTCATGTGAGCCTGGTATTATCAGTGGGGTGGAGTATACAGCTGAGCATTATGAGATAGTAAGTTTGATTCAAGAACCACACCCTCCATGGGAGGATCTCACTGGCTGTTCAGAAGTATTTGGTCATGTCAACCCTTCAAATTTGCATGGATACTTCATTATGATGCCTGCTTTGTTAGAGTTATGGGCTACAGCAATTTTAAGTATTTAATTAAAACTGTATTTGAATTTTAATGATAATTAATTTTTTCTCATTTATCTGTTTTCTTAAGCAAAATAATCCTGTTCAAGTCTCTCATTTGATTCCCCCCCATACTCCCAAGTTTAGGTTCCACCACCAACCACCAGTCAATCCTCACATCCTTCAAACTGAAGATGTTTCTAACTCCAGAATGACTACCACTTTAAATGTTTAAGCCACAATTCTAGGAACAACAATCAATGCACTAAGTCATAAGCCTAATCAGCAAATGATTATAAATTTAAATCAAGAAAAACCTCATAATGTTTTTCCTAAAAATTACTTGGATGTAAATTCATATGAATTGGATTCTTCTATGTCTTATTTTTTCATTATGAAAAATTTGACCCATTTGATGTTGAGTTTCAAAATGCATTGCATAGTATGTGACTCAATCATTGGTTGTTCTTTCAAGACTTAAATTCAAACAAGCTCAAAGAGAAAGGGATTAAAACACCTTATTCTAAAGCCTTAGTCTGATGTTCAAAATCTTATTCAGCTTATTTGAGATGTATTAGTACTTAGGAGATTTTACGTTTCATATGAAAAAACTACACAACACTTATGACAAAACAACTTTAAATGAATTCTTGATTTACAGTTAACCACTTAAATTTAAAACATACAGAACATGAATTTAAATATGATTATTTTTTATAGTGAAATGATATAGTTGATAAAATAATTTGACAAGGAAAAGGGGGCTTTTATATCATTCTAAGGTGTATGTGGTGGCTTGGTTTGAGAAGCAACGACTTGCTCTTTTTGATGTTGAGACATGTTTTATGGCAAACTAAAATAAGTTAATTATGATATTTTTGTTTCATCAAAATCTATATTGAGAATATTGATTCAATTTAAGCACATCACATAAAAAATAGGGGGTGTCAGTTTTTGCAAATCTGCACTTAAATTTTACCAAATCCACACTTATTTAAGTTTAGATCTCTGAAACACACTAGCCCCAATACTGGTGGATTTCAAAATGAATTAAGTCACTTATTTCACTCAAATCCACACTTTCTCAACCAAAAACACTGATTTCACCATAAAATCCCATTTCACTGATTTTTAAGCATCATCCTATTCATACACAGCACTCCACAGCATAACACTTCATAACTAAAATAATTGCACATCATTTACATTTTTATACCATATATGATTCATGCCTTCCTCACTCTCAAATTGTGATAATCTACATCAAGAAATGACTTTCATAGCTCTTGATCTCATCTATGACTCTGATTGAAATTCTGATTCTGATCTTGAAAAAGATTTTTATTTTTTATCAAAAATGGCCATGAAACGTTACCTTCTTCCTAGAAAGCCTGAAGTACTTCATACCCCCAAGTACACCATTCAAACCCTTCTTAACCTATCTGTACCCAATTTTAGACAGTTGTTCAGGACTTCTCAGGAATTTTCCTTAAATTGCTTGAGCCTATTCAGGACCACCCCATATTTCACAAAAATTCTCAAAAACCACAATGTGATCCTTCAATTCAATTGGCCATCACACTATGCTGTTTGGGTTCCAATTGTAATGGAGCTGCCTTGAAACATTTGAAAAATGTCTTTGATTTAGGGTATGGCTTTATTAACACTTATACAAAATAATTCACCACTGCTATAAACTCCTTGGAATCTAAACTTTTCACCTGGCCAGCTATAGAAAAGCGACTTGAATCATCTCAGGTTATGCAAGAAGAGGGCTTCACAGGATTTATAAGTTTTGTTGATGGTACCACTATTCCTTTGAGTCAGAACCCTGCTCAAGGTAGGAATAATTACTTTGAACGAAAAATAGGTGGCTTATTTTTAATTCCATTCTTTCTTTTTCTTTCATATTAACACAAGAAAATATATCTTCTCTATAGATATTCAATTTCTGTTAAGTTTATATGTGATGTTAAAATTTTTTTATCTTTCTTTTCTGGCTATCCTGGTTCATGTCATGACTACCACATCTTTCAAAGAATTCAAATTTCAAAAGAACCTGAAAAATTCTTTGATGAAGATCAGTATTTTCTTTCAGATTCTGCTTATGTGAATGGAAAGTATATACTTCCTTATTTTTGGGGAGAAGCATCTGAAGATAGTCAAAATTCAAAGTTTGAAAATCATTTGGCAAAGTCAAGAGTCCAAATTGAGCATTCTATTTGAATCTTGAAAGGTCATTTTTCAAGTTTAAGGGAATTAAGAAGTCCTCATAGAAATAGGTCTGAAATGGAGTTGGTGATCAACTGGATTCTGTGTTGTACTATACTTCATAAACTACTTGCTTACCTCAAAGATCAATAGTTAGAGTTGTATGAAGATGAACAAATTGAAAACCTCCCACTATAGCCAACACTTCTATTTCTCAAACCACTAGAATACAGGCAAAAATTCTTCCCATCACACTAGCACATTGGGAGATTTAGTGATTTCTTTTTAAATTATTACATTTTTCATTTCATTTTTATCTACTATTAATCTATCTTCTCACTGGGATATGCTCCATCATTACACCAATAATACTCCAACTTTTCTCAATAAAACCCTTTTAATCTTTTTTCATACTCTTCAAATGATCAAGTTGTGTGCAATATTCTTTTGTTTTTGTAATTTTATTTGTGCATATTGACTTTTATTTTGAATTTTCAGTTTAATTCTCTTCTTTCCTGTCGCTTTTGTTTTTGGTCACCACCTCAAAATGAAATCACATATTTTCAGCTATTGCATGAATTTTCAGTCATTCCTTTTTTCATTCATTCCTTATATCCTTTTTATCTTCTCATCAAAAATCCTTCAAACATTTTGTTTTTATTTATTTTCTCATCTCATCTCTCCAGGTAAGTCATTTTATTATTTTCTTTTGATTTTTTGTTTTCTAATTATAATTTTTTTTGGTTTTTTTTTCTTTTTTCTTTTCTTTTTTTGTAAGTGGTTCTTTTTCTGGTTTTCAAGGTTAAATTAGCTCTTTTTTGTTCTTTATCTCTATTTTTTCTCTTTTTTTTACTCTCCATCATACTCTCTTCATCCCTCCTTAGCCTGGTCATTATCCCACCTTCCCCCCCTCCTTGGTGTCTTGATTCCTACAATTCCCTTCTCTTTGGCTGCCTCTAGCCCCCCTTTTCTTCCTCCTTGGCTGCCTCAAACCCCCATTTCCTACCCCCTATTACTCCCTCAACCCCCCCTACACCCAATTAAAACCTCCCCTATAACCCCTTCAAATCTCTCCTAGTTCCCCTCTTACCCCCTCCTCCCTATTTTCTTATTAAAGAAAATTTTTTATCAAATGGACAGGTTGGGGGGGTTAAGAGAGGGTTTTTAAGGGTGTATAGGGGCGGTTTTAGGGGGGGGTTTAAGGGGGTTTTGAGGGGTTTCAGGAGGGGTTTTGAAGAGGGTTTGAAACAGGTATAGAGGGAGATTGAGGGGTTATTCAAGGGGTTTATAGGGGGGCATTGAACAGGTTTTGGAGAGGGTTTGGGGTGGTTTGGAGAAGTTTTGGGAGGTGTGTTGGGGGTGTTTTGGTGAGGATTTGGGGGGGGGTTGAAGGGAGTTTGAGATAAGATTTGGAGAAGCTTTACAAGGGGAGAAAAGAGAATAATTAGGGAGTAATGAAAATATTAACAAAAAAGTTTTACAGGGACCAATGAGGGAGCAATCAAAAAATTGACAGAAAAGTATTAAAAAATTTAATTTTTTTTCTTTTTTTCTTTTTTTGTCCAGAATTAACCAAAAAAAACTTGTCAAATTGAAGTAAAGTAGTAATTATTCTTATAAATTACTTTCAAAAAATCTTTAAGATTATTTAATTTAAATTGTGTGAGTTTTTAATTATTAAAAAAAAAGTTTGACATTTTTTTGACCAGTAAAAATTTTTTTCAGAAAAAAAAAGTCTACTTTTTCTGATTCAAGCCTTACACCTCTATCTTCATCATTATCTTCTTTATCATAATCTCCAATTTCTACTTCATTTCAATCATCAAAAAAAATTTCAGAAAATTGTCAAAAAATCAAAATTTTTCCAAAATAATTTCTAAAAAAAAATCTTTTTCTTCTTATTCAAACTTTACACCTCTATTTTCATCATGATGTTCTTTATCATCTTCTCAAATTTCTACTTCAATTCAATCTTCTTCAAAACCTTTGAAAAATGATGATTGATCTTATCAAAATAAAAGAATTATAAAAAAATATACTTGAATATTTTATTTGGGAATATATCAAACATCAAGTATTATCTAAATTCATTAAAAAATAAATATCCCAAGAATTTACCTAAAGATATTGAATATCTAACCAAATTAGGAGGTGATGAAGTTAAGGCAGTAATCACTAATACCTTTAAATCTCAATTTATTTACCAAAACCATTCATTCAATGGACTTAAAGATGAATCCTTTATTCAACTACCTGATCTCATCTCCACACTATATCAAATGGATTTGGTTTGCTTACCAATAAGGAATAAGAGTTTGTTTGGTGGTATCATGATTGGTTTTGGATGGATACTATCAGCCGGTCATCTAGAAGAAGGAGAATAAGAAGAAGGAAAGAAGAGGAGGAAGTAGAAGAGATAACTAAAGGAGGGATTATAAAAGGTTGAAAGAAATAAAAGGAAAATAATGGAAATAAAATAACTAATAAAAAAAAACTGCAACGACAAGTTGGGAGAATTGAAACGACAATAAAAATGGTTTAATGGGACTTACTGATCAATTAAGTAATTGATTTCTGCTTAACTAAAAATTATGATTACTAATAAACTTAAAGAAACCTATAGTAATTTATTTAATATTTTTATTTATACTTATAACCTCAAAAAATAGTAATAAAGTATTTAGATTATTGTAAGTATTGTAATGTAAGTCATGGCTGCCAAAGAAGAATTCCAAGGCCCTTTTATAGGCAAGGATACCTCTAAAGCGCCTCAATTTTATACACAAAAATAGTTGTAATGTGAAACAAGAGATTAAAAGAAATTAATTAAAACATACAAATTAAGAGAAAAATTGAAACAACAAATTAAACCCATGAATAAGTAAATAATTTTCCCACCATAAAGTACCAAAACAAGTAGTTAATAATATGAGTAACTAAATGAGTCTAAAACCTGAGAACTGTGAGAAAAAATATCTTAAACAAGTATTACAATATGATGCAAAGGGTTTAATTAAAACAAATAATATTATTTTCACACCAAAATATATGTAATCAATTTAAATCAGTTTTAAAGAGAAATTAATTAATTATTTTAACTATCTTAGTAAATTAACAACTAGTTTAATTGAAAAAAATAATTAATTTAATCATATTACAAATTTAAATTGAGAATTTAAATATTATTATATTAAATAAGTGTTTTAATTTATTTAATAATTTTACTGACACAATTAAGGGTCAAAAAAGCACCCAATATTTATGGATAAAAATATATGACAAGTTGTATTTAGTATATAAATTTTATTAATTAAATTGTAATTACATTAAAAGTTAAATTTATTATTACACTTATAATATAATTTTATAAATAATTAATTTATTAATTTAGAAATATTAAATAAATAAAAATGCGCCATGATTTTATAGAATATAATATTTTTTTTATGTAATAGAATTTTTACTTAATAATAAAATAAATATAATAAGTATTTAACTTATTCATAAAATATTTATATAATTTTATTATTCAATAAAATATTTTATTGTAACTACATAAAATACATAATGTTATTCCCTTAAATGATTCCAATAAATTATTATAAAAATTTACTGGGCTCCTGAGATAGCCTGGCTGACAGAGACTAGGATTTTTTAAATGATATTCTTTTGGCAAGTATAATAATTTTTATTGATTCATTATTAATATAGTTCACTCATTTTAATTCTATGGGCATCTATTCTTTGCTCAGAAATTTATCTTAAGTGGATATAGATAATTATTTTTGAAAATGGGATTCTTTACCTTCCTTTAATTATTTTCTTTCTCTTCAACTTAAAAAACACTGTAATAAAGCTTTTCAAAAAAATCACAATCTTGCAACCCGAATTAAAATTCCAAATTGGTGTAACTCAGAGTGGGAAGAAATTAGAAATGAGTATCTATTGTTTTCAAATTTTATAATTACCCATTATGGATTTTATAAAAAGATAAATAATGAATCAAATGATGCAAAGTATCTTAATTTGGGGATCTTCTCTTATATCAATCCTATTACTTGAAAACATATTCCTTCACCTACTAAAATAAAAGGACATGGTTTATATTTCCCAGATCATAGGTATATAACCAATTTTGGATTAGGAAATGGAATCATCAAATAAATTTGGAACTCTTTTCACAATAATCACCAAAAAACAATTGCTTCTCCAGGTTTGGAATATTGTCACGACTTTATTCATTTCGGCTGCTCACTCCAAATAAGTTAAATACTAATCCAAAGGATAAATAAGGTAAAAAAAGAAGATAAAATTAATAAATTAAATAAACCTTTAGGTAGATCAAAAAAGTATGAAGATTTGTAAATTCATCAAATGTTTTTTATTCTTTCATAAATTTTTAATAAATAAATCTGATATCTCAGTTTACTAAACTAAAGTAATAGTCCAATGACCTTGTGTTGTATAAATGGTAATCATGATAACATTAAATTTTTTCATGGGGTTCATCTTACCTATACCTGTGGAAAGTCCCAAACTTAGTTTCTAGACTTGGTCCACATTTTGGCTTGAGGAATTGTCATTACTTTAAAACTAGTGAATTTGATTTATCTTATCTATTTATTTATTAATTTATGGAATAATATAAAATTTTGGTGATTTTCACCTATTACTTCAATAAAATTCAGGGGAGAGTAATGCAAAATTTTCAAATCTGACATGGAAAATTGATGACTTAAAATAAATTGGTGATAAACACCCCTTGCTTCAATAAAATTCCAGGGAGGTTATTGCCAAATTTTTCAAACAGATAAAGAATTTTGTTGACTTAGCTCTATTTAGAAATGTGAATTGGTGGTTATATGATAAAATTATGTTGGTAATGAGGATTCTGGCTCAAGTGTCAGAAATATTTTACAATCTGAAATTCCAAAAGTGCAATATTTTACAGTCCAGTAAGGAAAAATGGTGTTATCAGAATCTCATGACATAAATATCTTTGATAAGATTAAAAGTAACTATCAAAGTAATTTTCCAACAATTAACCAAAAAAAATTAATCAATTAAAAAGTTAAGTAATTTTTTAATGTCCTCATATGATTGGCCATTTTTTATACATTCTGTAATGAATTCTTTTTTATTAAAAATTCTTGCTATTCCAATTCCTGACAGGTTATTTCTCTTTGAAATTCACAGTCTTTTTCTTTTCTCCAAGCAAAGGTGAGCTCTTTCCATCTCCTCTACCTCAAATTCAGCCTTTTCAAAATTTGATTGAAGTAAAAAATATTTTTCCTCCAAATCTAGCTTTTGGAATGCTATATAAAGGCTATCTGAGAAAAAAAAGATGATTATTACAAGAAAATATAAAAATGTAACATTTTACTGAGAAAAACTACAACTATGTTGGTGAAGTGTATCAATTTGCATAAATTACCAACTTTTAAGCTCTTCTGACACTATTAGGGGGTAGAGAAGTCTCCACATCCCATTATGTGAATCAGAAACTGGGATTAGGACTTTAAGAAATCTCACATCAGATTTTGGAAATATTCTAGCCCCAGGGATGATTGATTTCAGAGTAAGATACTACTCCAAAGAATTTTTCTTCATAGGATTTTGGGACTTTTGAAGGATTAATTCCATATCACAACCCTACATTTTAATCATCATCATCATGTTATTCATTCTTTCAGTTTCATTTTTACATGAAAACCCTGTTTTTAGAATATTTCTTTCCACTTTATAATAGGGGGTGTCAAACATTACCATATACACCAATCAAGCAAGCCTCAAAAAAGGTACCAAGTAAGTCATTTTAATTTGAATTACATACCCCAATAACTGGTATTCTTCAACAGTATGCTTTTCTCTACACACAACATCTATTGGGTACATCCAAGCCCATCAAACACTTCTTCCCCTTAACTTGATTAGTCATCATTAGGTACACACACACACATATCTTAGAATTTTTCTTCACCTAATACTTATGAGATTATTTATACACACACAGTACACAGTGTATCAATTCTTAAGGAGCCCTAACATCATACTCTAACACTTAATCTATCCCACCCTTGATTACTCTTGCTCTAGTTATTTTCCTCCAAACACTAACATGACTCCTTCACTTTTTCAACAGTTTCAAACAACTACTGATGCTCTAGCCCTTGATCTTTTGCTTGAGTCTGATCTAGATTCTGATTCTGAGTTTAATTTCTTTATATGAGTCACCTGTTAGAGAACTGCTACCTTAATTCCCAAACCCCATCCATTCACCATCAACCATGATATACACTTCACAAAATTTCTGAAATACCTGATCCCAGATTTCAGAAAATTTTCCAAACTACTTATCATGGTTTTAAATACCTACATGATTTGATTCATGGTAATTCTATTTACCACAACCATTCTCATTTCCCACAGAGGAACGCTGAAATACGAATCTCTGTGGCACTTTGCTGATTTGGTTCTAATGAGAATTGTGCTACCATAACTTTTCTTGAGAACCTGTTCATTATAAGTCTAGTTGGGTGTTTTTTGGATTACACACTTTTTTCTTAACATGCAAGTAAATTCATGTTTCATGCATTTTTAATATTCAATAAGCAATTCTTTGTCTTTTAATTGTGTGTATACATTTACAAAAATTTCAAACCAAATCACAAAAGAAAAAAATGGTAATACCCTCCCCTACCAAATCATAAAGAAAAAAATGGCAATACCCTCCCCTGAAATTTACTCTGGGAGGGGGTCAGGATTTCCAAATTTTCATTTTTATATCATAAATGATTAAATAAATTAATCAAAAAAGATAATCAACCAAGCAAAATAAATGGTATTCAGAATACTACCAGCTAATGAGTTCAGATGTGACCAAAGAAAAAGAATACATTGACATGGAATTGTATTGTGAAATCATTAAATCAAATATTTGTTTGAATGATAACCTTTATACAGAAGCAAGGCCTGATGTCCCATTACTTAAAGTTTATTATTACCTTTAATGAATGATTAATCATAAAGTTAAGAAATAAAAATGAATCTTTGGAAATCCTTTATTTACCATACTTAGCATCCCTCCCTGCACCTTTACTTTTCATTGAGCCTTCTTTCCTCACTTTACTTACTAAAAAAACAGAAAAAAATTTAGTAGAAAATCTTGGAAATGTGCTGGTCATGCTTCCAGCATGTTTCCAAGGCTAAAAAACAAAAAAATAAAAAAAATAAACTTGCCAAAAAGGTTTGGAAACAGTCTAGAAATTTTCTGGTACTGTTTCCAAATAGATTTGGAGAAAAAAATTAGTAAAAACATTTGGAAATGTGCTGGGTATGCTTCCAGCACATTTCCAAGGCTAAAAAAAAAATAAAACTTACAAAAAATTCTTGGAAGCAGTCTAGAATTGTTCTTGGACTTTTTTTAAAGCAATTTGGCAAAAAAAACCCCCCCCAAAAAAGTGAAAAAGGTGAGTAAAGAGAAATTCAGGATCAGGTACCATTCACCTTAGGTAAGTGTTGGAAGGGGCTTGAAGGGAAAAATGAGGAACATGTGAAGAAAAAGAAAAAAACATACCTTGATTAAAGGGCAGAAAAAGATGTAAAAAGGAAGAGAGTTGAGGGAATCTAGAAGTAGAATCGCATGATGATTAGGATATGAATTATGAAAAGCATTCATAAATGTGTTTTGAAATGTGTTCTGAAATGGATGAATTCATAAATTTGAATGGGAGTCCAGGATAATGTGGGGCTGGGGGCAAAGCGGTCTGATGTACAGTGGATTTCAGGAATGTGTGTGTTGGTGGGCTGAATTGTGGTTGGGGTTATGGTGCAAGAATAGGAAGTATTTGATGAATTATTTGAACAAATGTTTGACATGTCTAACCCCAAGTCTGCCATATACAATGGCGTCTTGGAATGGAGTTTTGAGACTGAAGTCCGTCAGGTGTATATGGTAATGTTTGACACCCCCTAATGTAAAAAAAAAATTCTTTGGACTCCACTTATACATCACTTCAATTCCACTTGGAAGATTATCATTTCCCTTATATCTTAGATTCATGGAATTTCTATGAAGAAGTACATTTTGGTTTAATTAGGTTGTAGAATTTATCACTTATTTCATTTTTCTTTATCCTGAAATCATAAATATGATAAGGAATAACAGTTTTTATTTCAGTTCTAAAATTCATAAGCAGATAGAAGATTGGTTACAAATTGTAGAAAAGAGGCTACTCAGTATAATAAAAAAGGGGATGCAATGGGAAGGGATGATTTTCAATAAAACAATTGAGATAATATGACCTTCAGGTAAATTTTGATATGTGTGACAAAAAATAACACAGTTTTTTGAAATTCCATGTCATATTTTTGTTCAAGAATTTATTGGAATTATGACATGGTGTTTTTCAAAAATTTAGAACTTTTATAGCCACTATTTTTTCATTAAATTACATTAGCATATATATCTGTAGGAATTCAACCTGAGCACATAAAAATACATGAATTTTATTTCCAACTAGCTATAATTGAAACTTGCATCTTCCAACTTTTTTCTCAACTCAAACAAATTTCACCCACTTTTTCCTCTTCTTTCTATTTCTTTATTATAATTACACTAAACCATAAAAAATACAATTTTTCATTTCAAACTTATTTTATATACATTAAGCTTTTTACTCTACATTAAATCTCATATATATCAAAAAATAAGCACTTTTTATATTGAAAGAAAGAAAAAAACCTTGGTTTTAATACTGAAAATAATAGTATGGTGAAATCTGCTAGGGCTCAGTAATAAAATTTAATGCAAAAAAGTGTTTCAAGGAACAATTATATGAAAAATGATGTTAGTAATATGAATTTGTTTACATATATCTTAATTCAACATTTTTAGATTCTCTTGCACAGCTGTGGATACCATAAAATAAAATTTCCAATAAAAAAAAATAGCACTCTAACTATAAATTTTAAGAGGAATAAGAATGAGTAAATGATAAACCTAAATTTTTTAAGGGAAAAATACTTTCAACCTGATTGAGTGAATAGAGTTTCACTTAATAAATTTATAGATAGTGATTAGATCACTACCCTTTGAAAAATATTACAAAACATTTTGGAAGATCAGTTGACATTTGAAAGTGGATTTAGCTTTTATTCACCAAAAATGAGTCACTTTTTCTGTAAAATTTTAACCATTTTGTCAAAATATTTTAATTTTTTTACATAGCTACACCAACTTTTTCCAATCTGGCTTTTGAAGGAATTAAAAATATACTAGAAATGGTTGTGAAAAAAACTAAAATTGTAGACAGAATTACCCAGAACTATTGTTACAAAAGTCTGAAAGGTTCTGAAATTGTTTTGTCAAAAACCTTGAAACATGTACAGTGCCTGGCCAGATATCTACACCTGAATTATGCATAATTTTTTTGACTCATATTCATCTTTTTTTTGGACAACCACTACCTCAGCAATGCCTCAGATTAGTGAGTTTCAGTTCTGCCAAATTCACAATTACAAATGTGCACTTAAGTTTGGGTAAATCTGAAATTATGTAAGTGCAGACTCCTAAAACATGCTAGCCCCAAAACTGGTGTATTTAAAAACTCAAATAAGTCACTTATTTCCCTACAATTCACACTTTCTCAACCAAAAGTTCTGGTTTCACAAAAAAGGTCTATTTCACTGATCTTTCAGAATCATTCAATTCATATGTAGAACTCTTCAGAATAACACCTTTTTTCTATAAGTCAAAACATTTTACAAAAATTTTCATTTCTGTTAAGATTTGGATTGAGAGACAAGGAAGAGGAGTGCTATGGGCGCTGTAGGGGCGCTGTGGGCACTATGCATTTGTAAGAGACAGAAGCAGGGATATTGCATTAAGGGGCTATATGGGGCAGGCACTGTGGAGCACTCCTCATCAGACAGCTTATATAGTAATCCAGTTACTCTTAGTCTCACTGCTAACTCAGAATAGTCTGTTCCTCCCTTCTCACTGTTGGAAACCCCAACATAGTCAGTCTAGTTGGTCTCACTGCTGTATTAGCATAGTAAGTCCTGTTTCAAGGCTAGCCTCAGCACTAGTAGTATTCTGCCTTCTCAGGTCCTAAAATTTTGTCAGATCTCAATTGGCATACTACTAAAGAATAATGAGCCCTGCAGGCAAACCAAATGCAGCACTTCTTGTGGCAATGCAAGAGCAAATTGCACACTTTCAGAAACAGAATGCTAGGCTTATGGAGTGCCTAGCAGAGTTGGAGCCTTCATACCGCAGCCCCACTGAAGCAGAGTTGGATGCTGCTGAAGCCAAAGCCAAAGCACAGGCATCTCACCCCACACCAGAACCCCTTGTTAAAGGTCCAAAGATTGTGGTCCCAGAAATTTTCAACAGGAAACAAGGCCCCTGGGAGGATCAGTATGTGTCAAAGGTAGACCTCTATGTCCTGCTCAATGGACATCAGTTCCCAGACAAGAAAGCAAAAATTTGGTTTTCAATATCATACCTCACAGATGTGGCGGTGTTCTGGGCAAGTCCATACACCAAGGAGCTCCTCAAAAACTTTCAGGCAGAAAAAACCTTCCATCAGTTTATGGGGGATTTTGAATTAGCCTTTGGAAACCTAGATGTGGCCACAACCTCAGAACATGCGCTAAGTCAGCTGCAACAAAGAAACTTGGTTGCTGAGTATGTGTTGGAGTTCTGGGGCCATGCCAGTTATTCCACAACATGGGGGGAAGGGGTGCTCATGTTTCACTTCATAAATGAACTCTCATCAGAAATAAGAAATGCCCTAATTAGTCACCCCCGTCCAATCTCCCTACAAGGACTCATGGATCTGTCCATCGAAGTTGAAAATGAGTTCACCCATCAATGAAAAGATGGTTGGATTAGCACCTGTCCATGGCCCAATTACGTCTTAAGGGGGGACAGTTCTAGGGACCCAAATGCCATGGATATCAATGCATAAAATGTACAAAGCACTAGTGGGAGGAAGAGGTTATTGGATGATGGGTATCAGAGGCGCATGAGAAAAGGTCTGTGCCTCAGTTGTGGAAGCAGTGATCACCTGGAAAGGGAGTTCAAAGGGAAAATGAGGGTTAGTGAAGTGGAGGACAGCGCAGGAAAGGCACATGTAAAAGACAGCGCTCAGGAGTGAAGGTTGTGCCCTACTTGAGAAGATTAGAGGGAATGGATAAAGGGAATTTAGTAGAGGACTTATCAGCATGTAAGCAAATTGAAGTGAATGATAATTGTATTATACTAAACCTTCCTTTAATGACCCTTGATGCCACAACAAATTTATGAGCCCTACTGGACTGTGGTGCCATAGACTGTTTTATTCCCAAAAAGTTTTTACAGCAAAATAAAATGAAAAAAGAAGAATTAGACCACACTAGGCACCTAATTATGTTTGATGGATCTCCATATGGGGGAGGAGAAGTAAGAGAGAACGTCTTTTGCAGATTTTAGTGTGATGGGAGGGAGTCTCAGTGCAGGGCATATGTGAAAAACCTGAAGGACCAGTACGACATGATACTGGGGATGACATGGCTAGAATGTTATAGCCCACAAGTTGATTGGAAGGAAAATAAGGTGCATATGGGAAGGAGAGGGGATTCTGGCACTAAAGTATCGGCCCCCTGGCCCCTTCAGGGATCAGGGGCCCATACCAGAGAGTCTTCTGATATTTTGTTATCATCAGTTGACTTTCTGCCAGAACCAATGCTTCCTCTTGATTCTAAGCAGCAAACTGGGGATGGGTCACCATTTCGGAGCACCAAAGAGACCCAGAAGGTTGTAAAATGCAGCAAGAACAGGAGAAGGCATAAAAAAGATGGGGAAAGGCAAAGGATGGAAAGGTGGATGGTGCAGAGAAAGAATTTGTACCCTGGTCCCTTCAGGGGTCAGGGGCCCTTCCCGGAAAGTCTCCTGGTGTTTCATTATCATCAGTAGACTTGCCGCAAGAACTGAAACTTTCTCTTGATTCTAAGTTTCAGAACTTGGAGGGGGCTCTGGAAGAAGAGGAGGAACTGGAATGTAATTCAACAGCTTGGAACATATCTGCCAAGATTTCAGCCAAGTCCCAGACCTCAAAGAAAACAAAGAGCCTCAAAGAAATGGTCCCTGAAGCTTATTGGGAATTCTTACCACTATTTGAAGAAGGGGAAGTCAAAACACTGTCACTCCATTGACCATACGACTTTGCCATTGATCTGATACCAAGTGCAACCCCCCAATTTAGCCGCATAATCCCACTTTCAATCTTGGAATCAGCAGCACTGAAGGAGATAATTGATGAAAATTTAAAGAATGGGTTCATTAGAGAATCAAAGTCTCCCTGGGCAGCCCCTGTGATCTTTGCAGGGAAGAAAGATGGTTCACTAAGACCTTGCATGGATTTCAGAAGGCTAAATGCACTGATGGTAAATAACAGGTATCCCCTTCCTTTTACCAGTGAGCTGATTGATAATCTCCAAGGAGCAGAGATCTTCACGTCCCTAGATCTTAGGGAATGTTACCACAACATATGGGTAAAAGAAGGTGATGAGCACAAACTGGCATTCTGCACTAAATTTGGTCATTTTGAATGGTTGATAAT
Organism: Hemileia vastatrix; assembly: GCA_030280995.1. Lineage (NCBI taxonomy): Eukaryota > Fungi > Basidiomycota > Pucciniomycetes > Pucciniales > Zaghouaniaceae > Hemileia > Hemileia vastatrix. The sequence goes on along the minus strand of JASXTE010000001.1, from coordinate 21,331,901 downwards.
GCCATTTGGTCCATGTAATGCACCTTCCACTTTCCAAAACTTCACCAATAGCATCTTTAGAGGTAGAATAGGAATATATGTGGCAGTATACTTGGATGATTCTTGATTTATTCCAGATCAAAAGAGGAACACAAGATACGTGTGAAGGACTTTTTTCAGTGCCTGAGGGAGGCCCAAGTATGGTTAAAACCGGAAAAATGTGTGTTCTCAGTGAGTGAGATCCCCTAACTGGGTATGATAATTTCAAAGAATAGGGTACAAATGGACCAAGAGAAAGTAAAGGCAGTAAAAGAATGGCCACCACAAGCATCAGTAAAAGAGCTCCAGTCATTCCTAGGCTTTGAAAATTTTTACTGCTGTTTTATTGAAAATTACTGCCACATTTTCCAACCATTGCACAACCTCACAAAGAAGTAAGCCAAATCCATCCGAACAAGTAGCCAGCAAGATGCTTTTGACTACCTGAAAAGACAATTTGTGACAGCCCCTATTCTTGCCATCCCTGACTTATTGAAGCCATTTGTTCTGGAATGCAACTGCTCAGATTTTGCACTAGGCGCAGTATTATCCCAATAAAATGCTGAAAATGTCTTTCACCCAGTAGCATATTTGGTACAAACACTTCTAGGTGCTGAACTAAACTATGAAATATACAATAAAGAGTTATTGGAACTAGTAGAAGCTGTTTGCACCTGGCGCCACTTTTTGGAAGGGGGGCCTCAACAGTTACAAGTTATCATTTATACAGATCATAAAAACTTGGAAACCTTCCTGACCACAAAAAAGTTAACCTGCTGGTAACCACGCTGGGAGGAACTGCTAAGTAGCATTAATTTTGTTGTTACATTTCAACCAGGAAATAAAAGTGGTAAACCTGATGCACCATCAAGACGTCCTGATTTGTGCCCAGCACCGCACCAGCTACATACTGTTGGTGCAATGTTATTGAAGGGGGACCTCGAAGAGGGGGTAGTCCTAGATGAGGTAGATTGGCAGATGAGCCTTTGATGGAATGGGTAAGGAGGGGGCAGGGAAAATATGAGGGAGTGCAGTAGTTGGTGAATGCCCTGTTATCAAAGGAGGTATTAGTAAGGAAAGGATTAGAGGAGTATCACCTAGATGGGGAAGCGCTATATTGGAGTGGAAGGATAGCGGTGCCAAACAGTGAAGAGCTAAAGAGGCAGGTGGTCAAATCAAGGCATGACTCCCCAATGGCAGGACACCCAGGACTGCTGAAGACCATGGAGCTAGTGAATCATAACTCTTACAGGAATTCCATGAAAGCATATGTCCAGTGCTATGTAGCAGCATGTGACTTGTGCCAGAAGAACAAGGTCAGTCCAAGAACAACACCACTGACCCCACTAAAAATTTCCAAGCAGCAATGGAAGGAGCTCTCCTATGATCTTATAGTGGAGTTACAAAAGTCTCAAGGGAAGAACGCTATTCTCACAGTAGTTGACCATTGCACTAAGATGGTGCACTTCATTACAACCACTACCAAGGTCACATCTGAAGGTATTGCAGACCTAATGATGGGGCAAGTTTGTAAGCTAAATGGTTTGCCTGATAGCATTATATCAGATAGGGGAAGCACCTTTAACTCTAAGTTTTTGAATGTAATTTATGAGCAACTGAATATTAAGCCCATATTGTCAACAGCATGGAACCTCCAGACTGATGGACAATCCGAGATAGTGAAAAAGGCCATTGAACAATATTTATGTCAATTCATCAACTATCAGCAAGATGATTGGGTGCAGCTCCTACCATTAGCAGAATTTTCATACAACAACCTGCTCCATGTGTCAACAGGAATGTTTCCCTTTTATGCCAACTACGGGTATCACCCAACATTCTCAACTGGCACCCCAGCAACACTGCATTTTCCAGAAGCAGAAGAGAGAATTCAGAATCTGCGGGAAATACATGAAGAACTAGAAGCAGCACTCAAATTATCCCAACAGGAAATTAAGTGCCACCATGATCAAGGAAAGGTTCAGCATTGTGTGCTGGGGGTAGGTGACAAGGTCTGGTTAAGCTCACGCTTCCTTGCTACATTGCTCCCAAGTTCCAAATGTGATCACAAGAATTTAGGCCCAATTAAGATCAAATGCAAGGTATCTGACTTGGCTTATGAACTAGAGCTACCAATCTCAATGAGGAAAGTACATCCAGTTTTCAAAATTTCATTTCTCACAAAGAACAGGGAAGATACAATTCCAGGATGTCCAGAAGAGCCACCAGCGCCAATACAAGTGGGAAATGAAGAGGAGTTTGAGGTGGAAAAGGTTGGTTCTAAGAGGGTGTATAGGGGAAAGGTTCAGTACTTGGTGCATTGGAAAGGATATGGGGTTGGAGATAGGTCTTGGGAACCAGTGGAAAATTTGGTCAATGCTAAGGAAAAGTTGAAGGAGTTTGAGAAGGAGCACAGGGGGCAGGAGGGTAAAAGAGGGGGTAATGTTAGGATTTGGATTGAGGCAAGGAGGAAGAGCGCTATGGGCGTTTTAGGGGCGCTGTGGGCGCTATGCATTTGTAAGAGACAGAAGCAGGGATATTGCACTAAGGGGTTATATGGGGCAGGTGCTGTGGAGCGCTCCTCATCAGACAGCTTATATAGTAATCTAGTTACTCTTAGTCTCACTGCTAACTCAGCATTGTCAGTCCCGCCCTTCTCACTGTTGGCAACCCCAACATAGTCAGTCTAGTTAGTCTCACTGCTGTATTAGCATAGTCAGTCCCATTTCAAGGCTAGCTTCAGCACTAGTAGTAGTCTGCCCTCTCAGGTCCTAAAAATTTCATATGAGGGGGTGTTAGTTCTGGCAAATCTGAACTTACAAATATAAACTTAAATTTGACCAAATCAGCACTTATTTAAGTGCAGATTTCCAAAACACACTATCCCCAACACTTGTTGGTTTCAAAATGAAATAAGTCACTTATTTCACTCAAAGCATCACTTTCTCAACCAAAAGTGCTGATTTCACTATAATGTCTCATTTCACTGATTTGTCTGCATCATCCCAGTCATACACAGCACTCTGAAGCATAACAATTTATAACTCAAAAAATCATACACAATTTACATTCTCTGCAGGCAAAAATGTGTCACATTTGTATTTTGGGTGGCAATGTCCTGAAATGAAACATGACATGTGCAGGACCCCATGTCACACACATATTACATGACATGAAATCACACAACTGTCCCACAGTGAATACATCATGCACACCCTTCCCAACTCAATTATGACCCCATACAAGCAATGTGCTGACATGATTCATGGCTTCTGCCTGACATGTGTGAGAACAGTTGTCATGTATTAAAACCACACATGAAGTCATGTTTTGAATGCAGGAAATTGACACCCAAAGTGCAAACGTGACAAATTTTTGCCCACGGTGATTTTTATACCATATATGAGCCATGCCTTCCTCACTCTCAAATCATGATAAGCTACATCAAGCAATAACTTTCACAGCTCTTGATCTTCTATTTTATTCTGATTGAAATTCTTATTCTGATCTTGAAGAAGATTTTCTTTTCTTATCAAAAATGGCTTGGAAATTCTACCTTCTTCCAAGAAAGGCTTAAGTACTTCATACCCCCAAGTACACCATCAAAACACTTCTTAACATATCTGTACCCAGTTTTAGACAGTTTTTCAGGACTTCTCAGGAATTTTTCTTTAGAATCGATATCCTTATTTGCATATTGACTTTGATTTTGAATTTTCTGTTATAGTCTCTTTTTTTCAAGTCTCTTTGATTTCCTTCATCAACTCAACATGAAATTTCATACTTTCTGCAATTGCATAATTTTTCATTCATTCTCTTTTTCTTTCATCACTCATATCCATTTCCTACTCTCCTCTTTCATCCCTCAAATAATTTGAAGTCAATTTTTCTCTCAACTCATCTCTCCAGGTAAGTCATTATTTCATTATTACTTATATATATTTGCTAATTAAATTTTTTTTGTTATTTTTTGTTATTTTTTGTTTTTTGTATCTAATTTTTTAGTAAGTATTTATTTTTTGATTTTAAAGGTAAAATTAACCTATTTTCTTCTCTCCTTCTTTTCCTTCTTTTTATAGATCCATCATCCTACTCATCATCCCTCCTTGGCATGGTCATTATTCCCCCTTCCCCCTATTTCACTTTTTTTTTATTACATGTCATTGAACCACATAGATTGCACCTTATTTAAGCATCTCACTTTCTCCATATTAAATTTCCCCTAAATTCTAAATTCACTCTTTCTCACTCTATTTTTCCTACCTGTCAATAAAGGTAAGTTTTATCACTTTTTAAATGTATATATGATATCTCTTTCTTTCTATGAAAATTTCATACTTAAATATATGTAGGACTCATATCTAGATAACAGTGGACTTATTTAACTCCTCATGTTGTCATACTTATTATCACTTTTCAAGTTTTTGTAAGATTTTAAAAATCAGACTCAGAATTAGGGTTAGGTTTATTCAAATCTAATTTACTTTAGACAGAATTATCTCCTGAAGGCTATCTTTCATTTCTAAGACACAGATTTGAATTTGGTTCATTGGTTGCTGAGACATTGACCTCTAAAGCTGAGCCTTTTTTTCCCAATTTTAATTTTTTTCTTTCATGTTTTTATATAAAAAATTAAGTTTAGGTTTATTTAAATCAAAGGTCCTTTAATTGAAGATTTTTCTAAAGCCTATCTTTCATTTCCCAAAAATAAGTTTGAATTAGGTTCAGTGGTAGCTGAGACTTTAACTTTTGAAGTTGAGCCTTTTTTTCCAAATTTCACTTAGTTTTTTTAATGTTTTTATATTGCATAATTAGAGAATAAGGCTTCTGAAACTCTTATCTGATGATTATCTAAGATTTTATCTCCCTATTGTTTAAATTTTCATCATCACTTTTCAAGTTTTTGTGCAATTTTGAGAATCAGAGTCAGAATTAGGGTTAGGTTTATTCAAATCTACTTTTCTTTTAGCTGAAGATACTTCTGAATTCTATCTTTCATTTCCAGCAGACTGATTTGAATTTGGCTAAGTGATGGCTGAGATATTGACCATTTAAGTTGAGTCTTTCTCTCCCAATTTCACTTTTATTTATTTTATAATGCATATCATAAAATTCATATCATTTATTTATCCTTCCAGATTCCTATGATTATCTAGGCTTTTATCTCCCTCTTTTTGGAATTTTCATCATTACTTTTCAAGTTTTTGTGAAATTTCGAAAAACAGAGTCAGTATTAGGGTTTGGTTTAATTTAATCTACTGTTATTTTGGCTAAAGATACTTCTGAAGCCTATCTGTAATTTCCAGCAAACCAATTTGAATTTGGTTTGGTGGTTGATGAGATATTGACCTTTAAAGTTGAGACTTTTTCTCCCAATTCCACGTTTTATTTATTTCATAGTGCATATCATAATTTTTACTTCATGCATTTATCCTTCCATATTCCTCAAAAAACCTTTTCTTTACTTATTATTCTGCCCTTTCATAAAGGTGTGTTTTTTCTTTTTCTTATCATTTTCATATGTCTAACCCTTTACTCATTTTTTTGGCTCTTATCAGATCAATCAAAATTTATTCCAAAAAATCAACAAGGTAAAAAAAGCAGGTAAAAGTTATAAATTTAATAAAAATCTAGGTAGATAAAAAAAGTATGGGGATTTGTAAATTCATCAAATATTTTGTATTCTTTCATAAAATTTTAATAAAGAAATCTGATATTTTGATTTACTAAACTAAAGTAATGAGCCAACAACCTTGTGTTGTATACATGGTTTAGACAATCCTATAGTGCTATCTATAGGCCTTAACCAAGAGAGTTGGAGAAAAACCAGAAAGAAAATCCCCTGTCCCTTTAGAAAAATAATGTGAGATTTACCTGTTGCAGAAAATTGGAGATCTGTTTGCTAGTCCCTCTAATCAATACTCTTGATTGCTTCGAAAGTTAAGATAGTTGTCCCCAGACAGACTACCAGAAAAAGAAGTGAATAATAGGATCTTGTTAGCAAAAAACACAAAACCAACCAAAGGTGAGGTACAAGGAAGAGATGAGTAATGAGATAAGATTCCCCCCTCTCTGTTTGAAATCTCCCACACACACACCATACAGCCATGCACAGACCACCCCAGACTAATCCCTGCCAAAAATACAGCTTTCCCAGCATTTTTTATGCATAAAAGTGTCTTTAGGAGCTTCCAAATGCACAGGCAGGTAGGCCGCCCAACAGAGGAGCAGCCACTTAGAGGCAGGAAGGCTTCTTTTAAGCCCTTAAACACCCAAAAAAAACAACAAACAGAAGTAACTACACTTAGAAACAAGCTAATAATGCACAAATCATACCAAAATGGAGAGAAAACAAAGGGAATTAATCTGATACATAATAAGTGAGCCAAGATTAAGCTTCCAAACACAATTAATCATCTAACATCTAATGAAAAAAACCAATAAAAAACACCATAACCCCAACTATACCCTACATACCAAACAACCCCAAATACACAGGCCAAAGGCCCACCCATCTTTGGATGAAAACAATGGTAGTTAAAAACATTAAATTTTTTCATGGGGTTCATCTAGCCTATACCTGTAGAAAGTCCCAAACTAAGTTTCTAGACTTGATCTGCATTTTGGCTTGAGGAATTTTTATTACTTTAAAACTTATTAAATTTTATTTGTCTTATTTATTTATTTATTTATGTAATTAAGTTAAATTTAGGTAATTTTCACCCCTTACTTCTATAAAATTCAGGGGAGGGTATTGCCAAATTTTCAAGTCTGACATGCAAAATTGATGACTTAGAAAAAGTTGGTGATACCCACCCCTTGCTTCAATGAAATGCAGGGGAGGGTATTACCAAATTTTTCAAACAGATATAGAATTTTGTTAACTTAGCTTTATTTATGAATGCAAATTGGTGGTGAGGTGATAAAATTATGTTGGTGATGAGAATTTTTTCACAGATGCCAGTATTATTTTACTATCTGAAATTCCAAAAGTTCAATTTTTTAGAGTCCAGTAAGGTCAAACGGTGTTATCATAATCTCCTGATATAACTATTTTTTATAAGATTTAAAGTAACTATTAAATTGGGAACCAAAAAGAATATCCATTTTCTCATAGAGAAGACACATGAAATTGAGCTTTTTGGAAACAGTAGTAATTCCATTCTCCAAATCATAATCATTAATAACAAAGCCAGTGGATTTGAAAGTGAAATTAGCCTTTTTTTATTTTTATTGACAACTTTTTAACCTCTCCTTCATTTGCCTAGGATTGATGTCAATTCTCTTTTTTTTCTTTTTTACTATATTTGCCATTGACCTTTGATGAAGGTAGACATATGATTTGTGTTGAATTCTCATATCCAAAAAATGCATCATAATTGGATTTAATTTTGAGTAAGTTGATAATTATGAGTAATCTTCCTTTTTTAGCTGTCCAAACTTTGATTTTTTAGGTGAGGGGCTTGCATTATGGTGTGACCTTTGTGATGAAGCTTTTTTGAGTTGCCTTTTGAGTGTTGGAATTTCTGGGAGGCATTATAAAGCTTTTATGTTACAAGAAAAGAGATTGATAGGTTGAAAAAATAAAAAAAGAAGGACAAAAACATGCCTCTTTAAATTTTGCAATAAAATTTCTCAAATCTCAGTGAGGATTGTGTACCAAGTATTGATGAGAGGATTGAGGTATGGGTGTCACATGTGACAAGAATCGGGTGGGAAAGGAAGTGATGATGTGGCCAACATGTGGTTTTAAAAAAAATTGGGAAAAAAGTTCTGATTTGTGGTCATAACTGACACCCATTTTCGAAATAAGTGACTTTTTTGCAAAATTTAAGTGCTAATTTGTAAGTTCTGATTTGGTTTGAAATCTGCACTTAAGTTAAGTGCGTATTTTCCAGAACTAACACCCCCTATTATATATGACCCATTCCTTCCTAACTCTTAAATAATGATCAAATCCATCAGGTAATCAATTATATTTCTCTTACTCTTCTATTTGGTTTTGATTCTGACTCTGATCTTGAGAAGGAATTATTCTCTATCAAAAATGGCTAGGAAATGGTTCCTTTTCATGAGAAAACCACAAATACTTTATTCACCATATTATACTCTCAATATAATTCTAAATCTTTCCAAACTTAGTTTTGAGCAGCTATCCATGACTTCTTAAGAATATTTGATATCATTCCATTTGAAGATTTGATAACTTTGACTACTATTTTGAATTTTTGTTCTTGAAAATCAATAGTAATTAGACTCTTCACAAGGAGTGGAATGTTTGGAGTATTCATTATTGGGCTGAAATCCTTGTACATTGTAGTATCTATAAGTAGATTAAGAACAGGTAAAACTCATTTAATTATATTGTGAATGAAGGGAAAGGTTCAACTCTTGAGAAAATGCCATTTTTTCAGATAACTTTTATGCAAAATGATTTTTTTTCCTTTGCCATAATTTTGGTAAATAAAAATGTAATTAAATGCCATATAAATTTGGTACATTTTTGTTTTTTTTTCCACAATAAATGCATGTAAGAGTACAGGTCTGTGTACCTCTAATTTAGATTATAACCACTTTATATTCCATTCAATTTTATATGTCTCAAGTTAAATAAATTTTAATTTTTTATAACTTTTTTTTAATTCCAAGTCCCAAAAAGAATTTCGGCAATACCCCCCCTTCATCTTATCTTAGTAGGGGGTCAATATTGCAAAATTTCAATTTCAAGCCATAAATTAATGATTAATAAGTCTAAAAAAGCAATTTTCAAAGTAGAAGTTTTTATACTTCACAAAAATAAATATGGATAATTCAATTAAAGGCATGAACACATGCAACAATTTATTTTTAACATGTACCACAACACACAGCCTGAAAGTCTAAAAATTTAAGTGAGTGAAATTCATATATGCTTGCTTATAATAACTAATGAAATTGAAATATGAAATTGAAACCTTTCTAAAACCCCATACTTTTTTGTCTAAATAAATATTTTAATTTAATAAAACCTTTGTTTCTTAACTTACTTGCATGGCTTCTTAAGTCTTGACTTATCTGAAAATAGAACCCAAAATTAGTGAGCTGTTTTCAAGATTCCAAAACAATAGGTGCTCTTGTGGCTTGATGATTGTCCCTAGATAAATTACAGACAGCTCCAATAATTCCATTCCTCAAACTGAAGTAAGTATTACATTTTAAAATTTATAAAATAGGGGGTATGAACATTAAGGGATCCACAATTAGGGATCAAGAATTGTTTTCCCCCAGATCAGAAATTATTAATTGTGGAAGATTTTTATCCACTTGCCAAAGGCTAGTGAATAATTCATTCATGATAATACATTATCCCACATCTTATACCGTAAATTTGATTCCTAATTCCTGACCTCAAACTCATCACATTCATGATTGATTTCTCAGAAAGTCGCATGACATATAATTTCCAATGCCATCCTTATGTCACTCTTCACTCTAGGCCACTTAATTTTGGTGGCTAAAAATTCAAATTTTCTTCAATCTACATACCTTCCCCCCTGCTCATTTGGTGGCAAATTTATGCTTCCCTCGTCACATAAAACTTCAACCAAAAACAATGAAGAAGATCTCTACTATGCAGTGCCTTGCATCAATTATGAATGCTATTGCTTAAGCTTTAATCACTGACTCTGATTTGGAAAACACTTTAGCTCATATTTCAATTCTTTCCAGAAAGTGTTACATCAACCAAAGGGTGAAAAATCTTGTTCATAATCTCACATACAATCTTCACTCAATACTTGGAATAATTTTTTTGCATATTTACTTTGAATTTTTAATTTTCTGTTAAAGTCTCTTTTTTTCAAGTCTTTTTTTCTTCTGTCATCAACTCAAAATGAAATCATATACTTTCTGAAATTGCAAAGTTTTTCATTTATTCTTTTTTTCCTTCATCCCTCATATCCTTTTCCTCTTCTACTCTTGCATCCCTCATTTGACCTGAGGTCAAGTGTTCTCTCAACTCATCTCTCCAGGTAAGTCATTTTTTTCCTTTTTCTTTTTATTTTTGCTTATTATTATTATTTTTTTCTTTTTTTTATCTTATGTCTTTTTTTTAGTGGTTCTGATTTTGATTTTCAAGGTAAAATTAACTTTTGTTTCTCTCCCTCTTCCCTTTCTTTTTTTCTCTCCATAATCCTACTCTTTCCCCCTCCTTGGCATAGTCATTATCCCCCCTTTCCACTATTTCAATTTTTTTGTTTCCATGTCATTTAAACACATTCATTGCACATTCATTATGCATTTCACTTGCTCCATATTAAATTTCTCCCAATTTCAAACTTCACTCTTTCTCACTCTATTTTTCCCTACCTTTCCATCAAGGTAAGTTTCATCTCCTTTTCTTCATTCCTATCAGATATGTCTTTCTTTCTATTGAAATTTCACACTTAAATATATTTAGGACTATTATCTGGATAATGGTGGACTTATTAAACTCCTCTTGTTGTCATTTCCATTATCACTTTTCAAATTTTTATGAAATCTTGAACAAAAGAGTCAGAATTAGGGTTAGGTTTATTCAAATATCATGTCCTTATAATTGAAGATTCCCCTAAAGCCTTTCTTTCATTTCCCACAAACAATTTTAAATTTTTCTCAGTGGTTTTAGAGATATTTATCTTTAAATTTGAGGCTTTTTTTTCCCAATTTCACTTTTATTTATTTCATGTTTCAATATTACATAATTAAAGAATAAGGCTTCTGAATCTAATCTTATTATCATCTAGGCTTTTAGCCTCCTCTTGTTATTATTTTCATTATCACTTCTCAAGTCTTTGTGCAATTTTGAAAAAAAAATTCAGAATTAGGATTATGTTTATTCAAAACTCATATACTTTTAGCTGAAAGCTCTCCTAAAGCCTATCTCTCATTTCCCACAAATGGTTTTTAATTTGATTCAGTGGTTGCTGAGATATTGAACTTTCAATTTGAGCCTTTTTCTCTTCAATTTCACTATTATCTATTTCATAATGAATTTCATAATGCATATAAAAACACTTTCATAATGAATTTATTCTTCCAGATTCCTCCAACTACATTTATCTTTACTTATTATTCTTTCCTTTAATCAAGGTGTGTGTTTTTATTTTTCTTACCATTTTCATATGTCTAACTCTTGACTCATTTTGGCTCCTCTTTTCAGATAAGTCAAAATTTAATTCAAAAAATCAACAAAGTAAAAAGAGAAGATAAAAGTAATAAATTTAAAGAAAACTATATTTGAATCAAAAAGTATGGGGATCTTTAGAGTCACCAAATATTTATTTTCTTTTATAAATTTTTAATAAATAAATCTGATATTTTAATTTATTAAACTAAAGTAATGGGCCATACACCTAGTGTTGAATAGCAGGTAATAATGACAGCATTAAATTTTTATGGGGCTCCTCTAGCCTATACTTGTGGAAAGTCCCAAACTTAGTTTCTAGACTTGATCTTAATTTTGGCTTGAGAAAGTTTCATTAGTTAAAAATTTAGTAAATTTGACATATCTTATTTATTTATTTATTTATTAATTTATGTAATTATATTAAATTTTGGTGACTTTCACCCCTTACTTCAATAAGGTTCAGGGAAGGATATTGCCAAATTTTCAAATCTGACATGCAAAATTGTTGAGTTGTAAAATCTTTGGTGATACCCCCCCTTACCTCAATATAATGCAGGTGAGGGTATTGCCAAATTTTTCAAACATATATAGAATTTTTTTGACTTAGATTTATTTAGAAATTCAAATTGGTGGTGAGGTGATAAAAGTATGTTGGTGATGAAGATTTTTTCACAGGTGTCAGTATTATTTTACCATATTAAATTCCAAAAGTGCAATATTTGAGAGTCCAGTAAGGACAAATGGTGTTATCAGAATCTCATGATATAGCTATTTTTGATAAGATTAAAAGTAACTATTGAAGTTATTCCCCAACCATTAACCAAAAAAACCATTAATCAATTAAAAATGTCAAGTAATTTTTTATGTCCTCATATGATTGGCCATTTTTTATACATTCTGTAATGAATTCTTATTTTTTAAACTTTCTTGTTTTTCCAATTTACAACTGGAAATTTCTCTTTGAAATTCATGGTCGTTTTTTTTCTCTGAGTGAAGATGAACTCTTTCTATCTCCACTGCATTGAATCTGGCCTTTTCAAAATTTAATTAAAGCAAAAAAAAATTCCTCCAAATCTAAGGCCCATTGATCTTTCATTAACATATGATCATACTTCATCTTCTCAAGCACAAGGGCCTTTATTGCAATAGAGGATTTCTCTGAGAAAATTAAATATAAATTAAAATATTATTGAAGAAGATATATAGCAACCAAATCTTACTTATATCTTTTTTGTCAAAATAGTTTTTAAGGGAAGAAAAAGATCTGGTTGAAGTATTACCACATTTTAAAAGATGGTTCAAGTTCATTGAAGTTAAGGCTTGATGCTTTAGTTTGGAGTTTGAGCTAGAGTGTTCAGGAAGTTCATCTAAAGCAGCTTCCAAAGCAGGATTGTCATTGCAGGAGTTGTTATTCTTTTTTGAAATTTGGGTTTGAGTATGAGACAACTAGAAATGAAAGAATGAGAAATTAAGCAGAGAATTTTTGAAAAAAGAAAAATTAAACATACATCAAAGAATTGGGGCTCTGAGGACTCAGATCTGCAACAAAATAATTGTTCTGCTTGATAGTTGGGATCATCTTCAGGTTAAATATGGTTAGGGGCTGCAGGGGATTGATGTCCTTGAAGTACAGGTGTGTTGGGAGGGTTATCAGATGGTTGAGAGCCAGAGGAAATATCCTTGGTAGTATCATGTAGAAACCAAGGGTTGAAATCAACTCAGGAACAAAAAAGAATATCTATTTCCTCATATAAAAGACACATGACATTGAGCTTTTTGGAAACAGTAGTAATTCCATTCTCCAAATAATCATCATCAATACCAAAGCCAGTGGAAGTAAAAGCAAAAAAAGCTTTTTAAAACTTTGATTGATAACTTTTGAGCCTCTCCTTTGTTTGCTTAGGATTGATGTTGATTCTCCCATTTGTTATCTTTTTTACTTCATTTTCAATCAACAAGAAGCCATTGACCTTTGATAAAGGTGGAATTCTCACATCCAAAAAATGCATCATAATTTTCTTTAATTTTGAGGAAGTTGATGATAATGAGATAATCTTCATTTTGTAGCTGTCCAGACTTTGTTTTTGTGCTTGCATTATGGGAAGACCTTTGTGATGAAGCATTTTTTTGAGTTGCCTTTTGAGTGTTGGATTTTCTGGAAAGAATTATGAAACAGGTATGCTACAAGAAAGGATATTAAGAGGTTGAAAAAATAAAAAAAGGGAAAAAACATGCCTGATTAAAATTTTGCAATAAAATGTTTCAAATCTCAGTGAGGGGATAGAGGTCAGAGTGTCACATGTGACAGGAACAGTATCAGCCGGGATGTCTAGAAGATTGAAGATACTAATAGGACTAATAGAGGATAGGAATGGAAGTAATAAGGTAGTAATATGAAATAAAATAAAATGGATATAATTTAAGAGAATAAGACGACAATATATTTGTGATGTGACAAAAGTTGTAGGTATTAATTAAATTGCAAATATTATAAATGATAATCAATGTTCAAAAGCGCGTCAGTTCAATAATAGTATTATAAATCTTAAGGCAACCTATAATAATTTATATAGTATTTAAATTAGATGTAATGAACTAATAAAAATAGTAAATAAAGAAATATATTTAAAATATGTTGAGTGAGTGTATAGTAAGTAAGTGATGAGCTACCAGATGGACTTCTAAAGCCCTTTTATAGACAAGAGGTCATTCTGGAGTGTTCCAATAGTATATACAAAAAGGTAAAATAATGTGAAATAATTAATTTAAAAGAATCTAATTAAAAACATAAAAAATAAATCCGTGAATAAAAAATTATCTTTCCCATTAGTAATCCCTAAAAAAGAATAGAATTAATATAACAACTAACTACATGAGTATAAAAAAAATGAGAACTATGAGAAAGAAATCTAAAGAAGGAATACCAATAGCTAAAAAAGTATAATTAAAATAAAAGGAATTGTTTTTACGCTTTTAAATAAGCTTAACTAAGTATAAGCAATATTAATTTAACTATTTCAAGTAAATGAGCTATTAAATTAATTGAACAACTAATTAAGTTAATACAGGAACTTTTTAACATGAGAATTTGAATTTAATCATATTAAATTAATGTAGTAATATTGGTAACAAAATTAAGGGTCACAGAAGCGCCAAATATTGATGGATATTATTATATGATAGGTTGTATTTAGTTTTATATAAATGTTATTATTAAAATTGTAATTACTGTGTAAGTTAAATTTACACTTATAATATAATTTTAAATAATTTATTTATACATATAAATCACACCATGATATTATAGAATATTATATTTATTTATGTAATACAATTTATTTAATAATAAAATTAAGTATAATATTTTATTTCATTCACAAAACATTTATAATTTTATTTTAAATAATTTTTTGTATTTACATAAAGTTATTCCTTCACAGTAATTTATTATATAAATTACTGGACTCCTGAGATAGCCTGGCCAACAGACAGGGTGGGTAAGGAAGGGATTATGTGGCCAACATGTGGTTGTGAAGAAAATTTGGAAAAAAGTGCTGATTTGAGGTCATAACTGACACCCATTTTTGAAATAAATGACTTTTTTGCAAAATTTAAGTGCTGGTTTTCTTTCAAATCCACACTTAAGTTAAGTGCAGATTTTCCAGAACTGAAACCCCCTATTATGTTTTAATTAGGGGGTATCAATGTTCAGGGATCTGAAATTAGGGATCAGGATTTTTTTTTTCCAGGGTCTGACATTATTAATTGTGGATAAGGAATCCACAATAATGCATTATCCCGCCTCTTCTAACCCATATTTCCATTCTTAATTCCTGATCCCAAACTCATCACATCCATGATTGATTTGTAAGAAAGTCACATGACATAAAATTGCGGATGCCATTCTTATGTGTCTCTTCACTCTATGTTACTTAATTTTGGTGGCAAACACATAACATTTTTTCTCATCCTTATGTGTCTCTTCACTCTACGATACTTAATTTTCTTGGCAAACCCATAACATTTTTTTTCTATCTACACACCCCACCTGCTCATTTAGTGGCAAATTCCCACTTCCCACTCATCACCTAAACCTTCTACTAACAATAATGAAGCACCTCTCTACTAGGAAGAAGCTTCACTCAGCTAATAATGCTATCAATTTAGTTTTAGAAGCTGTGGTTTTCCAACATTGGCAGAGGCCTTTGTTGGGCTATTTGGTGCTATTTGTGTATGTCTTAATTGACATTGGTCGAAGAATTAGGTGTTGATTTTGATTTCAATCAGTGAATATTGGGACTATGGGTATGTGGGTACTACCATTGGATAGCCCTGGTATTTCTCTATATTTGATGTCTCAATGATATTTTTCATATTCCAAGTTTTAAGGGTTCATTTTCTCATTTTACATTTCTAAAAGATAGCTGTTTAATTTTATTTTTTGTGTTTTATGGGATAACCTTAATTCTTAGGGTTAAGTTCTTAGTACAATTAAGTAGAGCTAATTTTGCTCTATATTTTATTTCTCAATGTTGTCACAGCTGCATTTTGTGTTTTTAGGGTTTTAGTAGTCATGGTTTTTTTCTAAGTATTTGGGGCATTTTAGATGTTTTTTAGTGGTTCTTTGACTTCAGCAAGGTCCTCCTGCCTTGGTTATAGAAGGCTGAGGAGATTTTCTAGAGGTATTTTATTCAATTTGGCTGTCAAAGGTGCCAAATTAGTTGCTGTGCATGGATTTTAGATAGGTGGTCTGTGTTTACATACTGAATAACAAAGTTTGGGGCAACTTTAATTATCATACAACCATCTGATGGTTATATCATTGTTTTCTCACTCAGTTTTCATTGTTGTTTTGGCCACAACCGGCTGTGTTTGTTGCAAGGTTAGTTCTTCATTTAACTTAACTTTGGCAACTGGTTTCTCTGTTGTAGCTTTGCAACCTACATCAAGTATTTTTGCTGTGTTTGTGCAACAAGTGCACTGTGTCTTTGGTTTCTGGTGTGAATTTCTCTGCGTTTCAGGTTTTCTTGTTCTTTGGTTCTCAGTGGTCTGCTATTGGTTACTGTCTTGACTTGTAAAGCAGTCAAGGAGTTGTTTGGAAGGGGGAATCGTAACAGTCTCTAATTTGCTGTAGCAAATTAATCTGACCTGGTTTTTCTCACAGGGACAGGGGGTTTTCTCTCCAGTTTTACTCAAACTCCCTTGGTCAAGGCCTATAGCTAGTACTATAGGATTGTCTACATTTCTGGCACCCAACGTGGGGTGATGATTTTCTAGCCTTTTGGACTTTCTGTTACTTTTGGACTCTCTTCTGTGGTTGAAGATTGGTTTTCTGGAATCTATTGGACCATGGCTTCTGGACCCTCTTTCTCTAGTGGTGATAGTGGTGGATCAGGTTAACCTAAAGATGGTAATCCTCCTGTTTCTGTTAGCCCTTCTGTCAAGATCAAGTCCTGGAAGGGGCCTATGTTTATGGGGGAGGATGTGAAGTTGTTTCTGGAGCTGCTTGAGGCTTCTGTGAATGTGGATGGTGCTTCTCACCTGGATGTGGTGAAGCAAGTCATCTTCTATATTGGTGAAAGGGCTCTGGTGAAGGAAGTTGCTGCTATCAAGGGCTATAGGAGGAAAGATTGGAAAAAGTTGTGTCTGCAGATGACAGGAAGGTGGTGATCCAGATATTCAATGGTGGATCTCAATATGATTTCAAGTGAATGGCAATCTTATGGAGGGGTAGACAACCTCCATACTTTTAGGAAGTTTCTGGCTCAGTTGGAGCCAGTGGTGGATTATTTGGTGTATATGCAGGAGTTGGAGAGTACTGACTCTGCAAGGGATATTTTCTTGTCTGCTCTGGCCAGGAATTTCAGAATTGATGTGCTGAAGGAGTTGGCAAGGAATGATAAGATGAAGATTCTTCCTAATGGGAATCAGAAGTTGCCTTCTCTTTCTGTGGTGAAGGAGTTTGTGGAGGGTCATCTCAAAATGTTGGCAGTAGATTCTTGCCAAGAAGCTAGCACCAAGTATGTTAGCAAGGTCAGTGAAGCTTTTGCTGAAGATATGGAGTAATCTAGGATAAAGGAAAGTGTAAAAAAGGGAAAGGCTCCTGAGAGGCCCAAAGAATTTGATCCTGTGATGGAGCAGTTGACTGATCTGACAAAACAGCTACATATTTTTTTCAGGGGGCTCAGAAGTTCAATAAGGCTCCTTCTCAGCCTAGAGATTTTGATAGGAGAGCTGGTAGGAGTGATCCTTGGGTCTTCTCTTATTGCAGTAGGAAGTGCCAAAATTCCAATGATTGTTGAGTACTGAATAGGGATGTGTCTGAAGGGAAGGTGGAGTTTGATGGGAAAATTTTCCAGTTCCCAGATGGTACTTTTGTGAAACCTAATGATGGTCAGGCTCCAGTGGACTTGGTGAGGAGGAGACATAATGTTAACTCAAGGAGGCTAAGTTTTGAAGAGTTTCCTAATGAGGCTTCTTCTTCTGGTAAAGGTAGAGATGATGGCAAGGGCAAGGGAAAGGAGGCTAATAGAGTCTCATTTAAATCTTCCTTTGGTGGATTGGAGTTGTATTCTTGTGATGGAAAGTCAAGTGGGGAATGCTTGGCTGGTGTTTATGATGTGGAAGCAGGGAATTTGGGAAGGCCTAAGAGAAGTGCTCAGGCCCAGCCAAAGCCTAAGGCTTCAATGGTGGATCCTAAGCTGAGTTCAGCTAGGAAGAAGTACAGCAGAGAGGAGCTGTACAAGATGCAGAAGGGTATGGCTGATATGGGTCCCCCTAGTTTTGGAGCATTGGACATGAATGTTGTGCCAATGCCTATGGATGTTGATTCTGACTCTGAGGAGGATGCCCCTTTGGCTTCATTGCCAAAGCCTGCTGGAGTTAGAGGGTCTGGTGAGGGATCTTGTTTGGTTCCTGTTGATGGTAAATCTGTTGGTGGTGCTGGTCCTCAAGAATCTTCTATGACTAAGGTAGTGGAGCAAAGGGCTCACTTTGAGAGGCCAGTAGTTTCTGACCAAGTTAATTTTATGCACTCTGTCCTGGAAAGGATGAACCAGGGTCAGGTTTCCCCTACTTATGGGGAATTTTATGCTATCATTCCTCGGTTGGATGATAGGCAGAAAAAGCTGTTGGCCAGGAGAAGGGTTTCTTCTGGGGAGGTAGAATACATTTTTGATTCTGCTGAAAAATTTGGTGAGGGGTTGGAAACTCATTTTTCTTCACCTCTGGGTTATGTCAATGTCACTATGAATGGCAGGGAGGCTAGGGAATTGGTGTATTCAGGTTCTCAGATTAACCTTATTTCTTTGTTTGAGGCTACTCATTTGGGCCTCCCCATCAAAATGGGTATTAGTGGAAATTTGAGAGGTATTGGTGGCCATGTCACTTAATTGGTTGGAAAATCTGAGTTTGTGAAGTTAGATGTTGGTGGAGCCTCAGGGAAG
Source organism: Hemileia vastatrix (assembly GCA_030280995.1). NCBI lineage: Eukaryota > Fungi > Basidiomycota > Pucciniomycetes > Pucciniales > Zaghouaniaceae > Hemileia > Hemileia vastatrix. The sequence goes on along the minus strand of JASXTE010000001.1, from coordinate 21,313,292 downwards.
GCTCATTTTTACATTGCCAAAGGAACAGTAAAAGCTGTTTTGGGTGGGCCATTCTTAATGGATTTTCATGCAAGAATTGGCTATCAATTTGATTCGGGAGTCAGTTTGAAGTTGACTGGTGAAGATTAAAGGAGACTTCACATGAGTTTATCATCTCCTGGAGAGGATGGTTGGGAGACCAGGCCTGGTTTGTCTTCAATGTGCCAGTGTATTGACTGTTGTAGGAGAAGAGGAGAAGTGTGTGCTGCCTCTGGTTTTTTGGAGTGCAGCTCAGGCTCTAGTGGTAGTCTGTCTTTTTAAGAGTGATGAGGGCTGATCACCCTATTGCTAAAACCTCTCCCCAAGATGAGGAAATCCCAGGTTGTAGTATGTCAGCTCCCTTGGAGATATACCAAGTAGATCTTAAACTTTCTCTTTTTAATGTTTCTCATCTCTGCAAATATTCTTCAAGTTTTTTATCAAGTATCTGTTCTCTCTCAATATTCTCAATTATGTTTAATTCAAGTTCAAATAGGAAGATTGGTTATATATCTTTATTGAAAGATATACAGAAAAGCTGTGGAGTGGTGAGATTGGGGTCTAAAAGTAAGTCCTCCCAACTGTGCACCGCTAGTGTTTCTTCTACACCTTTCAAAAACATTACCTTGGCCACACCTGTGAGAATTGGGGAGACCCCTGGTTTTTTTTGTAGGTTAGAAGAAAACTCAAGAAAGGAAAATAAAAATTTCAAGATAACTGAATAAAATCAAAAAAAAATCTAAATATAATTAAGAAAGAAGACAAGAAATATTTTTGTGAAGATCATCAAGATCAATTTTTGGGCCTCCAGAAAGAGGTTAAACTGCATGAATTTTTGAAGAAAGAAGATCAGCGTGATCAATTTTTGGGCCTCAAGCATGAGGATAAACAGCACAATTTTAGAAGATGTTATTCAGAAGATGAATCAAGATTTGAAGATTTAGAAGATGGGAGTGAAGATAAAGATGTTGAATTGCAGAAAGGTTTTGGAGTGGTGAGATTAGGGAATAAAAGTAAGCCCTCCCAATTGTGCACTACTAGGGTTTCTTCTACACCTTTAAAAGACATTATCTTGGCCACAAATGTGAGAAATGGTGAAACCCTTGGTTTTTGTTCCAGGTCTGGTGGTGAATATGTCCTGGAGATCCCTCAAGTTGAAGGTGGCGCTGCAAAGTATAAGAAGGTAGTGCAGAAGATTAGGCCTGTCAATGTGCCTATGCCTGTGAGTTTTAATCCTCCTTTGAAGTGAAATCCTTTGTCAAGAGATCCGTACTGTACTCCTCTGGTGAAGAATCCTCCTGATTTTGTAGAGAAAGCTAGGGTGACTGTGGAAAAATTGAAAGTTGTTAATTTTGGTCCTGATGGGTGGTTGTCTGATGAGGAAAGAAGTTTTTGTTGCACATTATTGTGCTGAGAGATAAAGCTGTGGTATTTTTTGAAGAGGAAAGGGGTGTGTTGAAACACTTTAATGGGGAACCTTACTTGATTCCTGTGGTTTGTCACAAACCATGGCAAATCAAACCTATTCTGATTCCAGCTGCTATCAGGGATGATTTTGTAGAGATTATTAGAGAAAGAGTCAGGACTGGTTTATACAAACAGTAGACATCCAATTACTCAAGTCCTGTTTCAGTGTAAAGAAGCAGAATGGGAAGCTGAGTGTGGTTCATTATCTTAGAGCCTTGAATAGAATCACTATCAAGGATGCTGGTATTCTTCCAAGTGAAGAGGATTTCGTTGAAGCTTTTTCTGGAAGGGTGTGTTATGGTTTGGGTGATATTATAGGTGGTTATGATGATAGGGAATTTCATAAGGATTCAAGGCCACTTACAACTTTTGAGACTACGTTGGGAAGATTTCAGCTCACTAGGTTTCCTCAAGGAGCAACCAATTCAGTGGCAGTGTATCAAGCACAAATGGCTTGGATTTTTCAGGATGAGGTTCCTACTCATGCTGGTATTTTTATTGATGATGGTGGAATTAAAGGACCATCCACTGATTATTGAAATGAGGTGCTGAAGGAGAACCTGGGTATAAGGATTTTTGTTTGGGAATATGCAATTACTCTAGAGAGAGTATTGTTTAGGATTGGAGAGGCTGGTTTGACCATTTCTGGGTCAAATTTTTGTTGTCGTGTTCCTGCTCTGGAAATTTTGGGTCATGTGGTATGTAAAGAGTGAAGGGATATGGCAAGGAAAAAGGTTAATAAAATTCAGTCAAGGCCAAGGCCTAAAAATACTACTGAAGTCAGGGGATTTTTGGGGGTTTGTGTGTATGTCAGGATTTTTATTAAAGATTTTTCTTTGTTGGCTTTGTCTTTAAGGAGGCTGACCAGGAAAGATGCAGAGTAGGGATGGACTGAAGAGTGTGAAGAGGCTTTTCAGAAGTTTAAAAAGATGGTAGGAGAAGATGTTATTCTTCACAAGTTGGATTATGGTGTTGGCACTGAAAAAATTTCTCTGGAAGTGGACTCAAGTTATAGTGCTGCTGGTGCTGTTTTGTCCCAAGAAGATAAAACTGGGAGGGTCAGGCCAGTAAGGTATGAGTCCATGGTGTTTAATAAGATTGAATATAGATATTCTCAACCTAATTTGGAATTGTGTGGTGTAGCAAAAATTTTGAAGAAGCTGCAAACTGTCTTGTGGGGGCAGAATTTTGAGCTGCAGGTGGATGCAAAATCTTTGGTTCAGATGATCAACATGCCTAGTCTTCCAAATTCTCCAATGACTAGGTGGGTGGCATTTATTCAACATTTTTCTTTTGACCTGGCACATAAACCTGGAAAAACTTTTATGATTCCTGATGGATTATCAAGGAGACAACCCACAGATGATGATTCTGATTCTGAAGAATTTGATGAAGATGTCCCAGCGGTTAGGTCCAGCACAAAGGGTGCTGAAGATTTTTCTCTCCTCCCCCATGAGGCTATACTTTAAAATTGTTCTCTCCTCCCCCAAGAGGTTAAACTGGCTGGATCTGATCTGGATTCTGGTGATCAAGATTTTTTTATGGATGGAGATGTATTTGTTGTTTGGGTCAGCTCAAAATTAGAAAATGGTGTTTTTGTTAGTGAACTGGATTCTCTTAAGATTCAGTGGAAAGAGAAGGATGTGCCAAAATTTAGGGATTGCTGTCCTGGTTGGGCTGGTCAAGTAGCTCATGTGCACACTGGTGATTTTTATGACAGGGTTGTACCCTTGGATGTTGTTTTGTTGGATTTTGAAGATGAGATCTGGGGTCAGTCTGGGTTTTATTTTACTATGGCTGAATATCTGTAAACCTTGGAGAGGCCAGAAAGTTGTGATGATGATACTTGGGTGGCAATCAAGAAGAATAGTCCTGGCTTCTATGTGTCAGGAAGGAGGTTGATTAGGAGGAGACATCCAAATCCTCAAGTAGTGGTGACTCAGAAGAAGGTTCAGGAAGTTTTGATGAAGTCTTTGCATGAAGACATTGGTCATAGAGGCTTTGGGGAGACTTATAGGAGAGTAGCAGACAGATTTTGGTGGCCGGGTATGAAGTTGGCTGCTCAGGGTTGGGTTCAATCTCGTGAAGAATCTCAAAGAAGAAGTCACTTGAAACCTAAAGAGGTTCTCCTTTCTACTGTTAAATCAACTGTGTTTGGAATATTCAGTCTGGATGCTTTCCATGTTAAAGAGGGCAGTTATAAATACTTGATTGTTGCCAGTGATGATTTGTCTGGTTGGTTTGAGGCAGTGCCTCTGGTTAGTTTGACTGCCAAAAATTTGGCAGAATTTTTGAAGAAGGAATGGGTGTTTATATATGGGTTGATGAAGCTGGTGACTGTGGATGGTGGGCCAGATTTTGGAGCTTAATTCAAAAAATCTGTGTCAAGTATTGGTTCTAAAGTTAGAGTGGCTACACCTTATTATCTTGAAGCTGAAGGCATTGTTGAAAGAGGCCATCAAGTTATCAAGAATGTTTTGGTGAAGATGTGTGAGGATAGTGCGGAAAAGTGGAGGCATTATTTACCCTTTGTTTTATTTGCTGATAGGGTCACTGTGAAAAGGACAACTGGCTTTTCCCCTTATGAGTTAATTTTTGGACAGAAAGCTGTTCTACTAATAAATTTGGAAGCTGTCTCTTATCTTGGAATTGATTGGGATGATGTATGCTCAACAGAAGATTTTCTCTGTGCCAGGATGCAACAGTTGGAATGTAGAAAGAAATTTCAAGAGTAGGCATACTCTAGAATGATGAAGATAATAAATCAGTCAGTCAGATACTGGGACAAGAAGTTGGCTCATTGACTCAGGAATCCCTTGAAACCTTGTTGTTGGTTTTGTTGTATAATAGAAGTTTGGTGAGTCAGTGGAGAAAAATGTTTGCTGACAGATGGAATGGGCCTTAAAGAGTCAGATCTCAGGTGTCTGGAGGTTCTTATGTTTTGGAGGAGATAGATTGTGCGGTCTTAAAGAAGAGAGTGGCTTCTGACCAAGTGAAGAGATTTCACCCAAGAGGTACTAGAAGTGAAGAGGATTGACTCCGCAATGAGGATAAACTATGGACCATTCTTTAAATTTTGGATTTTGGTGATGCTGTGAATCTTTTTTTTTGGAAACTTGTTTGTTAAAAGGTACCCATCACCATGCAATATTTGGGAGGACTGCAAGCAAGTCCTCAGCTTGAATTCAGATGGAAGTCAGATGGAACTCAGACTGAAGTAATACTGAACTTTCACTTGAAGTATCACACAAATAATAATGGATCTATATTGAAAACATAGTGAAAGTGTGAGGATAACTGAATGGAAGCCAGAAAAAAATGTTCCATGAGTCTACTCAATGCACAGTATTTTTTGAAGAAACTTATTTAAATAATACTTTATTAAATTAAGTTGATCAATAAAAATTGATTGACAATATCACAATTCTTAAATACAATAAGTTTATTAAAAACTTTCAGATTCCATATAAAAAAAACCAATGACTTTTTCTATTACCTACAACTGTTTTTACAGAATTTAAAACTATGTTTCAGCTAATATTTAATGGAAGTTAACTCTGTTCTTTGCCCAAAGAACAGAGTTCATCCTCCAATTTTCACACTCTGTTTGCACCAATCCCCATACCTTTCAATTCTATCAACACATTCTTGTCTTCCCTCCCCACCCCTTTCACTATCCTCCCAGCCCCATTGTATGCCATCCTCTTTTGATCCCCATTTCACCCCTCTCAACCTCTCCACAACTCTTTTCTTCATTCAAAATGCCTCAGAACCCTTAATCTTCCCTTCCAACTCTTTCCCAACCTTTTCGCTACCCCATATACCCTTCCTCACCCCTCTCTCCAGCCTCCCCAACCCTTGTAGCCCCATTCCTCCCCTTTACCTCGCCTCCACAATCCTTGAACCCTAATTTCCTCCCTTTCAACTCAGTACCTATTTCTGTATATAAAAATAAAGTGTTAGGGAGAAATGGGGAGGTAAGAAAACTGGAAGGAGAGGAGTGGAGAGAGGTAGAGAGGCTTGGAGAGGGAGAGACACATGTGGATAGGGGTTGAAAATGATGATGAAGGGAGTGAAAAGGTTGGGGAGAAAGATGAGGTGAGGATAAAGAAATATTTCAAAGGGAAAAGAGTGGGGTATTCTTGAGAGGGAGTAAAAAAAGAAGATAAAAGAAGATAGTAATACAAAATAAATATACAAAAAAATATAAATTATATAAAATATGTTACAAAGAGTGGGCACAGAAGTTCCTTGAATCCTAAAAATCCACAACTCCTATACTATTATTCTCTTCATTTACTTAAATCAAATAAAAATCTACATTTTAATATTTTGAAAATTTTGAAGAAGAGGGGAAAATAATTGTAATAAAGATTAGTAAGAAATTTTTTTTTATTTAATAGTGAAATATAGTATGTCAATTTAATTTGAAAATTATATGTCTAAGTAAAGTCTTTGTATTATCATTTTTAAGATTTTTGCACCTTCTTTAGATATTTTAATGATTTATAATATTCAATATTATCTAGTCATAAAATAAGTATAACATTTTTTCAATTCTTGAAAATAATACAATAAATAATATAAATGCACAAAATAACCTTTCATGAATGAATTGACATATTTCAAATTGTAGTTTCTCCATGTATTTCTGGCCAAAGAAACTTATATAATAATTTCAGATGGTATCTTTCCAGATCTGTACATTGGTGTTCTTTTTTCAAAAAAATGCAAATAAACTGCTTAAATAGTTTAAAATATGTATTTTTCATATTAATTTGAGTGTGGTCTGCACTGCATTAAAATTTCTATAAAAAAATCTCATTCTTTGTATCTCAAGATTTGTTCAAAGTATTATTACCTATGCTTCATTAAATGTTCAAGTTGTATTCATATTGAGTTCACCAGAATGTCAATATTTTTTCTTGGTGATTTCATCACCAATTAAATGTGGGCTCAAAAAGATATGAATTAGGGTTTAAGTTTGCAGACTTGCTAGCAAGTCCACCCCCCATATTGCATGGTGTATGGGTGGGGCTTCTAGATTAGATCTTGGCAAGTGTAGGGGTAACTGATGATCTGGCTGCTCTGTAGAACAGTTATCCCAAATTGTTCATTTCCAACCCCTTCTCTTAATTTGGTTGAACCCTAGTATTGGTTTCACTTCACAGGTTTTAATCCTCTATGACTTTAAACTGGAAATTCTTTTGGTCTTCAAGTGCTGGACTCTTCATGCTTATTGTTTTTTGTTTATTGTGTTGGATGTTGTTTTTTTTGTTAGAAGGTACCTAGGGGGGGCTTCAAGATTTTATTTTGGCAAGTGTGGGGGTAACTGATGAGCTGTCTTCTCTGTAGAACAGTTACCCCATAATGTCTGTTTCAAGTATTTTGTTTTTCCTAGTTGAATCCTAGTTCTGGTTTTTATTTTTCAGGTTTCAAGTCCACTATGACTTTAAATTGGATTCTTTATCTTTGGTCTATTTGGATTGGTGGTGGATCACTGGTGGTCTCCCATCATTTTTACTTCTTGGAGGGAGCCCACCAAGTGATCATTTACTTGGACTGGACCTTCTATGGAGCTGAACTTTTTCTTTTTCTTTCTTTGATTTTTGTGGCTATGGTTGTGTTAGATAGAAGTTTTAGATTATTTTCTTTTTCTCTTTTTTTCTTTTAATTTTTTATGGGGGTTTTAGGATATAAAGAGGTGGAAAAATCACAAAAATCAATATTATATTGTGTCACCACATCAGGTTCACCTGGATGTGGGAAAGCATTGGCAGGGAAAGGCTCATCGATTGGCCAGGAAATGCTATTTTCTTTTTTTATCTTTATTTCCTTTTTATTATGTACTTTAATTTCTATTCATTTCATTTTATCTTTATTTGCATTATTATTCTTAATTTATTTTTTATCTCAAATAATTTAAAAATTATTTAAAGGTGTATCCACATCAAGGTGCACTTGGATGTGAGTAAGGTATCAGGGGATCAGCTCATCAATTGGCTGGGGGATACCATTTGTAATTATTATTTATTTTATCTTATTATTATTCATTTCATTTTATTTTCCCAGATCTCATATTTTTTGGGCAGTTTTATTTATTCTTTTCAAGTTTTTTTAGTATGTTAGTAGTTTTAAGTAGTAAAATTAAAATTAAAATTAAAATTAAAATTAAAATTAAAATTAAAATTAAAATTAAAATTAAAAATAAAAATAAAAATAAAAATAAAAATAAAAATAAAAATAAAAATAAAAATAAAAATAAAAATAAAAATAAAAATAAAAATAAAAATAAAAATAAAAATAAAAATAAAAATAAAAATAAAAATAAAAATAAAAATAAAAATAAAAATAAAAATAAAAATAAAAATAAAAATAAAAATAAAAATAAAAATAAAAATAAAAATAAAAATAAAAATAAAAAGAAAAATAAAAATAAAAATAAAAATAAAAATAAAAATAAAAATAAAAATAAAAATAAAAATAAAAATAAAAATAAAAATAAAAATAAAAATAAAAATAAAAATAAAAATAAAAATAAAAATAAAAATAAAAATAAAAATAAAAATAAAAATAAAAATAAAAATAAAAATAAAAATAAAAATAAAAATAAAAATAAAAATAAAAATAAAAATAAAAATAAAAATAAAAATAAAGATAATAAAAAAAATAAAAATAAAAATAAAAATAAAAATAAAAATAAAAATAAATATAAATATAAATATAAATATAAAAACAAAAATTAATATAAATATAAAAATATAAAATATAAATATAAATAAAAATAAAAATAAAAATAAAAATAAAAATAAAAATAAAAATAAAAATAAAAATAAAATAAAATTAAAATTAAAATTAAAAATAAAAATAAAAATAAAAATAAAAATAAAAATAAAAATAAAAATAAAAATAAAAATAAAAATAAAAATAAAAATAAAAATAAAAATAAAAATAAAAATAAAAATAAAAATAAAAATAAAAATAAAAATAAAAATAAAAATAAAAATAAAAATAAAAATAAAAATAAAAATAAAAATAAAAATAAAAATAAAAATAAAAATAAAAATAAAAATAAAAATAAAAATAAAAATAAAAATAAAAATAAAAATAAAAATAAAAATAAAAATAAAAATAAAAATAAAAATAAAAATAAAAATAAAAATAAAAATAAAAATAAAAATAAAAATAAAAATAAAAATAAAAATAAAAATAAAAATAAAAATAAAAATAAAAATAAAAATAAAAATAAAAATAAAAATAAAAATAAAAATAAAAATAAAAATAAAAATAAAAATAAAAATAAAAATAAAAATAAAAATAAAAATAAAAATAAAAATAAAAATAAAAATAAAAGTAAAAATAAAAATAAAAATAAATATAAATATAAATATAAATATAAATATAAATATAAATATAAATATAAATATAAATTTAAATTTAAATTTAAATTTAAATTTAAATATAAATATAAATATAAATATAAATATAAATATAAATATAAATATAAATATAAATATAAATATAAATATAAATATAAATATAAATATAAATATAAATATAAATATAAATATAAATATAAATATAAATATAAATATAAATATAAATATAAATATAAATGTAAATATAAATGTAAATATAAATGTAAATATAAATGTAAATTTAAAATTAAAATTAAAAACAAAAATAAATAAATAAAATTATATAATTGCTAATTATTATTGTTTCTCTATTTATTAATTTCTTTTCTTTTCTTTTTTCTATAATTAATTTCTGGAAGAAGAAGCTTCTGAAGGTTGGTCCGGATTATGTTGGTGTTTTTGTTTCTTGTTGGGATTGGAGGAAGCACTGTGTTCCTTGTGGTGTAGTCTGATGGAGAGATTGTAGGGATTTTAATGGTCAGGAACTGAATTTGAACGTAATTTTTGGATGGAAGCAGAAGAGGCTGGGATGGAGTGTTGGAAGGTGTGCTTAATCATCCTGGAAAACTTCAAGTGGTCATCAAGAAGTTGCTTTCTCAGGTTCTTCTCAAATTCATTCAGTGGCCCATGAAGATCAAAGGCATTAAGCATGTTGTAATACATCATACTTAGGTTTTGCTTCATATCTGCATAATCCAGTGTTAACCTGGTTTCCAGAGGTTGGCCAATCCCAATGGTAGCTTCAGGAGGAGGGGTGCCAACTAAACAAAATAATTGGATCAGAAATTTTTTTCTGTTGAAGAAATTGGATTAATTAATTTGGTACTTACAGATTGAAACTCATCAAATTTTTAATCTTCTGGAATTTGGACTGTTGAATAGTTTTGAATGGAGGTAGTAGGAGGATCAATCAGGTGGAGATATGGATTCTCTTGGTCATCCCCTAAACGGTGTTGAGAATACAAACTAGGATGAGGAAGTTCCTGTGGCCTAGTTGAAGAAGTTGGGCTTTTGTTGTTATTGTTGATTTTTTTGCTTGGTGCAGTTTGATTGGGTGCTGGTGGTGGAGTACCAAGGTTTTTGTAGGATGGAGCAGGAGAAGGTGACCTGTAAGCTGATTGGTCTCTTCTGGATGAAGTTCCTGAAGAAATTGAACTGTCAGATAAATAATTGGCTGGTAGAGGAGAGGTGTAGTTGATTCTTTTTAGTTGAGAGGAAGAATTTTGTCTTGGAGCAGTGTTTGGTGCTCTGGTGTCTTTTTGAGGCTCTCTGGCAGGTCTTCTAGAAGGTTTGGCATTTTTGGACATAGTAAATTTTGGGTGCATTGCTCTGGGAGCACTAGGAGGTTGTTGTGTGGAGTTATTGGTGTTTTTTGGCTGAATTTGGCTGTTTTCTGGCTGAATTTGAAGGTTTTGAGCCTGATTTTTGTTCTGTAGTGAGGCAGGTGGGCCGCCTGGAAGCAGTGTAGAAATCTGGGAGCCTAATTTTCAGAGATAAAATCTGTTTCTTGAGACTATAAGGCAGGTTTTTTGAAGAGTGTTCTGGGAACTGATTTCCAGGTTCTTCTAGATGGAGCTGAAGATAAAGAGGAAGAAGCAGGACAAAGTTCTAGGGATCTAGTAGGGGATCTGAAGATGTATTTATGTGAAGGTGAAGGTGGTGGTATAGGATAATTGGGGTCTCTGTCACATTTTTTCTTTTTGGAGTTGTAAGAATCACAGGCCCTGTTGTAGAGTTTGGCCTCAGGGGTTGGAAGAGTGAAGGTGCAAGGTCATCACATGTGGATTCACTGTTTGCAAGCATAGTCCTTGGAAGCAGTGAAGCAAGGAAGATCTGATGGGTCAAAATCAAGGGATCCAGCCATGATCTGTGATGAGACAAAAATGTAGAGAAAAGAGATAAGAAGATATTTTTTTATCAGTCATAGGTAGATGATGAAGTGAAATTGGAAGTTCAGTAGGTTGGTTGTGGGGTATTGGGCATGGAATCAGTTTATCTTTTTATGAAAAGTGTGGGAAGTCTGTCAAGACTTTAAACTGAACACTGTGGACAGTTCATCAAGACTTTAAACTTAAAAATGGTATAGTCCTCCAAGACTATTAACTGGGGATGGTTTGATGGTTGAGTCCTTCAGGACTATAAGCTGATAATTTGGTGTTGGTGTGATTCTGGAAGAGAGCATTAAAAGGGGGAGTCTGTGAATTTAGTTAATGCAAGTGTGGGGGTAACTGATGATCTGGATGCTCTGTAGAACATTTACCCCAGAATGTTAGTTTATTTATTTTGTCTTTAATGGTTTGATCTCTGGTTCTGACTTTATGATTTAGGTTTTGAGTCCCCCAAGACTATAAAATGAGGGCTGTTAGTCCCCCAAGACTTAAAACTGAGGATGAGTCCCCCAAGACTGTAAACTGAGGAATTTCTTATGATTGGCTACATTCAGGAAGTCTGGAGGGTATTCAAGAATTTTCATTTCTAACTCAAAAGTTCAGTCAAGAGTCAAGTTTCAGAAGAGAATCAAGAGATTAAACAAAGTGTTCAGCATTAGCCTTGAACTGGTGGATGAGGTTTTTCCTTTTCTCAAGGTCCTGTGGATTTCTAGAAGGAGTGGATTAGAAGTAGCTTAGTAGAATGTGTTTTTGTTCAGAGGAGTGTTGTTGGAACTTGGACTTAATGGTGGGAATGTGGTTAGGTGTTGGTGGCTCAATGGATCCTACATTGTCATCATCACTGCCAGAAGATGGAGGAACTGAGAAGTCATCAGTTTTTAAAAGTAGAAGGAAGGAATAAAAGTTTTTACCATCAGATGGACCAAGCATGGTGGAACTGGTTGCTGTAGTGGTTTTGGCACTCTTTTTTGAAGGGAGTAGTTTGTTTACTAATCTGGGTATCAGGATGGATGGCCTGGAACTTTTGGTGCTGGTGGAAGATGAACCAGGTTGAGGTGGAGGTGAAGCTGTTGCAGATGATAATGGACCAGGTATGTATCAAGTCTTCTTTCTGGATTGGAAGACATCACAGGAGGTTTTTTATGGATGAGCTGGTGATGTGATGGTGCAGATCAGATTATTTTCAATGCAGTATTGGCAAGGGCCCATGTCAGAGGCAGATTTCGAAAGAAAGCTGAACATGGTGGATCTGATGAAGAAGAATGTATACACTCTCAATTTGAGGGAGTATGTGTTCCTCCAACATTGGCAGAGGCCTTTTTTGGGCTATTTAGTGCTATTTGTGTATGTCTTAATTGACATTGGTTGAAGAATTAGGTGTTTTTTTAGTTTTATTCAGTGAATATGGGGACTATGGGTATGTGAGTACTACCATTGAATAACCCTGGTTTTTCTCTATATTTGATGTCTTGATGATATTTTTCATATTCCAAGTTTTAAGGGGCTATTTCCTCATTTTTCATTTCTAAAAGATAGCTGTTTAATTTTGTTTTTTGCATTTTACAGGCTAACCTTAAGTCCTAGGGTTAAGTGCTTAGTACCATTAAGTAGAGCTAATTTGGCTCTATATTTAATGTCACAATGTTGTCATAGCTGAATTTTGTGTTTTAAGGGTTTTAGTAGTCATGGTAGATTTTTCTAAGTATTTGGGGCTTTAAAGATGTTTTTTAGTGGCTCTTTGGCTTCAGGGAGGTCTGCCCAATATTGGGTAAACCACCCACCTTGGTTATAGAAGGCTGGGGAGCGTTTCTAGAGGGTTTTTATTCAATTTGGCTGTCAAAGGTGCCAAATTAGTTTCTGTGCATGGATTTCAGGTAGATGGTCTGTGTACATACTGAATAAGACAGTTTGAGGCAACTTTAATTATCATACAACCATCTGATAGTTATATCATTATTTTCTCACTCAGTTTTCACTGTTTTTTTGGCCACAATTGGCTGTGTTTGTTGCAAGGTTATTTCTTCATTTAAATTAACTTTGGCAACTGGTTTCTCTGTTGTAGCTTTGCAACCTACATCAAATATTTTTGCTGTGTTTGTGCAACAAGTGCACTGTGTCTTTGGTTTCTGGTGTGGATTTCTCTTCATTTCAGGTTTTCTTGTTCTTTGGTTCTCAGTGGTCTGCTATTGGCTACTGTCTTGACTTGTAAAGAAGTCAAGGAGTTGTTTGGAAGGGGGAATTGTAACAGTCTCTAATTTGCTGTAGCAAATAAATCTCACCTGTTTTTCTCAAAGGGACAGGGGTTTTCTCTCTAGTTTTACTCAAACTCCCTTTGTCAAGACCTATAGTTAACACTATGGGATTGTCTACACCACTGAATCTGATTCTGACTCTGTTTTGGAAGACACTTTAGCTTATATGTTATTTCTTTCCAAAAAGTGTTACATCATCCCAAGGGGGCCAAATCATTATCATGATCCCAGATATGATCTTGCCTCAATTCTTGAAATTCCTCATTTAAAATTCACACAACATTTTCAAACATCTCCTGATTCTTTTTTCAAAATTTCTCAACTCATCTCCAATTATCTTAACTTCCATAATGACTCCCATAACAAAAAGTGTGATCCTGCCTTTCAACTTGCTGTTGCACTATGTCAATTTGGTTCAAATATAAATGGTGCTGCTGTAAGACATTTAGATAATCTCTTTACCATAGGATATGGTACCCTCATATTATACACCAAGCGCTGCATGATTGCTATCCTTTCTCTCAAGTCTCAAACACTTGCTTGGCCAACTCCACTACAGTGACTTGAATCCTCTCAAGTAATACAAGTCAAAGGTTTCCTTGGCTGTGTAGGTTTTGTTTATGGTACAGCTATACCTTTGAGACAAAAGCCTTCTCATGATGGCAACCATTATTTTGATTGCAAAAAAAGGTTTCTTAAAAATGTTCTCCAATTTCACATCTTTCATAAACTATCTTTTAATCTTCTTTGTAGATACTCTATTGCCATTCAACTTGTCTGTGACATCAACAAAAAGTTTATTGCTTTTCATAGTGGCTTCCCCAGCTCATGTCATGACTCTTCTGTCTTCCAAAGAATGAGGATTTCTCAAACCCCTGACTCATACTTTGACAAACCTCAGTACCTCCTTGCAGACTCAGCATATGCAAGTGGAAAGTACATTATACCTGCTTTCCATGGTGAAACTTTAGAAAATGACCCCAAAATTACCTTTAATTATCACCTTTCCCAATCAAGAGTACGGATTGAACATGCTATTGGTATTTTAAAGGGAAGATTTTCTAGTCTCTGGGAGCTCAGATTCCAATTTTGAAAAAAAATTGGAAATAAAAACTGCAAATCATTGGATAATGACTTGCATTATACTCCACAATATCCGAGCTGATTTAAAGGATGAGTGGAATGATCTTTATGAAGAAGAGGGTCAGGAACCAGTGCCGGCTCTCCCCTCCCTTGAATCACAAAACATTCATTCAACTGGCATACGCTCTCTCATTATGCCAATCACCCTCCACCATTTTGACACACAACCCTTTTAATTTTTTGATTTCATACTCTCCAAATGTCCACTTTGTATACTTTATTCACTTGGTTTGGTATTTTTTTTGAATTTACAGTGAATATCTCTTTTTTGGATGTCTGATTTGTTTTCATTTGCCAGCTCAACATGAAAGCACATATTTTTTGAAATTGCATAATTTTCCACTGTTTTTTTTTCATTCATACCTCTTCTCCTCAAACATCCCTTGAACAATTAGGTTTCACATATTTTATCATCTCATCTCTCCAGGTAAGTCATTTTATTCATTTCGTTTGATTTTTTGTTTGCTAATTATAATTTTTTTTGTTTTTGTTTTTTTTTCTGTTTTCTTTTTTTTTTGTAAGTGGTTATTTTTGTGGTTTTCAAGGTTAAATTAACTGTTTTTTATTGTTCTTTCTCTCCCTTTTTTCTCTTTTTTTTGCTTTCCATCATTCCCTCTTTATCCCTCCATGGCCTGGCCATTATCCCACCTTTCCCCCCTCTTTGGTGTCCTCATTCCAAACTTTCCCTTCTCTTTGTCTGCCTCAAACCCCCCCTTTCCTTCCTCCTTAGCTGCCTCAAACCCCCCTTTCCTTCCCCCTATTACTCCCTCAAACCCCCCTTTTCCTCCCCCCTATTAGTCCCTCAACCCCCCTACACCTGTTTCAAACCTCCCCCACACACTCTTTAAAACCCCCCTATAACCACCTCTTACTCCATCATCACTACTTACTTATTAACAAGCAATCAATTGATAGAAATTGTTTTTTAATATAATTAATAGGGAGGAGGGGGTAAGGGGGATTTGGGGGGTTTAAGCTTGTGTAGGTGGGGATTGAGGGGGGGGGTTGAAGCGGTTTTAGGTGGGGATTGAGGGGGGGATTGAAACATGTGTAGGTGGTGATTGAGAGGGGGATTCAAGGGGGTTTGGAGAGGGTTTGAAGTGATTTTTTGGAGTGGTTTGGAGAGGGTTTGTGGTGATTTTGGTGAGGGTTTTGGGGGGTTTGGAGGGAATTTGGAATGGGCTTTGGAAATTTTTTTAAAGGGGAGAAGGGGACTAAAGAGGGATTAATGAAAACAATAATAGATAATTTTTACAGGGATTGATGAGTATGCAATTAAAAATTAAAAGGAATTTTTTATTAATATTTAATTTTTTTTTCTTTTTTTTCTTTTTTTGTCCAGAATTAACTAAAAAAAACTCTTCAAATTGAAGTAAAGTAATAATTATTCTTATTTATTATTTGATGAAAATCTTAATGGTTATTTAATTTAAATTTTGTGAGTTTTTAATTATTTTTTTTTAAAAAAATTGATGTTTTTTTGACCAGTAAATAATAAATTTTTTAGAAAAAAAAATGTCTTTTTATTCTGATTCAAGACTTACACCTCTATCTTCATCATTATCTTCTTTATCATCCTCTTCAATTTTAACTTCATTTCAATCATCAAAATAAAATTCAGAAAAATTGTCAAAAAATGAAAATTCATCAAAAAAAATTTCAGAAAAAAAATGTCTATTTCTTCTGATTCAAGCCTTATACATCTATATTCATCTTTATCTTCTTTATCATTTTCTTCAATTTCTACTTCTTTTCAATCTTCTTCAAAACCTTTGACAATAAAAAATGATGATTGAACTTATTGTTGTAAAAGATATTTTAAAAAGAAAATTCACTTGGATCTTCTATTTGGCTATATATCAAACTTCAAGTATTTCAAAAACTAAAGTCAATAAAAAAGAGAAATATCCCAGGAAGTTACCAGAAGATATCAAATATCAAACCAAATTAGGAGGTGATGAAGTTAAGGTAGTAATCAGTAATACTTTTAAACCTCAAATTATTTACAAAAATCATTCTTTTGATGGAGTAAAAGATGAAGCCTTTAATCAACTATCTGATCTCATCTCTATACTATATCAAGAAGCTTTGGTTTGATTACAAATTAAAAATAAGAATTTGTTGGGTGGTATCATGATTGGTATTGGATGGAGATCAGGATTTATTAAAGGTTATTCTCTTGGTAAGTCAAATAATTCTTTTTGGTTTCATTCTTAATATACTTCACTTATTTTAATTTTATAGGCATCTATTTGTTACTTATAAATTTATCTAAAGTGGGAAAAAATAATGATTTTTGATTATGGGACACCTTACCTTCCTTAAATTCATTTCTGGCTCTTTGACTCAAAAAACTCTGTAACAAAGCCTTTGAAACCAATCATGAACTTGCAACCAGAGTTGAGATTCCAAATTTGTGTGACTCCAAGTGGGAAGAGATTAGCAGTGACTATCTCTTATTCTCTAATGTTATAATTACTCATTCTGGTTTTCATAACAAGATTCATACCAATAAGAATGACACCACTTACCTTACTTTGGAGATTTTCTCTTATACTAATCCTATTAATGGACAACCTATTCCTTCCCCAGCTAAAATGAAAGTTCATGGGTTATACTTTCTGGATCTCAACTGTATAATTGATTTTGGATTGGTAACTGGAATCATTGAAACTATTTGGAACTATTCTAAGGATAATCACCAAACAACAAAAGCTCCGCCTGGCTTGGAATCTTGTCACGACTTTACTCATTTTGGCTGCTCCTTCCAAATTAGTCAAAAACTAATTCAACAAATCAACAAGGTAAAAAAAGAAGGTAAAATTTATAAATTTAATAAAACCCTAAGTAGATCTAAAAAGTATGGGGATTAGTAAATTCATCAAAAATTATTTATTCTTTCATAAATTTTTAATAATTAAACATGATATTTCAATTTACTAAACTTAAGTAATGGGCCAATGAACTTGTGTTGTATAAAAGGTAATCATGATAACATTAATTTGTTTCATGGAGTTCATCTTTCCTATACCTGTGGAAAGTCCCAAACCTAGTTTCTAGACTTGGTCCACATTTTAGCTTGAGGAATTGTCATTACTTTAAAACTAGTAAATTTGAGATATCTTATTTGTTTATTTATTAATTTATGGAATTATACTAAATTTTGGTGATTTTCACCCCTTAATTCAATAAACTTCAGGGGAGGGTATTGCCAAATTTTCAAGTCTGACATGCAAAATTGATGACTTAGAAAAATTTGGTGATACCCACCCCTTGCTTCAAGAAAATACAGGGGAGGGTATTGCCAAATTTTTCAAACAGATATAGAATTTTGTTGACTTAGATTTATTTATAAATGCAAATTGGTGGTGAGGTGATAAAATTATGTTGGTGATGAGGATTTTTGCACAGATGTCAGTATTATTTTACAATCTGAAATTCCAAAAGTGAAATATTTTAGAGTCCAGTAAGGACAAATGGTGTTATCAGAATCTCATGATATAACTATTTTTGATAAGTTTTAAAGTAACTATTAAATTGGGAACCAAAAAAATATTCATTCTCTCATAGAGAAGACACATGACATTGAGCTTTTTGGAAATAGTAGTAATTCCATTCTCCAAATCATAATCATCAATACTAAAGCCAGTGGATGTGGAAGCAAAAAGAGCCTTTTTACATTTTGATTGATAACTTTTGAGCCTCTCCTTTTTTTGCTTAGGATTGATGTCAATTCTCCCATTTTTTTCTTTTTTACTTCATTTTCCATCAACAAGAAGCCATTGACCTTTGATGAAGGTGAACTTCTCACATCAAAAACATGCATCATAATTTGATTTGATATTGAGGAAGTTGATGATGATGAGATAATCTTCCTTTCTTAGCTGTCCAGACTTTGGTTTTGGGCTTGCATTATGGGAAGACCTTTGTGATGAAGCATTTTTTGAGTTGCCTTTTGAGTGTTTGATTTTCTGGAAGGCATTATGAAACTGGTATGCTACAAGAAAAGAAATTAAGAAGTGGAAAATATAAAAAAAGAAGGAAAAAACATTCCAGGTTAAAATGTTGCAATAAAATGTTTCAAATCTCAGTGAGGGGTGTGTGCCAAGGATTGATGAGGGGATAGAGGTCAGAGTGTCACATGTGACAGGGACAGGGTGGGTAAGGAAGGGATGATGTGGCCAAAATGTTGTTGTGAAGAAAAAATTGGGAAAAAAAGTGCTGATTTGAGGTCATAACTGACACCCATTTTTGAAATAAGTGACTTTTTTGCAAAATTTAAGTGCTGATTTGCTTTGAAATCCACACTTAAGTTAAGTGCAGATTTTCCAGAACTGAAACCCCCTATTATGTTTTTATTATCTTCTCTTTTATCTGATAATACTCATTTCTCATTTCCAATAATACCTTTTGATTAGAAGGCTGGAAAAGTTGAAGGAATTTTTTGCCCCTTTGGTCTGGATGTGATGGTCTCTAGAAGTGGTGAATGGACCCTCACTCCTCAATCAAAGGCACAGAAAAAAAAGACGACAAATCAAAGAAGTCAACTCATCAATTTTGCACTAATTATTGTCTTTCCTTTAAAAGCTGTGATATCAAACATCTCAAAATTTCATCAATCTGGGCTTAAAAACTAAAGTGTGGTTGATTTTTTTTTTAATTTTTTTCCAGCCCCACCAAACTTTCCAAGTAACTCTTTTTTTCATTTTCTAATTCCTAGAATGCATTCTTTGTTTTAATTAATTACTATTTCTTGATTTTATTACAATTTTCTTGTGATTCATGGCACTTTAGGGGGTCATGAAAAAAAAACTGTCTGATTTAATTTTTCTTCATTTATACATTTTGTAGGATCATTAGGGGGTATCAATGTTCAGGGATCTGCAATTAGGGATCAGGATTTTTTTTCCCGAGATCAGACATTTAAATTGCAGAAGATTCTTATCCACTAGCCCCAGGGCTAGTGGATAAGGAATCCACAATAATGCATTATCCCACCTCTTATACCCCAATTTCTATTCCTAATTCCTCATCCCAAACTCATCTCATCCATAATGGATTTGCAAGAAAGTCACATGACACATAATTTCCGATGCCATCCTTAAGTCTTTCCTCACTCTATGTTACTTAATTTTGGTGGCGAACACTTAAGTTTTTTTTCTATCTACACACCCTAACTGCACATTTGGCAGTGAATTCCCACTTCCCTCATCACATAACCCTTCCACCGGCAACAATGAAATATCTCTCTACTCGGAAACTACTTCACTCAACAATGAATTCTATTACTTTTCTTTTAGTTCTTTACTATAAATCTGACTCTGATTTGGAAGATGCTTTAGCTTATATGTGTTTTCTTTCCAAAACGTGTTACATCATCACCAGGGGGCCAAAACTTTATCATGATCCCCAATATGATCTGGCCTCCATTCTCAACATTCCTCATTTAAACTTCACCCAACTTTTTAGAACTTCTCCCAATTCTTTCTTCAAACTTTATCAACTCATCTCCAATCATCCTATCTTTCATAGCAATTCCCATAACAAACAGCTTAATCCTGCCATCCAACTTGCTTTTGCACTATGTTTCTTTGGCTCAAATGGAAATGGTGCTACTGTAAGACGTTTGGATAATCTCTTTAACATAGGATATGGTACCATGATATTATACACCAAGAGCTGTATGATTTCTATCCTTTCCCTCAAGTCTCAAACACTTGCTTGGCCAACTCAAGAACAGCAACTTGAATCCTCTCAAGTAATGCAAGCTGAAGGTTTCCCTGGCTGTGTAGAATTTTTTTATCACACATCTATACCTTTGAGTCAAAAGCCTGCTCATTATGGCAAACATTATTTTTATTGCAAAAAAAGGTTTCTTCCAATTTGTCTCCAATTTCTCATCCTTCATAAACTTACTTTTTATCTTCTTTCTAGATACTCTATTGCCGTTCAACTTTTATGTGATGTCAATAAAAAATCATTTTCTTTTCATAGTGGCTGCCCTGACTCATGTCATGACTCTTCCGTCTTCCAAAGAATGAGGATTTCTCAAAACCCTGACTCATACTTTGACAAATCTCAGTACCTCCTTGCAGACTCAGCATATGCAAGTGGAAAGTACATTATACCTGCTTTCCGTGGTGCAAGTTTAGAAAGTGACCCCAAAACTTCCTTTAATTATCACCTTGCCCAATCAAGAGTACAAATTGAAAATGCTATAGGTATTTTAAAGGGATTATTTTCTAGTCTTTGGGAGCTCAGAATCCAATTCCCAAAAAAATTGGAGATCAAAACTGCAAATCAATGGTTCATGACTTGCATTATACTCCACAATATCCTAGCTGATTTAAAGGATGAGTGGAATGATCCTTATGAATAAGAGGATCCTGAACCAGCACTGGCTCTCCCCTCCCTTGAATTACAAAACATTCATTCAACCGGCATATGCTCTGTCATTATGCCTATTACTCTCCAACATTTCTCTTCACCACCCTTTTAAATTATTTTTTGTACTCTCCAAATGTCCTCTTTGTATACTTTATTCACTTGTTTTGGTATTTTGGTTTGTTGCATATTCATTTTTTTTGAATTTACAGTGAATATCTTTTTTTTGGATGGCTCATTGATTTTCTTTCACCAGCTCAACATGAAATCACATATCTTCTGAAATCTCATATTTTGTCAGTGATTTTTTTTTCATTCATCACTCATATCCTTTTCATCCTCTCCTCAAACATCACTCAAATATTTTTGTTACTTTTATTTTCTCAACTCATCTCACCAGGTAAGTCTTTTTTTTCTTTTTTCTTGTTTTTTATTTTCTAATCATGAATTTTTTTTTTTGCTTTTTTTTGTTGTTTTTTTTTTGGTTTTTTTTTTTTTGTAAGTCCTTTGTTTTATTTTCAAGGTTAGACTAATTTTTTTTTTCTCTTTTTTCTCTTTTTTTTCATTTTTTTTCTCTCCTTCAACCTCTTTAGCTGCCTCATTTTACCCCTTTTCCTCTCTCTTTACCTGCCTCAAGTCACTCCTTCTCCCCTCTCTTTACCTTCCTCAAGTCCCTCTTATTTCACCCTCTTTACCTGTCCCAAATCCACCTTTCCCCCCTCTTTAGGTGCCTCATTACCCCCCCTTCTCCTCTCTTTAGGCGCCTCATGACACCCCCCTTCCCCTCTCTTTAGGTGCCTCAACCCTCCCCCCTTCTCCTCTCTTTAGCCGCCTCAAACCCCCCCCCCTTCCACTCCCCTTAATCTGCCTCTACCCCCCCTCCTTCTTAATGAACGATTTTTACTGATCATTTGTTAAAAAGGAGGGAGGGGTAGAAGCGGTTTGAGGGGAGTGGAAGGGGGGCTTTGAGGCGGCTAAAGAGGGGGGGGAAAGGGGGGTTTGGGACATATAAAGAGGGGTAAAGGGGGGTGTTTGGCAGGGTTTCAGGGGGATTTTTAGGCAGGCAAGGAGGGGATTTGAGGGGGGTTTTGAGGCAAGGAGGGAGGGATTTTATAGGGGATTTCAGAGAAATAAAGGGGGGGAAAGGGGAATTTTTATGGGAGTTAAAGAGGGGTTACCTAATTTCTAAAAAACATACTAAAAATTTGTATTTGTAATTTTTTTTTTATTTTTGGCAGAATTTTAGTAAAAAAAAATATCTTTTACATTCTGTTAAGGAATTTCCCTGTTAATTACAAAACAAAAAAGGTTTTAGATTTTAATTTTTAATTTTTCTTCCAAATAATTTTACTGAATATAAATTTTTTTTTTTAATTTTTTTGTTTTGATTTTTCTTTTACTGAATTTTTTTTTTTAATTTTTTTGTCAGGATTTTCTGTGAAGGTTTTTTATAACCAAACTTCAGGTTTTCATTTGAATTTTTTTTTTTCGAAATAATTTTTACTGAATTTTTTTTTTTTTTTTTGTTTTAAAAATTTTTTTTAAATTTTTTTTAAAAAGGATTTTGCTTTAAATTTTATTTTAAAAGATATTATTAGGTGAGGTTTTTTTTTTAAAAAAATGTGTTGAATTTTTTTTTGAATTTTTTTTTTTTTTTCAGATCAAAAAAATGTCTTCTTCTTCAGATTTACCCCTCACTTCTCTATCATCTTCATCTTTATCCTCTTGATCATCTTCATATTTAGCATCTCTATCATCTTCTTCAAAATCAACTTCAATATAATCATCTTCTAAATAATCAAAAAAATTAATGATAATCAGTCTCATCAGAAGAAAAGATATCTGAAAAAAAGAAATCATCTTCTAAATATTCAAAAAAAATTAAAGATAATCAGTCTCATCAGAAGAAAAGATATCTGAAAAAAAAATTTTCTGAAAAAGTTTTTTTCATCATATCCCAAACATTTTTTTATAAAACTAAAGTAGATAAAAAAATTATTAGAAGATATCAAATATCTAACCAAATTTGGAGATGATCAAGTTGTTGCAGTTATCAGTAATACTTTTAAGGCTCAACTCATTTTGGAAGTTCATTCATTTGATGGTGTAAAAGATGAATTTTTTAATCAACTATCTAATCTTATCATAACTATTTATCAAATGGCTTTGGTTAAGTTACCTATAAGGAATACAAAATTGTTGGGTGGTATCATGATTAGATTTGGTTGGAGACCTGGTTTTGTTAAAGTATATTCTCTTGGTATGTCTAATAATTTTTGTTCCATTCTTAATATCATTTCACTTATTTCAATTATATAGGCATATATTCATTGCTCACAAATATCACTAAAGCTCAAAAAGATGAAGATTTTCACTTATGGGAAACTCTACCTTCCTTTAACTCTTTTCTTGCTCTTCAACTCAAAAAGCTCTGTAATAAAGCATTTGAAAAAAATCATGAACTTGCAACCAAATTTGAAATACCAAATTGGTGTGACTCCAAATGGGAAGATATCACCCACAAATATGTTTTATTTTCTACTGTTATTATCACTCATTCTGGATTCCACAAAAGGATTCATATCAATAGGAATGATGCCAATTTTCTTACTTTTGGTATATTCTCATATATCAATCCAATAACTGGCCAACCAATACCATCTCCAGCTAAAATCAAAGGACATGGCTTATATTCTCCAGACCATCAGTGAATCATTGATTTTGGTTTGGGAAATGGTATCATTGAGACTATTTGGAATTCTTCTCAGGATAATCATCAAATGGCCAAAGCTCCTCCTGGTTTGGAATCCTGTCAAGATTTCACACATTTTGGTTGCTCATTTCAAATCAGTCATAAGTTGATTCAAAGAATCAACAAGGTAAAGAAAGAAGGTAAAGTTAATTGATTTAAAAAAACTTTATCTAGATCCAAAAAGTATGGGGATTAGAGTTTTCATCAAAAAATTTATATTTTTTCATAAATTTTTAATATATATTTTTAATATATCAATTTCCTAAACTATAGTTATGGGCCAACAACCTTGGGTTGTATAACAGTTAATCATGATAAAATTTATTTATTTCATGGGGTTCCTCTAACCTATACCTGTGGAAAGTCCCAAACTTTTGTTTCTAGATTTCATCTGCATTTTGGATTGAGGAATTGTCATTACTTTAAACTAGGGAAATTAATATATATTAGATATTTATTTAATAACTTGTGTAATTATATTAAATTTAGATGACTTCCACCCCTTACTTCAATAAAATTCAGGGGGGGGTATTGCCAAATTTTCAAATGTAACATGTAAAATTTTTGACTTGTAAATATTTTGGTGAAATATTTTTGGTGATACCCGTCCCTTACTTCAATAAAATCCAGGGGGGGTATTTCCAAAATTTCTTATAAGACTTGTGAAATTCTTGACTTGTAAGAATTTTGGGGATACCGGTAAAATGCAGGGGGTAGTAAAGCCAAAGTTTCATATAAGACTTTCAAGATTCATGACATGAAAGAATTTTAGTGATAGCCACCCCTTACTTCAAAAATATCCTGGGGTGGGGGATTGTCAAATTTTCAAAGGAGACATGAAAATTTTATTTAAAAAAAGAATATTTAACATTAAAATACAAAAATTCAAGTAATGATTGATAGAGTAATGAATACAGGAAATTATTGTAAATTTTATGTACAAATAAATATGAACAGTTGAAGTGTGAGAGAGATAAAACAAACTAGTCATCAAAAAATTTCTTTAAATGTTCATTTTCCTCAACAGATTTATTAGTTTTAACACATTCTATCAAGAAATCTTTCTTTTTGGAATTTTCTTCATGATCAAACTTATATTTCATCTGCTCTAATAGGTTTTGATGTTCGGGTGTTTTCTCCTCTTTTTTTGATTTTTCAATACTTAGAGTTAACTCAAACTTCTTCTCCTCCAAATCTTGGGCCCAATCATCCTTCTGTAAAGAGAACTCATACTTTCTCTCTTCAAAATCTTGTAGCCTATCATCCCTCCTTAAAGAGAGCTCATATTTCTTCTTTTCAAAGCTTAGAGTCTCTTTAGCAATTTTCACTTGTTCTAGAGTGATAATAAGAATTAACATAAAGTAGAAGAAAAGCAGAGTAAAGTAATAAGAGGTATGGTATCACTTACCAGCATCATGTTTCTATAAAAATTGTTCCATAGACAAAAAAGGGGTTTGTGATGAAGTATCACTTTTTTGTCTTCTTTGGGAGTGGAGATTTAGACTACTTGAAGCCCTATGCTTCTTGTTCAAGGTCATATTTTCCTCCTCATTATTGTCGCTACCTTCAGACTCCGTTGATTGAGGATCCTGGGCTTGTTTTTCAGCCTTTTAAGAAATAAAAAAAAGATAAGTAAATAAAAAAATAGAATTGATAAGATAAAAGAAAAAAGAAAAAAGAAACAGACCTGAGTTAGACTTTGTTGGGTTAAATTGCCAATAGGATCTACAGAAAAGCTATCTAGATTGGTCTCATTCAAATGAGGGGAGGCTTAAGTGGAGGATGAGGATGGGAAAAGATTTGCTTCAACATCATGTTTGGAGATAGGATTTTCTCCATCCAACATGTTAACAGGATTAAAATCAGCTCTGTCAGCCTAGATATCCCTAGGACTGAGTATTTCTTATGCTTAAAATAAGATAACCTTAAGTAAATTAAGCTTATATCTTAAAAATAAGGTTAAAATAATAATATATATTATTATATTATATATATATATAATTATTATTCTATTATATAACTTATAGTAGTTTAAATAGCTTATCAATGGCCTAATAATACTTATTAAGGTGTTAATGGAGTCATAATATACTTATCTTAAGTGATATGAAGTAATTATTGACATACATAAGCTTATATGTATACATAAATCTCATATTCAGTGAAATATGCAGTATATTATGTATATTTAGGTATATAAGTGGGTTTTAGCCCCTTAATAGCCTATAACCTTTGTTTTTCTGCTTATTTTAGGTCATCTGGACAAAATCAGTGGATTCACAACGCCTACAGAAGCATAGACATCTATATCAGGCGCATACACTCAGTTTGGATAACTTAATTTACTTCCTTGGATGGTTATTCACAGATTTATGGGTTGGAAGGTCATTTCTGGGTTAATGTGGATGCTTGGGGATGTTATTGGGGGCTTGGACATTTTATTTGTTTCCTTTATATGCTTTTGGTTTCATTAAATCTCTTTTTGATTGTTTATTTTACCTATTTCTTTATGGTATCCGCTTTTATCTGGATTTTCTATTTGTGGTATAGATCTGTGTTATCATTAATAGTGATGGAGGGTCCTTACTGGAGGTCTGGGTGTTGAATCTGCTTGAAGTGGACGCCATGGGGAGGTGATGGGCCCTCACAGTGCTGTAATTGCCGGGGATAGCAGTGACATCATCTGGATTGAAGGTCTGTGCACTCCAGTGGATTTTGGTATAAGTAAGGGAGGATTTTGACGGTTATTGGACATCATTCAATTACTACAACTCAAACAAACACTACAATACAATTATTAGCATTCAGAAATATATTATAAAGCCATTATAAATTGATATTATCTTTATATAAGCTATAACTATATTTTATTCATCTATTTTCCACCACTAGCATGCATTTAAATCCAAGTATTGTGAGTTTTATTTGAGTATAACTATTTTATTAGTCTTCCCCTGAGGTTTAATCACTAAATCATTTATCAATAAGTAGTAGGACCATAAATAAACACTATTATATCATACTTGTATACTAGACTATACTGACAAGCTCGCTCTCCAAAAATTGCATCCATCTCTTTAAAGTAAGGACATAAAGATTCAAGTTTATCATCTATGGATTTGATGCCCTTAGTGATATCAATGTTGGTAACCCCAAAACCAGTGGAAGATGAAAGATCCTTTGCCTTCTTGTATTTGGCTTGGTAATGCTTGAAGCGTTCAGACATCTGTTTAGGCAAAAGATCAATCCTTCCCTTGGTCTTATTCTGCAATTCATTTGCCATTAGAAGATAGCCATTAACTTTTGATGCTGGGGGCCATCCTACTTTAGTCACATACTCAGTACCAAAACAAGAATCATAGTTAGATTTGGTTTTCAGCCAGTTGATAAGAATGAGATGATCATCTTTTTTTAATTGAATGGTCTTAGATTTCTCAGCTGAGCAGGGGAAAGAGGGAGTAATGGAATTTGAAGAAAAACTGGGTGATGGCTGCCTTTGAGAAGATCTAGGACAACGAGGCATGTTAAAATATAAATGAAGATGAAAAGGAGCAGAAACAAGCAGATGAGATGGTGAGGGGTTCTGAGTGGATAGAATGGACAGGATGGGATGAGAATGTGAGTGTGCAGCAAGGTAGAAGGCATATCCAGAGAGTAGTCCAAGATGTGGCTATGGCAGAAAGTAGGTCAAGATGTGGTTATGACAGAAAGTTGTCCAAGATGTGGTTATGAAAAATTGAGTAAAAAAATGTTGGATAAGAGGTGAATATTGACACGTAAAGTGTCTAATAACCCAATTATTAGCAAAAATAATTGCGGAAGATGATTGGGGTATGCAGATTAGGGGGTATCAATGTTGACCGATCCGCAATTAAATTAATTGCGGAAAATAATCTGCATACCCCAATTATCTTCCGCAATTATTTTTGCTAATAATTGGGTTATTAGACACTTTACGTGTCAATGTTCACCTCTTATCCGACATTTATTTACTCAATTTTCCATAACCACATCTTGGACAACTTTCTGGATATCCCAGCCTTCTACCTTGCTGCGCACTTCCATTCTCATCCCATCCTGTTCATTCTATCCGCTCAGAATTTCTCCCCATTTCATCTATTTGATTCTTCTCCTTTTCATCTCACTATCTCATCTGCTTGTTTCTGCTCCTTTTCATCTTCATTTATAATAACATGCCTCGTCATCCTAGATCTTCTCAAAGGCAGCTATCACCCAGTTGTTCTTCAATTCCCACTACTTCCTCTCTTCCCCGCTCAGCCAAGAAATCAATGACTGTTCAATTAAAAAAAGATGATCATCTCATTCTTATCAACTGGCTGAAAACCAAATCTAACTATGATTCTTGTTTTGGTACTGAGTATGCCACTAAAGTAGGACGGCCCCCCACATCAAAAGTTAATGGCTATCTTCTAATGGCAAATGAATTACGCAATAAGACCAAGGGAAGGATTGATCTTTTGCCTAAACAGATGTCTGAACGCTTCAAGCATTATCGAGCAAAATACAAGAAGGCAAAGGCTCTTTCATCTTCCACTGGTTTTGGGGTTACTGACATTGATATAACTAAGGGTATAAAATCCATAGACAATAAACTTGATTCTTTATGTCCTTACTTTAAAGAGATGGATGCAATTTTTGGAGAGCGAGCCGATGTTAATCCTGTAAACATGTTGGATGGAGAAGATCCTATCTCCGAACATGATGTCAAAGCAAATCTTTTCCCATCCTCTTCCTCCACTCAAGCCTCCCCTCTTCTAAATTCTACGAATCTAGATAGCTTTGCTATTGATCCTATTGGCGATTTAACCCAACCCAATCTAACTCAGGTCTGTTTCTTTTATCTTATCAATTCTATTTTTTTATTTACTTATATTTTTCTTATTTCTTAAAAGGCTGATGAACAAACCCAGGATCCTCAATCAACTGAGTCTGAAGCTAGTGACAATGATGAGGAGGAAAATGCTACGTTGAACAAAAAGAGAAGGGCTTCAACTAGTCTAAATTTCCTCTCCCAAAGAAGACAAAAAAGTGATACTTCATCACAAACACCTTTTTCTTCGATGGAACAGTTTTTAGAGAAACGT
The DNA here is from genome assembly GCA_030280995.1 of Hemileia vastatrix. Taxonomy (NCBI): domain Eukaryota; kingdom Fungi; phylum Basidiomycota; class Pucciniomycetes; order Pucciniales; family Zaghouaniaceae; genus Hemileia; species Hemileia vastatrix. The sequence continues at coordinate 21,284,864 of JASXTE010000001.1, read as the reverse complement.
GATGCTGGTAAGTGATATCATACCTCTTATTACTTTACTCTGCTTTTCTTCTACTTTATGTTAATTTTTATTCTCACTCTAGAACAAGTGGAAATTTCTAAAGAGAGACTGAGCTTTGAAAAGAAGAAATACGAGCTCTCTTTAAGGAGGGATGACAAAGTACAAGATTTGGAAGAGAGGAAGTATGAGCTCTCCTTACGGAAGGATGATCGGATCCAAGATTTGGAGGAGAAGAAGTTTGAGCTCTCTTTACAGAAGGATGGTAGGGCCCAAGATTTGGAGGAGAAGAATTTTGAGTTAACTCTTAGTATTGAAAAATCCAAAAATAAGGAAAAAACACTCGAGCATCAAAACTTAATGGAACAGATGAAGTATAAGCATGATCTCCAAGAAAGTTCTAAAAAGAAAGATTTCTTGATCGAATGCATTAAAGCAAACAAATCTGTTGAAGAAATAGAACGTTTAATGAAATTTTTTGTTGACTAGTTTCTTTTATTTCTTTCACACTTCATGTGTTCATATTTATTTGTACATAAATTTTACAATTATTTTCTGTATTTCTTGAAATATCGTATTTTAATGATAAATATTCTTTTTTTAAATAAAATTTTCAAGTCTCCTTTGAAAATTTGACAATCCCCCACCCCTGGATTTTTTTGAAGTAAGGGGTGGGTATCACAAAAATTCTTTCATGTCATGAATCTTGAAAGTTTTATATGAAAATTTGGCTTTACTACCCCCTGCATTTTACCGGTATCCTAAAAATTCTTACATGTCAAGAATTTCACAAGTCTTATAAAAAATTTTGGCACAACCCCCCATGGATTTTATTGAAGTAAGGGACGGGTATCACAAAAATATTTGCAAGTCAAAAAAATTCTATATCTGTTTAAAAAAATTGGCAATACTCTCCCCTGCATTTTATTGAAGCAAGGGGTGGGTATCACCAAAATTTTTCTAAGTCATCAATTTCACATGTCAGATTTGAAAATTTGGCAATACCCCCCCCTGCATTTTATTGAAGTAAGGGGTGGAAGTCATATAAATTTAATATAATTACATAAATTATTAAATAAATATCTAATATATATCAATTTCCCTAGTTTAATGTAATGACAATCCCTCAAGCCAAAATGCAGACCAAGTCGAGAAACATAAGTTTGGGACTTTCTACAGGTATAGGAAAGAGGAACCCCATGAAACAAATAAATGTTATCATGATTACCTGTTATACAACACAAGGTCGATGGCTCATCACATTATTTGAGAAAATTGATATATAAAAAATATTTATTAAAAATTTATGAAAAAATATAAAATTTTTGATGACAACTCTAATCCCCATACTTTTTGGATCTAGATAAAGTTTTTTTAAATCAAATAACTTTACCTTCTTTCTTTACCTTATTGATTCTTTGTATCAACTTATTACTGATTTGAAATGAGCAACCAAAATGAGTGAAATCTTGACAGGATTTCAAACCAGGAGGAGCTTTGGTCGTTTGATGATTATCCTTAGAAGAATTCCAAATAGTCTCAATGATACCATTTCCCAAACCAAAATCAATGATGCACCGGTGGTCTGGAAAATATAAACCATGTCCTTTGATTTTAGCTGGAGATGGTATTGGGTGGCCAGTTATCGGATTGATATATGAGAATATTCCAAAAGTAAGAAAATTGGCATCATTCCTATCGATATGAATCCTATTGTGGAATCCAGAATGAGTGATAATAACATTAGAAAATAAAAGATATTCGTGGCTGATATCTTCCCATTCAGAGTCACACCAATTCGGTATTCCAACTTTGGTTGCAAGGTCATGATTTTTTTCAAATGCCTTATTACAGAGCTTTTTGAGTCAAAGAGCAAGAAAAGAATTAAAGTAGGGTAGAGTGTCCCATAAGCGAAAATCTTCATCTTTTTGTGCTTTAGTGATATTATTGAGCAATGAATATATACCTATATAATTGAAATAAGTGAAATGATATTAAGAATGGAACAAAAATTATTAGACATACCAAGAGAATATCCTTTGACAAAACCAGGTCTCCAACCAAAACCAATCATGATACCACCCAACAAATTCTTATTCCTTATAGGTAATCGAACCAAAGCCATTTGATAAAGAGTTATGATAAGATCGGATAGTTGATTAAAAGCTTCATCTTTTACACCATCGAATGAATGAACTTCCAAAATGAATTGAGGCTTAAAAGCATTGCTGATAACTGCAACAACTCGATCATCTCCAAATTCTGTTAGATATTTGATATCTTCTGGTAATTTTTTCGGATATTGATTTTTTTTACCTACTTTAGTTTTATAAAAAAAAATGTTTGGCATATGACGAAAATAACTTTCGCAGAGAGACTTTTTTTTTAAATATCTTTTCTTCTGATGAGACTGATTATCTTTAATTTTTTTTGATGATTTAGAAGATGATTGTATGGAAGTTGATTTCAAAGAAGATGATAGAGTTGATTTCAAAGAAGATGATAGAGATGATAAAGATGAAGATGATAAAGAAGATAAAGATGAAGATAAGAGAGAAGTAAGGGGTGAATCAGAAGAAGAAGACATTTTTTTGATCTGAAAAAAAAATTAATTGTCAATAAAATTTTAACTCAAATTTTTTTTTAAAAAAATTCCTACCTAATAATAAAAAAAGCTGTTTTTTTATTTTAAAAATAAAATTGAAAAAAAAACCAAAAAATCAGTAAAAATTTTTCCAAAAAAAAAAATTATAAAAAAAAAAACCTGAGGTTTTATTTTAAAAAACACAATCAAAGCAAAATCCTATTAAAAAAAATTAATAATTAAATTCATTCAAAAAAGAAAATTTCAGTATGAATTAAAACACAAAAAAAAAAAAAAAAAAAAATTAAAAGTGAACCTGAAGATTGGTTATTAAAAACCTTCTCACAAGATCATGAAAAAAAAAAAAAATCAGTAAAATCAAAATAAAAAATTAAAAAAATTATTTAATTAAAATCAAAATCACAAAAATTAATTATAGAAAAAATAAAAATAAAATTATAAACCTTTTTTGTATTGTAAATAAGAGGGACAGTCCTTATCAGCAAAAAAAATTTTTTTTTTCTATATTACTGCAAAAAAAATAAAAAAAATAATCAAAATTACAAACAAAAATTTGTTAGTATCTTTATTTGAAAGTTAGTAACCCATCTTTATCTCCCATTAAAGTCCCCTTTTCCCCCTCAAATGCTCTCCTTGCCTGCCTCAAAATCCCCCTGAAATACCCCCCTTTCCCCCCTCTTTAGGTCCCTCATCACCCTCCTTCCCCCCTCATTAGCTGCCTCAAACCCCCCCCCATCCCCCCCTCTTTAGCTCCCTCAAACCCCCCCATTCCCCTCACCTTAGGCGCCTCAAACCCCCCCCCCATTCCCCTCTCCTTAGGCGCCTCAAACCCCCCCCCATTCCCCTCTCCTTAGGCACCTCAAACCCCCCCCCATTCCCCTCTCCTTAGGTACCTCAAACCCCCCCCCTTCCAATCTCCTTACCCCCTCCCAAACCCTTTCCCCAACACCCACCCCCCCCCCCCCCCCTGTTTATTAACAAACGATCTGTAACGATCGTTCGTTAATAAACTGGGGGGGGGGGTAGAGGAGGATATAATGATTAGGTAGGGGGGGAAGGGGGGGTGTTTGAGGCGCCTAAAGAGAGGGAAAGGGGGGGTTTGATGTGGGTAAAGAGAGGTGAAGGGGGGGTTTGAGGCGCCAAAAGAGAGGTGAAGGGGGGTTTGAGGGACATAAAGAGAGGGGAAGGGGGGAGTATTGAAGCACCTAAAAAGAGGGGAAAGGGGGTGATGAGGGACCTAAAGAGGGGGGAAAGGGGGGATTTGAGGCAGCTAAAAAGGGGGTAAAAAGGGGGTCAGAGACAGGTAAAGAGAGGGAAAAAGGGGGCCTTGAGGATCATAAAGAGAGGTGAAGGAGAGAAAAAAAAACAAAAAAATAAAAAGATAAAAAAGAGAAAAAAGCAAAACAAAAATTAGTTTACCCTAGAACAAAAATAATAGAAGCACTTACAAAAAAAACAAAAAAACCAAAAAAAAAGCAAAAAAAAAGCAAAAAAAAAGCAAAAAAAAAAGCAAAAAAAAAGCAAAAAAAAAGCAAAAAAAAAGCAAAAAAAAAGCAAAAAAAAGCAAAAAAAAAGCAAAAAAAAAAAAATCATGATTAGCAAATAAAAAACCATGAAAAAAGAAAAAAAATGACCTACCTGGTGAGCTGAGTTGAGAAAATAAATGCAACCAAAATATTTGAGGGATGTTTGAGGAGAATAGGAAAAGGATATGAGTGATGAATGAAAAAAAAAATCACTGACAAAATATGCGATATAAGAAAATATGCGATTTCATGTTGAGGAAGTGAAAGAAAACCAATGAGCCATCCAAAAAAAAGATATTCACCGTAAATTCAAAAAAAAAATGAATATGCAACAAACCAAAATACAAAGCCAAGTGATTAAAGTACACAAAGAGGACAATTGGAAAGTATGAAAACATAAAAATTAAAAATTAAAAGGGTGAAGAGAAATGTTGAAGAGTAATTGGCATTATAATGGGGCGTATGCCAGTTGATTGAATGATTTGTGAATCAAGGGAGGGGAGTGCCAGTGGTGGTTCAGGATCCTCTTCTTCATAAAGATCATTCCACTCATCCTTTAAATCAGCTAGAATATTGTGGAGTATTACGCAAGTCAAGATCCAATGATTTGCAGTTTTGATCTCCAATTTTTTTTGAAATTGGATTCTGAGCTCCCGAAGACTAGAAAATTGTCCCTTTAAAATACCTATAGCATGTTCAATTCGTACTCTTGATTGTGCAAGGTGATAATTAAATTTAGTTTTGGGGTCATTTTCTGAAGTTGCACCACGGAAAGCAGGTATAATGTACTTTCCACTTGCATATGCTGAGTCTGCAAGGAGGTACTGAGATTCGTCAAAGTATGATTCAGGGGATTGAGAAATCCTCATTCTTTGGAAGACGGAAGAGTCATGACATGATCCAGGGCAGCCACTGTGAAAAGCAATAAATTTTTTATTGACATCGCATTCAAGTTGAACGGCAATAGAGTATCTAGAAAGAAGATTAAAAGTTAGATTGTGAAAGATGAGAACTTGGAGAAGATTTTGAAGAAACCTTTTTTTGCGATCAAAATAATGGTTGCCATCATGAGCAGGCTTTTGACTCAAAGGGATGGTTGTGCCATCAACAAAACCTATACAGCCAGGGAAACCTTCAGCTTGCATTACTTGAGAGGATTCAAGTCGCTGTTCTGGAGTTGGCCAAGCAAGAGTTTGAGACTTGAGGGAAAGGATAGCAATCATACAGCGCTTGGTGTATAATATCACGGTACCATATCCTATGTTAAAGAGATTATCCAAACGTCTTACGGCAGCACCATTTCCATTTGAGCCAAAGCGACATAGAGCAACAGCAAGTTGGATGGCAGGATTACGCTGTTTGTTATGAGAATTGTTATGGAAGATAGGATGATCGGAGATGAGTTGATAAAGTTTGAAGAAAGAATTGGGAGAAGTTCTAAAAAGTTGTGTGAAGTTTAAATGAGGAATGTTGAGAATGGAGGCCAGATCATATCGGGGATCATGATAAAGATTTGGCCCCCTGGTGATGATGTAACGCTTTTTGGAAAGGAAACACATATAAGCTAAAGCATCTTCCAAATCAGAGTCAGATTTATAGTAAAGAACTAAAAGAAAAGTGATAGCATTCATTGTTGAGTGAAGTAGATTCCTAGTAGAGAGGTGTTTCATTGTTGCTGGTGGAAGGGTTATGTGATGAGGGAAGTGGGAATTCACCGCCAAATGTGCAGTTGGGGTGTGTAGATAGCAAAAAAACTTAAGTGTTCGCCACCAAAATTAAGTAGCATAGAGTGAGGAAATACTTAAGGATGGCATCAGCAATTATAAGTCATGTGACTTTCTTATAAATCCATCATGGATGAGATGAGTTTGGGATCAGGAATTAGGAATGGAAATTGGGGTATAAGAGGCGGGATAATGCATTATCGTGGATTCCTTATCCACTAGCCCTGGGGCTAGTGGATAAGAATCTTCCACAATTAATAATGTCTGATCCCGGGAAAAAAAATTCCTGATCCCTAATTGCGGATCCCAGAACATTGATACCCCCTATTATTTTCCGAAATTAATTTAATTGCGGATCCCTGAACATTGATACTCCCTATTATTGGATGCTTGAGCAATCTCCTCATATAGCTTTTGTTAGTTTGACTTGATGGGTTACTCATTTGGAAATCCAAAACTTTTCAAAAAGTTATATTTAAAAAAAAACATATCTAATCAAAATTATATTGTTACCATCGAAAGCCACAAGATCGTATGAGTGAAGGAGTATTAGTTCATGTATAAGTAGTGATAGCAAATCCTGCACGATTTTCGCACTAAAAGTGTTGGGTATCTCTGCCAAAAAAATTGTTTTTGCACAAACCATTTCCAATATAGCTGTACGCAAGATTGTTCTCCATGGCGCATGACAATCGTACAGCCAAATTCGAAACGGTTGGTGCAGTTTTTCAAAAAGAATCAAAGCATTTAGACAGAATGCTTGATATTTGACAGAGAAAGTGGCAAATTTTTGGTGAAGGGAGGCTAAGTTTGCTGTCAAATTTCAATTGGGCTGACCAAAAGTTTTGAGTTTTTTAGTAAAACTGCACCAACCGTTTCGAAAATAATATCGTTTGTGGTTTTTCACTTCTTGCATACAGAATATTGTCACAAATTGGTGCTGCTTATTGTTGAAATCTATTGAATATTATCCAACAAAATAGCACCTGCCACAGTTGCAATAACTTTCTCATAGCTATAGAAAATTACTTATGTGCACAAACCTACTTGAATACTGTCACCATACCTATTAACGTACTGAACAAAAAATTTCCATCTCAACTCTGCACCCTCACAACCTTTGATTACTCACTCAGACCATTAAAATTCACGGTTTAAAATGCTACTCAACATCATTGATGAGTTGATAGACATGGAAATGGAAGATATCATGTTTTTTTTACTCCTCGACTCATATTCTCAGACTCGTTCATCTGAAAAAAGAGAGGTTATTATTAAAAATCATGCGAAAGGCCACCGTCGCCTTATGAAGGATTACTTTGTTTTAAATTCCAAATACAACAACCGTATGTTTGAGCAACATTTCCGACTTAGCAAAGACTTATTTTCTAAAATATGTGAAGACCTGCAGAGACACAATCAGTTTTGGATATGGAAAGCTGTGAATGAACCTTTTTTTTTTTAATTCGTTAAACTGAAATTAACATTATCTTGTTGTTAGGATTGTTGTAAACAAGCTGGGTTGTCACCATACCAGAAGATTACAGCAGTTCTGCGTCAGCTAGCATATGGAATTAGTGCTGTCAGCAACGATAAATATGTTTCTATAGGAGAAACCACAGCACTCCGGTCTCTCAAAATCTTTGCTAAAGACATTATTTCATTATACAAGGCTGAATATTTACGAAAACCGAATTTAGAAGAACAAAAAATAATTATAAGTGAGTATGAAGAGCGCGGATTTCCAGGCTGCTTGGGTTCGATTGATGGAATACTTTGGGCTAGGAAAAAATGCCCAACAGGTGGGAATGGCCAAAGTCAAGGCAAGGAAAAATCTCCTACTATGGTCCTTGAAGCTGTAGCGAGCAAAAGTTTACGAATCTGGCATTGTATCATTGGTTTTCCAACCGGATGGACTGATTCTAATGTCGTCGAACATGGCGATTTATCTGGTGATTTTCTTATTGGATGTGAAGATCAGGGAGTTTATAAAATCAACAACAACTCCTACACGTGTGCTTATTACCTTGCTGGTGGAATCTACCCTCCTAGCTCAACTCTGGTCAAATCTATCTCACATCCTCAAGATGATCCTAGTCAACATTATTCAAAACTTCAAATAGCAGCACGAAAAGATATAGAGCGTACATTTGGAGTATTACAGAGCCGATGGGGGATAATAAAAAAACCTTGTCGATTGAAGCAAATGAATGAAGCAATGGATTTAATGACTTGTTGTGTAATATTACATAACATGATTATTGAAGCTCACTCTCCAGATGATCCGTACATATACGATGAATCCTTGTCTGCTGAAACAATTTCCAACCGCCCTGATCCTCTCCCAACTCACAATATCAGCTCTTACATTCAAAGCAATCAGGATCTTCACCAGTCTTCCGCTCACTTCAAATTGCAAGAAGATCTCAAGGTTCATAACTGGCTCGCCAAGGGATCAGCTGTGGAGGATAATAACTAATTTATGTCTTGAGTTGATTATTTCTGACTGCGGTTTTGAGACATAACTCTACACAGGACATACTGTGACCTTCTACTAATCTTTAACAACTGCTTGCCTACTTCATAACAATCAATTTATTTCATGTACCTCACTCAGCTTATGCTTTAATCATTTTGAAGGAATTCCAAATATTGGTTATAAGCAAAGCAAAGATGTCAGTCTTTATGAGTAGAGTCTGAAAAGTGAGTATCATAAGTTCAGATTAAGAAAATTTAGAATCTAATTACGATAAAAAAAAAGAAAAATGTGATTTTTGAAAGTAAACAAGCCTAAGAAAGACTAAAGTTGAGTAAATGAAATTTTTAATCTATGAAGTATTAGAACCAATGTGTTTATCCCACTAGTGTCTCAAATCTCTTACAAATCTTTAACATCTGGACCGTCATTTTTAGTTAAGTTAGCAGGTGCCAGGTATTTTTTTCTTGTGAGTTAGTTTCTAGCCATTTTCAACTTTTTCTAGGATAATTTGTTATCATCTTGAGATATTAAATTATCTTCAACAAGAGCAGACAGACGGATATTGTTAAGAAATATATGTGAGTGAAGTGTAATGCTTTTGTCCAGTTGAGCCTGGAGAATCAGATGATTGTGGTCTTGTCATAACACTCGGAGTGGCACTGTTGCCATTCGTCCTATCAGAAGAGGATGGTCCAAGGAAATTTGATATAAGCCTTTTTATATTCTAATTGTCTTTTGGGAAGACGCTTGAGTCTTTACCAAGCTGATAATTTTTTGCTTGTGATTGAAGGTGAGAGTTGCTTACATCCAACCTGCAGGGGAAATTCCACTGGGAAGGTTCCTTTGAATTGTATGATAAAGTGCACTGAAGTTGAGAGTTACATCGTTATGGGCTCCTCACCTGGAGATGAAGGAAGACATAGTCTTTATAAGTTTTTATTCTAGAGCAATCTTTAAGAATTCTTCCACTTTCATCTTATGAGGTCGAAATCTATTCGCTATCTTTTTATTATGATCTTATGTAATGTTGGTGATGTATCAGGGTGAGCTGAGATGTTTGATATCTTCATATAGTTGTCGAACATAGATGCAAAAAAGGATGTAGGAGACGTGAGGAGTGACCAGATGGGTGTTTCGAGGGGTAGAACTGATTTGTGTACTGAGATTGTTTAGACCATGATAACATGAAACATTTGAGCTTCCAGCCAACGTGGCAGGGGTGCTCATTTGACTCCTGGGAGGCTTGCAATCTCCACATTTCTGTCTTCGAACGACCATGTGGATCCTCGTTCTCGTTCTCCATCTTCCGCTATTCTCCACTCTTTCATCACATTCCCCACAAGATCTTTTGGCTTATCCCAAATATGCTGTTCGTCTCACTGACTGGGATCTCGCCCTCGATAATTCAACAGCTACCACCCTTCTGGCTAACAAGTCACCGGCTTCGGCCAAATATTCTCCAGATTCTCAGCTCGTCTTTCAATCATCAGCCCAATCCTTTTCTTCAATGCCTCGTTCAGATTATAGAACTCGTATCATGAGGGCCTCTTCTGGACAAGCCTTTCTTTGTTCCGTGCCCCCTCTCCCTCAAAAAATATTCCCCAAAACTACACCACCTACTTCCCAAACTCAACCCAAAATCGCTGTTGATCAAAAGCAACTAGAGCAAGAGAGGGAGAAAAGACGGGCAGCGGGCCTTAAACATGGCTTGGATCTTTTGGAGCCTATGAAGAACTCCTGCATTTACACTCGTCTGGGCTGGTTTACTTACTCATTTTGCTAGTAAATGATTTGGCTTCTCATCTCAACTATCTTTGATATGGCTACTAACAATCATATCTTATTTTCGTCTCTTGGATGAATAGTGGTAGGGGGGAAATCAGGCAATTCCACGCTGTTACCATTCCTGGCCACAACCATCCACACGAGGATCCAGCTCAAGATGTTTATACCCTTGGTTTCCACGTTTCTCATCCTCTGAATCCACACAACCAAGCCAGGTTGGATGGATCACCTCCATCCCCTGCGGCTATTGCTGCTCAGGGCGAGCTGGCCTCATTCGGTCGAGGTTTGGATGGTTCTAATACAAATTTTCTGGGTCTTTCTGATATCCTCCGTGAAGAATCTGTTGGCGGCTTGCAGCCAACCTATTTGTCAGGTTCTGACGATCAAGATGTAAATCAAGATTTTGAATTTGAGCAAAAACGTTATTTAACACAAAAATGGGAAGGTGGCACTATCTGTGACATGACTGGGCAGCCCCGATCTGTTGAGGTTCAGTATCACTGCTCTACTACAGGAATCGATCACATAGCATTGTTACGTGAAGTTTCTATATGCGAATACATCATTGTTATTCATACTCCTCGGTTGTGTTCTGAGCCACTTTTCCTTGACGGCGGTGGTCATGGAAGGTTGGGGCAGGGAGATCACCCTGAAGAGATTGTATGTCAACCAATTGTAGACGATTCTGAGCTTGCAACCTGGCGACAAGCTCAATTAGAAGCTAAACGACGAGAAACCCTCTCTCTTGATGCTGCTCGCAAGGCGGAAGAATCTGCTGCTCAAAAAACTGAATTTTCTGCAGGATCTGACGCCGATGCCTCACAAATTCAAATATCATCTAGTGACCCTGACCAAACCCAGAATATCGTTGCCGATGTAGCAGACTCAACAACTGAAAACTCCCCAAGTGATCGTCAAGGTGAAGAAAATGAAGAGTCTTCTTCATCTTCAGATTCTAGTGAAGGATCGGAGCAGCAGGATGAGGACACGCCAGTGAACGAAACAAAAGACAAGGAAAAATCGCAACCTGTAGAACATCTTACTGTTTATATTGATGCAGACACTGGTAAAGTCTTCATGCATGACCCGAAGTCAAAATCTAAGTTGAAATCTATGTCTGGTAAGCATGGCAAAGAAGGCGGACAAGTTCTATCAAAAGATAAAGGTTCACAAACTGCAGGTGGTACTGAGAAAAAGACTGAATCGGCCGACGCTGATGGTCCTACGATGGAAACAATGGAAAATCTAGCTGCATTGCTTAAGGAGTCATTAAGGGAGGCTATTCGTGATATGCGAGCAGCGGAACGTGGAGGCCAACGATTTCGGGGAGTAGGTCGTCAAGGAGCTGCAGGAAACAATGGAGTCAGTTTAGCTGAATTAGTCGAAGCATTAAGTTCGGAAGTTAAGCAATCAAATGAAGGTAAAAAGAAAAAGGAAGGAGGTAAAAAGGTACAAAAACCTGTCAGTCATCACGTTGAACCAACTCAACAAGCTCAAGCTCAAGCCCATACCCCATCAAACTCTGGATATAAATCGTCTCAGCATAATAACCTTCTTAAAATGTATGAGAAAAAGTTTGCTGTTGAACAGCAAAAAGAAGAGAAAAATGATTAGAACAAATAATGAAAAAGTGTCATCTGATTTTAAATAATTATATATATATATATTCGCCTGTGTGTGAGTGGTAAGGGGAGGGGAGGGAGGAGGAGGAGGAGGAGGAGGAGGAGGAGGAGGGGGAGGAAGAAGATGAAGATGAAGAAGATGGATTGTGTAGATAGTGTCTGGAAATTGAATTGTAAAGATAGCAAAACTTTTTTTTTCTTGTTCTTTTGACGGTTGGTTTGGTTCCGATTTTTAGATATACATTATATACATATATATATATATATATATATATCATTCATAAATGTAGGCAGAGATTTTGTATCATTGATTATATTTTATATCTCATATATGTATATATATATATATATATATATGTATATATACATTTCTTATCATTTTCATTTTTTTAGAGAGAAAAATGCCTACAAAAAACAAAAACAAAAGGATACTATGAAAGTATATTATGATGATAATGATAATAACCAACCTACGTACCTACCATGATAATAATAATAATAATAGTAGTAATGATAATAGGGGGTATCAATGTTAGTGGATCTGCAATTAAATTAATTGCAGATAAAAATCCTTATATGCCAATTATCCTCTGCAATTAGTTTTGAAAACAATTGGGTTATTACACATTTTAAGTGTCAAAGTTCACCTCTTATCTGACATTTTTATCCTCAATTTTTCATAACCACATCTTGGACAACTTTTGGGATGTGCCAGCCTCCCTACCTTGCTGCGCACTCCCATCCTGTCTATTCATTTCCATTCAAAACCCCTCCCCATCTTATCTGTTTTTTTCTTCTCCTTTTCATCTTCAAATATCTCAACATGCCCCGTCATCATAGATCTTGTCAATGAGGCCTGATGGTCTAGAAGATTTATCAGAGGTCCAACAGTGGTGATAGGTGGTTTTTTAGGATTTCAAAGTCAAGGGTACGTATTTTTTATCTTTTATTTGTTTTACTCAATTGGAAGAGGTATGAAATTATAAATATTATTATAATTAATGATTTAGAATTACATGTTTGTAAATACTAAAAGCAATAAGTAATAGTAATAATTATTTTAATTGTAGTAACATTTTAATAAAGTAAGTCAGTAATGGAATGATCAAAACAACCAGAAAAGGGAGGCCTTATATAGGCAAAAGAGAGACAATGCATGGAGGAATATTATCTTATATACAGGAGTATGAGAGAAGAAGAAGAATATTCCAGAAAAACATTTTCAAATAATAAGGTTGTTCTAGAAAGAAAGTGTTAAAATAATGTATTTACTGTATACGTCAGAAATAAATTGGTTTATTTAAAAATTACTGTAAGTGTCATTTTCTAATAGGTAATTTGAATTTCTTATATATAATTATTTAAATTTTAATATTAATATTTATTTCTCTCAACCTGTCATTGAGCACGGTGTTAGGAAATAAAATATAAGGGAAAAATATTATTAATTTTAATTATTCACTAATTTTACTTTTTTTGTAATTAGTTAATTTATAACAAGTAAATTTAAAGTAAATAAAATAAAACTAATAATAAATAGAAAATAAAAAAGGTGTGTCTTCATCCTAGGAAATAATTAATTATTTTACTGGGTGAGTCTAGCAGCCTGGCTGACACTACCTCACTCTAAAAAAATAATAATAATAATGCTATGATTTTTTCTTTTTATATTTCTTCAGTAGAGTAGGAAGATCAGATATTTCCTTTCCAGGTATCCAAGAATCATATTCAGAAGATTTATTCTTGAATCTCAATAAGTATTCTGTACCTTTTTCAGCAGTAACTATTCTATTGTTTAGAATCTTATCAATTTCTGCTGTCTCTGTGATCTCATTAGGGGTCTTCTTTGGTCTACCCCTCCTTTTGGGAAATAAATCACTATTGGGTGTGTAAGGTTTCAAAAGAGATATTGGAAAGACAGGATGTTTTCTGTCATATGGAGAATACAGGATAACTTCAACTACATTATCACCAACCATTCTTCTGACAACAAATGGAACTACAAATGGGTCTTTTAATTTGTTATTACCTTTTAAATTGAAGTGGACTGTAGAAATCAGGACTTCATCACCCTTTTTAAAAGTGTATTCTTTATGGGATTTGTCCCATCTTTTCTTCTCATATTCAAAGGATTTTTCAATATATTTTTGAGCATGACTTCTGCAAAGTTGTTGCATTTGAATAAAAGATTTTAAACCAGGGTGTAAATCTAATTTAGGTATTTTGCTATTGAGAATTTGGGCTGGAGTATTTGGAACATATCCAAACCAGAGGTCAAAAGGCTTTCTTTGAGTAACAGAATGAACAGTGCTATTAGGGGGTGTCAGTTCTGGAAAATCTGCACTTAAATTTGACCAAATCTGCACTTATTTAAGTGCAGATTTCCAAAACACACTAGCCCCAATACTGGTGGATTTCAAAATGAAATAAGTCACTTATTTCACTCAAATCCGCACTTTCTCAACCAAAAGTGCTGATTTCACAATCAAGTCCCACTTCACTGATTTGTCAGCATTATCCCAATCATACACAGCACTCCGCAGAATAACACTTCATAATTTAAAACATTGTACATCATTTACATTTTCATATCATATCATATAAGAGTCATGCCTTCCTCACTTTCAAATCATGATAAATTACATAAAGCAATGACTTTCATGGCTCTTGAACTTCTCTTGGACTCTGATTGTGATTCTGATTCTGATCTAGAAGAAGATTTTGTCTTTTTATCAAAAATGGCCACAAAAAATTACCTTCTTCCAAGAAATCCTCAAGTACTTCATACCCCCAAGTGCACCATCCAAACACTTCTTAACCTATCTACACCCAGTTTTAGGCAGTTGTTCAGGACTTCTCCAGAATTTTTCCTAGAATTTCTTGAGCTTATTCAGGATCATCCCATATTTCACAATAATTTTCAAAAAGAACAACAACATCCTTCAATTCAATTGGCCATCACACTATGTCATTTGGGTTCCAATGGTAACAGAGCCGCTTTGAAACGTTTAGAAAATGTCTTTGATTTAGGGTATGGTTCAGTTAAAACTTATACCAAAAGATGCATCACTGCCATCAACTCCTTGGGATCTCAACTTCTCACCTGGACAACAAAAGAAGAGCGACTTGAATCATCTCAGGTTCTGAAAGCAGAGGGCTTCCCAGGATGTATAGGTTTTGTTGATGGTACTACTATTCCTTTGAGCCAGAAACCTGCTCAAGGTGGAAACAATTACTTTGACCATAAAAAGAGGTAGATTTTTTTAACTCCTTTCATTCTCTTTTAAACTAACAAAAACAACTGTATCTTCTTTATAGATATTCAATTTCAGTTCAGCTTATATGTGACGTTAACAAAAAATTTATATCATTCTTTTCTGGCTATCCTGGCTCATTTCATGACTCCTACCTCTTCCAAAGAATGCAAATTTCAAATGAGCCTAAAAAATTCTTTGATGAAGATCAGTATCTTCTTGCATATTCTGCTTATGCAAATGGAAAGTATGTACTTCCTGCTTTTTGGGGAGCAGCTTCAGAAGACAGTCAAAATGCCAAGTTCAACAATCATTTGGAAAAGTCAAGAGTCTGTATTGAACATTCTATTGGAATCTTGAAAGGCCGTTTTCTAGTTTAAGGGAATTAAGAAGTCCTCTTAGAAATAAATCCGAAATGGAGGCAGTGATCAACTGGATTCTGTGTTGCACTATACTTCATAACCCACTTGCTGAACTCAAAGATCAATGGTTAGAGCTGTATGAAGATGAACAAGTTGATTCACCTCCAACTATATCCAACACTTCTATTTCTCAATCAACTAGTATAAGGGCAAAAATTCTTCCAATAACACTCCAACATTTTTCAACACAATTTTAATTTTTTTTCATACTCTTCAAATGATCAATTTGCATGTTTTATTCACTGAGAATGGTAATTTTTTTGCATATTTATTTTGTTTTTTAATTTGCTGTTAAAGTCTTATTTTTTTATCTCTCTGTGTTTTCTTTCATCAACTCAACATGAAATTGCATATTTTCTGAAAACACATATTTTTTCAGTCGCTCTCTTTTTTTTCTTCACTCATATCCATTTCCTCCTCTCTTCTTACATCACTCAAACAATTTCAATTCTATTTCTTTTTTCTCAACTCATCTCTCCAGGTAAGTCATTTTTTCTTTTTTACTTAATTTTTTGCTAATTATTTTTTTTTGGTTTTTCTTTTGTAAGTGATTTTTTTAAATTTATAGGTAAAATTAACCTTTTTTTCTCTCTCCCTTCCCTCTTTTCTCTCATTCATCCTATTCTTTATCCCCCCTTGGCCTGGGCTTTTTCCCACCTTTACCCTCTCCTTGGAATGGATATATCCCCCTTTTCCCCCCTTTGGCTGCCTTATTCCCCCCTCCTTGACTCACTCTAACTTCCCTTTTCTCCCTCTTTGGTTTCATCTCTCCCTTTATCCCCCTTTTTGGTGTCCTCATTTCCTCCCCTCATTCATTCCTCTCCAACCCCCCTCCAAATCCCCCAAATCCCCCCTCCAAATAAACCCCAATCCCCCCCTCCAATCTCCCCTCCTATCCCCCCCTCCAATCTCCCCTCCTTTCCCCCTCAGAACCCCCCCAAACCCCCCCTTCAATCCCCCCTCCTACCCCCCTCAAAATCCCCCCAATCCCTCCCTCAAAACCCCCCTACCCCCCTCTCCCTTCCACCACTTCCCACCTGTTCCCCCTCTCCCCTTCACTGCTCCCCCCCCTCTCCCCCCTTTCCTTCCCTCCTCCCCCCTTTAATCCCTAAAATAATCGCTAAGCAATTGGTTTAGGGATAAAAGGGGGGTGGAGGTGAGGTGAGAGGGGAGGGGGGAAGGGGGGGAAAGTGATAAGGGGGTAGTGGGAGAGGGGAGAAAGCAGTGGAGGGGATCAGGGAATGAGGGGGGGGAGGGGTAAGTAGGCCTAAAGGGGGGTATAAGGGGCTTAAAGAGGGGAAAAAAACACCTAAAGAGTATAAAAGGGGGGAAAAGGTGGGGAAAGGTGAGGAAGAGAATAAGGGGGGAAAGGGGGGATTGAGGCTGTCAAGAAGGGGGAAAAGGAGAGAAAAAGAGCAGGACAAGAGAGAAAAGAGGGAGAGAAAAAACAAAAATAAATTAGTCTAACCTTGAAAAAAAATATGTGAAGCACTTACAAAAAAAAAAAAAAAAAACAAAAAAACAAAAAAAAAAACAAAAAAAAGCAAAAAAAAAATCATGATTAGCAAATCAAAAATAAAAAAAAATGAAAAGAATGACTTACCTGGTGAGATGAGTTAAAAAAAATGCAACCAAAATATTTGAGGGATTTTTGAGGAGAGGAGGAGAAGGATATGAGTGAAGAATGAAAAAAAGAAACACAGAAAAAATATGTGATTTCAGAAAATATGCAATTTCATGTTAAGCTGGTGAAATAAAACCAATGAGCCATCCAAAAAAGAGATATTCACTGTAAATTCAAAAAAAAAAGAATATGCAAAAAAAAAAATACCAAGCCAAGTGAATAAAGTATACAAAGTGGACATTTGGAGAGTATAAAAACAAAAAATTAAAAGGGTTGTTTGTCAAAATGGTGGAGGGTAATTGGAATAATGACAGAAGATATGCCGGTTGAATGAATGTTTTGTGATTCAAGGGAGGGGAGAGCTGGTGCTGGTTCAGAATCCTCTTCTTCATAAAGATCATTCCACTCATCCTTTAAATCAGCTAGGATATTGTGAAGTATAACACAAGTCATTATCCAATGATTTGGAGTTTTTATTTCCATTTTTTTTTTGAAATTGGATTCTGAGCTCCCAGAGACTAGAAAATCTTCCCTTTAAAATCCCAATATTATGTTCAATCCGTACTCTTGATTGGGAAAGTTGATAATTAAAGGTGGTTTTGGGGCCATTTTCTAAGGTTGCACCACAGAAAGAAGGTATAATGTACTTTCCACTTGCATATTCTGAGTCTGCAAGGATGTACTGAGATTTGTCAAAGTATGAGTCAGGACTTTGTGACATCCTCATTCTTTGGAAGACAGAAGAGTCATGACATGAGCCAGAGAAGCCACTATGAAAAGCAATAAACTTTTTGTGTAAATTACAGACAAGTTGAATAGTAATAGAGTATCTACAAAGAAGATTAAAAGTTAGATTATGAAAGATGTGAAATTGGAGAACATTTTGAAGAAACCTTTTTTTGCAATCAAAATAATGGTTTCCATCATGAGTAGGCTTGTGACTCAAAGGTATGGTTGTTCCATCAACAAATCCTACACATCCAGGGAAACCTTCAGCTTGCATTACTTGAGAGGATTCAAGTTGCTGTTGTGGATTTGGCTAAGTAAGTGTTTGAGACTTGAGAGAAAGGATAGTAATCATGCAGCACTTGGTGTATAGTATGACAGTACCATATCCTATGGTAAACAGATTATCTAAACGTCTTACAGCAACACCATTTCCATTTTAACCAAAGCAACATAGTGCAACAGCAAGTTGAAAGGCAGGTTCAAGATTTTTGTTATGGGAATTAATATGGAAGATAGGATGATTAGAGATGAGTTGAGAAAGTTTGAAAAAAGAATCAGGAGAAGTTTGAAATAGCTGAGTGAAGTTTATTTTAGGAATGTTGAGAATGGAGCAAAGATCATATCTGGGATCATGATAAAGATTTGGCCCCCTTGGGATGATGTAACACTTTTTGGAAAGAAAAGATATGTAAGCTAAAGTGTCTCCCAAACCAGAGTCAGAATCAGAGTCAGCGGCTAAAACTAAAGTGATAGCATTCATAGCTGTGTGAAGTTGCTTCCTAGTAGAGAGGTGCTTCATTATTGTTAGTAGAAAAGGTTTTTGGTTGGAGGTTTAGGTGATGAGTGGGAAGTGGGAATTCACCACCAATTGAGCAGGTGGGGTGTGTAGATAGAAAAAAATGTTATGTGTTTGCCACCAAAATTAAGTATCATAGAGTGAAGAGACACATAATGATGAGAAAAAATTTTATGTGTTTGCCACCATATTTAGTATCATAGAATGATGAAGGACTTAAGGATGGCATCAGCAATTATAAGTCATGTGACTTTCTTAAAAATCAATCATGGATGTGATGAGTTTGGGATCAGGAATTAGGAACAGAAATTGGGGTATAAGAGGTGGGATAATACATTATTGTAAATTCCTTATCCACTAGCCCCAGTGCTAGTGGATAAGAATGAACATTTATACCCCCTAATAATAATAATAGGGGGTATCAATGTTCAGGGATCAGAAATTATTAATTGCGGAAGGTTCTTTTCCACTAGTCCTGGGGCTAGTGGATAAGGAATCCCCAATTATGCATTATTAAGCCTCTTTTACCCCAATTTATGTTCCTAATTCCTTATCCCAAACTCATCACATCCATTTTTGGTATGTAAGAAAATCACATGAAATATAATTGCAGATGCCATTCTTATGTGTCTCTTCACTCTATGCTACTTAATTTTGGTGGCAAACACATAAAATCTTTTTCTATCTACACACCCTACCTGCTCATATGGTGGTAAATTCCCACTTCCCACTCATCACCTAAACCTTCTACCAACAATGATGAAGCACTTCTCTACTAGGAAGAAACTTCACTCAGCTATGAATGCTATCACTTTAGTTTTAGCTGCTGAATCTGATTCTGACTCTGGCTTGGAAAACACTTTAGCTTATATGTCATTTCTTTCCAAAAAGTGTTACATCATCCCAAGGGGACCAAATCTTTATCATGATCCCAGATTTGATCTTCCCTCAATTCTTGAAATTCCTCATTTAAACTTCACAAAACTTTTTCAAACTTCTCCTGATTCTTTTTTCAAACTTTCTCAACTCATCTCTAATCATCCTATCTTCCATATTAATTCCCATAACAAAAATCTTGAACCTGCCTTTCAACTTGCTGTTGCACTATGTTGCTTTGGTTAAAATGGAAATGGTGTTGCTGTAAGACGTTTAGATAATCTGTTTACCATAGGATATGGTACTGTCATATTATACACCAAGTGCTGCATGATTACTATCCTTTCTCTCAAGTCTAAAACACTTGCTTAGCCAAATCCACAACAGCAACTTGAATCCTCTCAAGTAATGCAAGCTGAAGGTTTCACTGGATGTGTAGGATTTGTTGATGGAACAACCATACCTTTGAGTCACAAGCCTACTCATGATGGGAACCATTATTTTGATTGCAAAAAAAGGTTTCTTCAAAATGTTCTCCAATTTCACATCTTTCATAAACTAACTTTTAATCTTCTTTGTAGATACTCTATTGCTATTCAACTTTTCTGTGACATCAACAAAGAGTTTATTGCTTTTGATAGTGGCTTCCCCAGCTCATGTTATGACTCTTCTGTCTTCCAAAGAATGAGGATTTCTCAAATTCCTGAATCATACTTTGACAAATCTCAGTACATCCTTGCAGACTCAGCATATGCAAGTGGAAAGTACATTATACCTGCTTTCTGTGGTGCAAACTTAGAACATGGCCCCAAAACCACCTTTAATTATCACCTTTCCAAATCAAGAGTACAGATTGAACATGCTGTTGGGATCTTATAGAGAAGATTTTCTAGTCTCCAGGAACCCAGAATCCAATTTAAAAAAATGGAAATAAAAACTTCAAATCATTGTATAATGACTTTTGTTGTGCTCCACAATATCCTAGCTGATTTAAAGGATGCGTGGAATGATCTTTATGAAGAAGAGGATCCTGAACCAGTGCTGGCTCTCCCATCCCTTGAATCACAAAACATTCATTCAACAGGCATACACTCTTTCATTATTCCAATCACCCTTCACCATTTTGACACACAACCCTTTTAATTTTTTGATTTCATACTCTCCAAATGTCCACTTTGTATACTTTATCCACTTGGCTTGGTATTTTTGTTTGTTGCATATTCATTTTTTTTGGAATTTATGGTGAATATCTCTTTTTTGGATTGCTCATTGGTTTTCTTTCACCAGCTCAACATGACATTGCATATTTTCTAAAATTGCATAATTTTTCAATGTTTCTTTTTTTCATTCATCCCTCATATCCTTTTCCTCTTCTCCTCCAACATCCCTCAAACTATTTGGTTTCATTTATTTTCTCATCTCATCTCTTCAGGTAAGTCATTTTATTCTTTTATTCTTTTTTTAAATTTTTGATCACTAATTATAATTTTTTTTTGTTTTTTTTCTGTTTTTTATATTTTTTGTATCTAAATTTCTTTTGTAAATGTTTGTTTTTAATTTCAATGGTAAAATTTACCTTTTTTTTCTCTCCCTCTTTACTTTCTTTTTTAGCTCCATCACCCTACTCTTCATCCCTCCTTGGCATGGTTATTATCCCCCCTTTCCCCTATTTCACTTTTTTTTGGCTCCATGTCATTAAAACACATACATTTACCATTCTTTATGCATTTCACTTACTCCATATTCAATTTCCCCACAATTCCAACATCAATCTTTCTCACTCTATTTTTCCTACTTTTCAATTAAGGTAAGTTTAATCTCCTTTTTTTCATTCCTATATGATATCTAATTCCTTTTATGAAAATTTTATACTTAAATATATGTATGACTCTTATCTGGATAAAAGTGAACTTATTAAACTCCTTTTGTTCACATCTCCATTACCACTTTTTAAGTTTTTGTAAAATTTTGAAAATCAGACTTGGAATTCGAGTTAGGTTTATTCAAATCTAATATTCTTTTTACTGAAGATTCTCTTGAACGTTAACTTTCATTACCCACAAACAGATTTAAATTTGGTTCAGTGGTTGCTGAGATATTGACCATTAAAATTGTGCCTTTTTTTCACAATTCAAATTTTTATTTCATTTTTTTATGTAAAAAATTAGGTTTAAGTTTATTTAAATCACATGTCCTTTGTCTGAAGATTCTACTAAAGCATATCTTTCATTTCCCACAAACAGGTTTGAGTTAGGTTCAGTGGTTGCTGAGATTTTGACCTTTGAAGTTGAGCCTTTTTTTCAAAATTTCACTTATCTTATTTTGTGTTTTTATATTGCATAATTAGAGAATAAGGATTCTTAAACTCTTATCTGATTAATATCTAGGCTTTTATCTCCCTCTTTTTGGACTTTTCATCATCACTGTTCAAGTTTTTGTGCAAATTTGAAAATTTGCTTCCAATGTCATGGCAACCTTTGGTGGTTTTTATAACAAAATTCACATGGATAAAAATGATCTCAACTCACTCACATTTGGAATATTCTCATACATTAATCCAAAAACTGGTCTTCCTATCCCCTCACCCTCCTCATCTACAAAAGGCCATGGTCTGTACTTCCAAGACCATTGATGTATTATTGACTCTGGAACAGGAAATGGAATAATTGCCAGAAATTGGTATTTGAGTATTCACAATCACAAGATGACTAAAGCACCACCTGGTGTAGAATCCTGTGAAGAATTCACACATTTCAGATTTTCATTTCAAATCAATAGGATTGATAAGGTAAGAGAAAAAGGTGAGTTAAAACAAAAAAAAATTAGGTAGAAAGAAAAAGTATGGGGTGTAATATAGGTTATCAACTTTTATTTTTATTTCACAAATTAACATTTTACAAGTCATATATGATAATCTACTTACCTAAATTAATGAGCCATTGGCCATGTGTTGTATAATGGTAATCATGAGTAAATATGTTTTTCTCATGGGGTTTATGTATACATTTGTGTTTCATTCCATTGACTTTGGTCACAGATGATTTCCACTCACATTTTTACTTGAATTGTCATCAATTTAGGTTTTTAAATTATCTTATAAGACTTGTTTTCATGTTAATTTATGCAATGAACATAAATTTTGGAAATCTATGCCCCTACTTCAATAAAACAAAGGGGAGGGTATTGCCATTTTTTTTTTTTGTCAAAAATTTGTTTTCTGACTTAGAAAAAAAATAGTGATCCCCACCCCTTGTTATGGTAAAACACAGGGGAGGGTATTGCCATTTTTTTTTTCATAATTTTTTTTCTGACTTAGAAAAAAAATGGTGATTCCCACCCCTGTTATAGTAAATAGCAGGGGAGGGTATTGTCAAAAAAAAATAAGGGACACTCTAAAGTTCAGGAGGGGGGATTGCTAGCAGTTCACCCCTAGATTTACGCTGGTGAATCTTTCAAATCTCAGTGAGGATTGTGTGCCAAGGATTGATTATTAGCTTTAATTCATTCTATCAAGAAAAATTTGTAAACAAAATAATAAAAACTAGTTATCAATCATTTTCATTAAGCATTCAATTTCCTCAATAGATTTATTAGCTTTAACAAAATCTCTCAATAAATCTTTCTTTTTTGAACCTTCTTCAAGTTGATACTTGAGTTTCATTTGATTCAATTGGATATTGTACTCAAGATACTTCTCCCCTTTCTTTATCTTGAATTTCTTCTCTTGCAAGTCATGTGCCCTCTCATCCCTCTTAAAGAAAGCTCTAATTTCTTCTCCTCCAAGTCTTGTACCCTCCCATTCCTCTGTAAAGAAAGCTCAAATTTCTTCTCCTCCAAGTCATGTGCCCTATCATCCCTTTGTAAAGAGAGCTCATATTATTTTATTTGAAATTCAAGAGTATCTCTTGCAACTTCAACTTTACCTAGGGTGAAAAGGAATATTAACAAAAGAAAAGAAAATCTCACTTAATTGTTAAGAAGTATGCTATCACTTGCCAGATTCACATTTCTCTAGAAAATCATCAATGGAAGGAAAAGGGGTTTGGCAAAAACTATCTCTGTTTTGCTTTCTATGACTGTTGAAATTCAAATTAGTTGATGGTTTTTGATTTTTTTGGAGGTAACATTTTCCTCTTCATCATTGATGCTAGCTTCAGACTCACTTGCTTGAGGATCCTGGGTTTGTTCATTAGCCTTTTTAGAAATAAAAAAAACAACTAGAGAAGAAATAAAAACTTACTGGAGTGGGATCATGTAGGTTTATATCACCATAAAGATCTATTGGAAAGCTATCTAGATTGGTTGAATTTAGAACAGGGGAGGCTTGAGTGGAGGAAGAGGATGGGAAAAGATTTCTTTTGACATCATGTTTAGAGATAGCATCTTCACCATCCAACATGTTGGCAGGATTAACATCAGCTTGCTCTCCAATAATAGCATCCATCTCTTTAAAGTATGGACATAGAGATTCAAGCTTATCATCTATGGATTTTATGCCCTTACTGATATCAATGTCAGGAATACCAAAACCAGTAGAAAATGAAAGAGTTTTTGCCTTCTTGTATTTGGCTTGGTATTGCTTGAAACGTTCAGACATCTGTTTAGGCAAAAGATCAATCCTTCCCTTTGTCTTATTTTGTAATTCATTGGCCATTAGAAGATAGCCATTGACTTTTGATGCAGGGGGCCATCCTAATTTAGTTGCATTCTCAGTACCAAAACAAGAATCATAATTAGTTTTTATTTTTAGCCAGTTGATGAGTATGAGATGATCATCTTCATTTAATTGAATGGTCTTTGATTTCTCAGCTGAGCAAGGGAAAGAGGGAGTAATGGGATTTGAAGAAAAACTGGGTAAAGGCTGTCTTTGAGAAGATCTATGATGATGGGGCATGTTGAGATATTTGAAGATGAAAAGGAAAAGAAAAAAACAGATGAGATGGGGAGGGGTTTTGAACAGAAATGATTAGACAGGATGGGAGTGCCAAGCAAGGTAGGGAGGCTGGCACATTTAGAAAGTTGTCCAAGATGTGGTTATGAAAAATTGAGGATAAAAATGTCAGATAGAGGTGAACATTGACATGTAAAAGGTCTAATAACCCAATTATTAGCAAAAATTAATGTGGAAGATAATTGGGGTATAATGATTTTTATCTGCAATTAATTTAATTGTTGATTGGTCAACATTGATACCTCTAATATCTTCAGTTAACTTCTTGGGATAATAATTATTTTTTTTTGTTGACTTTAGTTTTAAAGTACTTGATGTTTTATATGTGGTCAATTAAACTATCCAAGTATATTTTCTTTTTCAAATATCTTTTATTTTTATTTTGAATGTCATTAGTTTTTGATGATTGTAATGGTATAGACATTGAAAATGATGATAAAGAAGATAACAAAGATAAAGATGATGATAGAGGAGTAAGGGTTGATTCAGAAGAAGTAGACATTTTCTTTTCTGGAAAACAAAAAAATATTTTACAGGTCAAAAAATACACAAAAAAAAATTATTTAAAACTTAAAAAAAAGATGCACATAATTTAAAATAAATGGCCTTTGAAATTTGCCTTGTAATTTTTTTTTTTTTTTTTTTTAAAAAAAATAATTGTCACTTCAATAAAACACAAGGAGATTTTTTTTTTCTTTCTAAATTACAGGGAAAAAATAAAAAATTAATCGATGATATGACAATCAATCAATTCACATGAAAATTAATGATAAAATAAAAAAATATTCAAAAAAAAATAATATTGTATAAGTCAGCCAGACATCTATCACTAGCTAGCCAGCTGGTTTTTTTTTGCTTATTTTCTTGGGGGAGTAGGTATAGATGCCATAAGCCTGGATACTTTTATATACATGTGTGAGAAAGTGGAGAAGGAAGGCAAAGAGTACAGACAAAGAAGATTTGTAAAAAACCATACCAAAGATTCATAACTTGAATGAAGTAATAAATTCATGGCAACATAAAAGGGGTTAAGGTATTTAAAATTTCAACAAGACATGTCCATAATCACTAACTTATAACTTGTAAATAAATCACAAAAGTAAATATATGATCATCAAACTTTGAATACGAATCGTTACAACCCAACTACTAATGATTTTGAAAAAAATGCAGTCAATCAATGTACGTACATACATACATATATCTGTACAAACTATCATTATAATACTTAATACATTACCCAAGATCAAAAATAAAAAACCCGTCCAAAAACTTTTTTTTTCCCAAGCCAACCAAGAAAAAAAACACTAGCCACATAAAAAACTGTCAACTATAACACACACATAGATATATGTTTATGGTAAGTAGTAAATCCTTTCTCATTGATAAAAAATGAATATATAGTAACATAAACATATTTTTATAATTGAAACATTAGGTACCACTACTGAATTGTTGATGACTGGCGGTATTTAATTCAGAGGATTGAGCTACAGCTGCATTAAGACTTTCTAGAGCTTTATGTAACTTGGCTACATATTGAACTTCAACATCAAAATTGAATATGCAAAAAATCAAAAGAATTATGAAGAAAAATCTTGTTCAGAAAAAAGTATCTTTTACCGCCCCCCCCCTTTCAAAATCAAAATTCAACTTACAAAGTTCTCGTCTAACGGTATTAAAGTCCATTTCATATTCCTCCATTTCACGATCATGTTCCTCGGCAATAGTTTTAAGTTGAGCTTCAAGTGTACTTGCCAAGCTTTTTTTCTCTTCCATTGTTTTTTCAAGCTCTTTTCGTTCCTCCATTGCTATCTTTTCCACTTCTTGTAATTTACTAATTCTTTCTTTTGTTGCATTTCGTTTGGCTTGGGCATTTGAATTGAGTCGGTCAAGTTGCTCAATAAATGAGGAAATCCGTCTTTTGGCATGCTACCATATATTCGTTTAGAGATATAAGATATCAATTGTAAGGATTGGTTGTTAAATGTGATAAGAGAGCAAAATAAATTAATCACTAACGCTTAATTCCGTTTCAGTTTCTTCTAATTCATGCTGCCCAGTTTCAAACTCTTCTCTCAATTCCCGTAATCTTTCTTCCACTTCGCGTTCTCTAGCGATCTCCAATTCCCATTCATCTAAAAGTTTGATACAACTAGTTAGATCAGTCTCGTATCGACTCATGACACGTATTTTGGATTCTAAGGTGTGTGTTTTTTGTTCGAGTACACGGATGTTTTCACGTTCAGACGCTAGAGTTTTATTGAGATCAGCGATAGCAGCTCTTATTTTTTCGGGCGAATGAACTATTCTGGCAGTCAATCGAGTGATTTCGACTTCTGTTCGATGTATATCTGCAGTTAATGTTGACTATGGAAAAAATGCATTGAGAGGAGAGAGATGATTGGTTGAGCTTGATATCTAAGACTAGCAACTTCTTTTAGGCAACGAGAGGAAAGATCATAAATACCAATTTTTCAGCATAGCTTGCACGTTCACGTTGCAATTCGGTACGTTTGCGACTCAAGGGAGAGTCAAGTTCTTTGAGTTTTAATATTTTGCCTTTGATTTGTTCATTAAGAGCCAACAATTCTTCAGCTTCCTTTGATTCTTCTTCCTGTTGTTTTCTGAAGAGAAGAATTGCTCATGTTAAGGTAAAGTTTGTGAAGGGAAGAAAAAAGGAGAAGAAAAAAAAAAAAGAGAGAAAAGGAGAAAAGGGGGGTGTGTGAAGGGGTAAAGGTGATACTTTTTGAGAGCGATTGCTTTTTGAAGTTCGATGACTTCAGTATTAAGGGATTCATGATTATTTTCAAGGGTGATGAGACGTTCTTCGAGGGGTCTTAGGACCTGTTCAGATTGCTCAGTTTCCCACAAGACAAAGTTAATTAAGCCACTAAGGATGCGTTTGACGCGTTCGGGATGAGGAGCGATGATATCAGAGTCAGAAAAGTCATTGATAGCAGCACAGGACATGAACTGGTTGAGGGTGTCTCTGAAGACGCCGAGGACGACTTTGTACTCATAAATTTGCTGTTGGGGAAGGGAAAGATAAATGAAGATGAAGATGAACAAGTTATAAATGAAGAGGATTAGACATACCGGATGAGGAACGAGAGGGAGATGTTCTTGAACGGCAGCATGGATATGTTGGCGACTGATTTGTGACATGTACTTCAAAAACCACTCATAGACTGCAATCATTTTGGGGGCGGAGGGTTTGATGATGTCATCGCTTGAAAAGTCGCCGTGGAAGCTGAGCGCCTTGATCGACTCGACAATGTCAGGCACGGAGAGAATGGGAAAAGACATGCACTGGGATCCTGCTCAGCCTCGATAATGAATACGATCGATATCCAATACACTCCAATCGCTCTATTCAATCCGTCGTTGGCTGGCCGCTTGGTGTGCAGAATTCCTTGTGGCAGTCCCATTCAATTCAATATATCCACTCCATCTTGCATCTCTCTCTCTCTCCGCCAACATCTCCCCTCAAATGCCCCCTCTTTCCTTCTTCGACTACCTCCATCGCGCTATCGTGTCTACTTGCGCTGTCACTTCCGTATATGGCTTATATGCTATTTGGCAAATTCACAATGCAAACATTAACGCCGGCGCTGAGTACATGAGAGTCCTTAAACATGTCTGTTCTCACTTTCTTCCTCTCCTCCTCACTCTCTTCCCTTCTTTAAACTCATGAACTAATCTTATTCTGTTTTCGGGGGTTTTGATTTTTTCTTTTTTTTCTCTCTCTCTCTCTCAGGAGCAAGAAACTGCTATTGCAGAAGGAAGGCCTCCTCCCGAAAAGTTGGATCGCCCCCCATCTTCTTATCCCGCTTTCAGAGATCCAAATCTCACGAATAAATTATCATCATCCTCATCAGATTCAACTTCCATTTAAACATATTTCATTTGTATTCCTCCTTCTTTCTCAGTCCTCCCCCCATCTTCAAGGGAAAAAAATGAAGATGATTTTGAACGTAACTAGGTTCAACTTTTCTTCTCAAAAGCTGGAATTGCTTTTATATAGATATATTTATATATATGCATTGAGAGTTTTTTCCCAAATGATGTGGAAATCATTTGTGGTCTTTGTTATCAGATTGCATCTTCTTTCACACACAGACACACGCACACACTTTAGAATTGATAAAATAGTTCGTCAGATCATTCCTAGTATTTAAATTCATAAAAATGACCGTGGAATAGCTTATCTTCTTAACGAACATTTATCAAAATAGATATAATCTCTAGTGTAAGGGGAAAATGGCAGAAAAAAGGATTGGATGAAGACTGGTCAAAGAAACAATTTATTTGAGAAGAATATTATTTACTTCATTCTGCTCTGGGTTTTTATTTTACTTCATTCATAATGTTTTGCATAACTGATTCATGTGTAAAGTATTTGGCTATATACTAGCATGACAATGATATCTTTTTTATCTGTAATCTTTTCCAACTCACAAAAATTAAACTGTACTAGCACAATTATATATATATATATATATCTGGTACCTGCTAGTAGTTACCAATCCATCAATCCATTTGTGATTCAAGAGTAACTCAAATTTGATGCCACATAAGCTAGTATGCTCACTGTTCAGTGCTTAGAGTTATTAGCAGAATTATAGCTGAACTAGAACTGAATAAAATGAAAGATAAGGATTAGAACCTGTTATCAGGTGATCATGTTTTTTTTCTGTAGTAAAGCTTTACATACAAGATAAATAAATAATTGAAGATATGATAATGTCATGTTATGTGTCAGTGTGTTGTCTAGAAGTATAGATTAAAGTGCCCTGAATGATGGTAGGTATAAATTATTCTTGAGCTGTTGGTCTATAAAATTAGGGGTTTGATAGTGTGGTGAAG